>JAJHJA010000144.1:600000-1200000 GCA_021202915.1 Heliconius himera | reverse complement strand
ATATTTTATTTAAGGATATTTCCACCTATGTGTTATGTAATCTTATTTTTATCCTGCATGTAGCAGGGTAAAGACATTGCCTTCTCACTTTTTGGCGAAATCTGGAGACATTGCGTGTTGAGTTGCAGAACTCTACGCCGCGCTTTGCCTCGATATTAGAGCAAAGAAATGAAAATATAAAATATTTCATTTTCTCGAGTGGAAATCGAACCCACAACCTGTCACGTTTACAGTCTCAAAAATATGCAATCTTGAATTTATAAAAATAATGCTTACCAACAAATACAATAATAAGAGATAGTGATTGACATAATTAGCAGTTACGTTTATCTTGCCATTGCCAAAAATATTCGCGTCAGGGAAAACCGAAAATATTTTACAAAATGCCAAAATTTAAAATTATCTTATTATATCATTTGATTCTGTGGAATAAATTCACAATTAAATTACGTTAACAAATAGATTTCTTGAAATTTCACAATTAATACACCATAATTGACTTCTCAAAAATTCTGTATACAGATTTTTTTCCTTTTTCGTAATAGTGATAATATTTTCACAAATCCTTGGCCACTAGATAAAATGTTATAAATTATTTTATCTGAAATCGAGGTGCACTGAATAATGTATAATGATATATAATTAACGAGGAACGTAGGCGCTGACATGTTTGCATATTATCATAAAACCATGAGTGCGCGCATAAATAATGATAGCGCATAAGTAATTGCTATTTATTGTTGCAAGAATTTAACATTATCCAGAAAAGAAATATCGGCTAACAAAGTGTCCATGTTCTTTTATTTAAAATATTTTGTAGGTATTTTTTTAGCTTTACGCTTTATCCAGCACAGCAGGGTAGTCAGTCTGTTTTCAAGATAATGAGTGGATAAATTTAGGAATAGGGGCCAGGTAAGCCGTGACCACTACAGAATAGCCCATTTCAGACATTTTATTATCATAAAAAATGACCTTAAAAATTAAAAAAAACTTAACCCAAACAGATCCGAAACAATCCAGGTGCTTCCTGGAAATTATCTCTAGATACGCCCATGAATACGAGTCTTATCAGAGTGGGGAAATTTTATTAATTTATTATAAGAAGAAATATGTAATCTTCGAATATGGATTCTTCCATAAATTTCCTTTTGTTTGATGATAGACGTGCCTGGCTGAATGAAACGACGTGACTGACTGCATGCATTTCGTTTTTAGTTTAAATTATATGTATATTATATAAAGTAAATATTTATTTAAAATACATCAACTATAGCCTATTCAGGCTATAGTTTATCTATTAAATAATTCACGGCCCCACAAGATAAAAGATAAACAAACCAATAAAAAGGTTACTTTACAGGTCACGATTATTCGCGTTTATATATTTTATAAAAATAACTATGGAGGTGATACGCTGATAGCACTGTAAACAATGCTATATAATAATATCTATAGAACTTATGTAATTCTTCAGGACTTGTTAAAAATCGAATATCATAAATAAGTTAAGTTATTTTCTTAACTTATAATAATTATTTATGAAATAGTTCACATGTAAAACATAAAAAACAAAACCGAAGCATTTCATTCTCAAACTTTGGACACTTTTTTTTATTTTTATTTTATTTTTTAGCTTTACGCTGTATCCCGCACACAGCATTGTAGGCACAGTGTTAAGACACTCCGAGGCATTGCGTGTTGAGTGGTGGAACTTAACGCCACTCTTTGCCTTGACACCAGAGCGAAGAAATGTAAATAGAAATTTAAAAAATATTTCATTTCCTCGAGTGGGGATCGCACTCACATCTGTCATGTCACAGTCACACCCTTGGGCCCTTGGGCTACGACGGTCTTATTTTACATTTCAATACAAATTTCAACAGTTACAAATATAATTATATAGTTTATCAAAATTTATAAATAAATAGTCTTTTTTATACTAGTTGCAATTTTTTTATAATTTTTATCATGAAATTCGGATAATAAATAATAAATGACTTTCGAATAATCTAAAAAATATACGGCTTAAAACATGTATGGAAAACCCTTCGCCACAAAAATGAAATAGAAATAAAAAACGAAATAAAAGTTTCAGAAACTTTTTTACCTTTTGTCTCAAGCCTAAATGAAAAGACTAGGTACATATATTTCATATATTTTATTTGATGTATTTTGAAAATTTTATAGAAACTTTTTTTTTCCATTAAGAAAAACTTAGAAACTTTTGACCTGGTTGGCGATTACTTAATATCATTAGTTATAATAATAATTTTAATCGATAAAATAAACGTAAAATATATAATTTTGAAAATATTACAGCATAACTCGTATTGATAATGATGATTATAAAATATTGACAATAAATGACACAGAAATATTATTTTTAAAAGTTGATTTCCCGCCTTGTTCCACATGTGATTACGTTAAAACATTTTACACTAAGTAAATTCGGGTTTCCTGAGAAATAAGCCTAAAATAATTTGTGTTTCCCCCATATCTATTTCGAGTGCTTATATTATTGAGTGCTGACGTGACGGAACTAGCAGATGTTCCCTAATTTTTATTTTAGTCGATTAGCAAGCTCTCCCGTGTTTCTTTTGCAATTACCATTGCTGCTCCACTCTTGCTAGCCGTAGCGTGATGTAATTGGTATAGCCCTTAGGCTTCTTGGATAAATGTTCAATTTAAGAAAAAAAAAATCTGACATGTTTTGAAATTCGCGTTCGCACGACGCGTTCAATCAAATAAACTCTTAAAGTTTATTATATTAGTATATTTATACTAATATAATTTGAACACAATGGGAACAGAATAGACTTGAGCCCACTCCAGAAATATTACTAACAATTCTTATAATTAATTTATCCTTCAAAAATCCTTTACGCAAAAATATCTAAGTTCAAAGCTTAAATACAGCGTCATCTATAATATAATAAATTAAAAAAATAACTACTCAAATTTATTTTTGAAAAAAATAAATAAATAAATATCTTAGTTCAAAGCTTAAATACAGTACAATTAGGTCTCTGGACCATCTTAAAAAAGTCTCATGAGGGAATATAAGTAACAATATAATTGTAAAGATTTATACAAATATTTAAAATTACTACAAAAATGGATAAAATACATAAATGCTTTATCACAGATATAACGTCGTTGTTAATAGGTCCGATACCTAAGCCTTATAAAATTTATGTATTAAAAAAAAAATTACTAATTACCTTACATAAGCCTCGCCTTGTGGATTCAATGAGAAAATTCTCGGCACAACATTCTCTGGGGCTTTATCGGAGTCGACCGTGACAAACTATTATGTTAGTTAAGGCAAGTATTCCCGTGAGGAAATTTTAGTTAGGTATCTGTAGATGATGCGTAAATAGTTTCATCTTCATGAAATCTCAAATTTTATCTACGAAAATTAGAAATAAGACGACGTGTTTATTTTATGATACTTACTTGTTGGTTTACCTTACACAATTTGTGATGTCGCTTTGTAAGTAATCTAATATATCTTGAAAATAGAATGATTTTGGCTAGAAATATACTAGAAAGATCCCTCTGTAAGCCAATTTTTCGCCTTAAATAGTATAATAATAATATGCATAATGATATTTTATAAAATAGTAGATACATATATTATATTTAAATTGTTATACAGCATAAAATAACAGCTTAATAAAATATAAATTAAAATAAAAATTAAATTAGCTTCACGCTGTATCCCGCACACAGCAGGGTAGGCAGAGGGAACCTAGTGTTAAGACACTCCGTTCCCCACTTTCTGCCGGATTCTGGAGGCATTGCGTGTTGAGTGGCAGAACTCAACGCCGCGCTTAACCTCGACACCACAGCGAAGAAATGGAAATATAAATTTAAGTAAATATTTCATCTCCTCGAGTGGGGATCGAACCCACAACCAGTCGGTTTTGCAGTCACACCTCGTGCCGCTGCGTCACGACCGGCCTCTAAAATATAAATTAACACACCTTTTTAAATATAAGCTTCTGTTCACAAAATAACCTTTACTAAAATAAAAATAATTTTAAGAAATTGCAAAACCTCGTATCGAGTAAAAAGTTTGTTTAATATTAATACCATTTATTATATGCGCTACAAGCTTTTGCAATTTGATAGAACTATCATTTTTATTTTAGTATATATTTCTTTCGAATAGAAGCTCATATTTTAAAAGGTTTTTTAATTAATATTTTATTATTTCCTTTTTATAACATTAAAATATGTTTTTTTAGTTATTAGTACACTATTATTGCAAGGTGTTCTCCGATCAATCTCTATATTCTGGCCAGAGAACTTGCCAAGACAAATCAAACGAGTGCAATCTGCAAATTTGACCTGTCCACATTTTTTACTTCAGATATATCTTCGGCCATCTTCCGTCTCCTTCTTCAGTCTCTAGACGTTCCTCATGATATATTAAATTTTACAAATCAACCCATATCATTTAATACTCATATTAAGTGGCTTGTGCAAAAATAAGTAACCCGCCATTTTGAGCGGCGGCCATTTTGAATTGACAACAGAATTAATTATTTGTAATTTCATTGTCATTAGAACTAAAGTTATAATATAAATTTCAGGTTGCAAGATTTCACACATCCTACATTAAAACGGCAAGTTAAATAAAATCTTGTAAAATATTAGAATTATTTTATAGCAGCGAAGTTACCAACAGCAAATATACTTTGCCTCGCAGCCATTACTACAATTGACATCAGTTTATCGTTCCGTGCGAAGGCAACTTTCGTACCATTTAGATACTAGAGTATGTGAATAAACTCCAAGTCATTTTACAAACACACGTAGAGTGTACAGGCGCAATCCTTTTTATTAGCATGCCTTTGTTTTACGAGAACCCATATTAATCCCATAATAGGTGAAACGGGTGTACCTCACTATAAAAGGATGTAAAAGTACTTTTTCATTTTCATTTTATACTGTTATCATAATATATTATCACTTGTTGTCATTCTATATTAATAAAATATAATAATTTCTCATTGAAAATGTAAATAAGGCTTTTTATTTTAAGCCTACCTATCCTATAAAAATTAAGCTTTAATTTCCACCAGCGTGGCGCAGTAGGACAGACTTGTAATTAGGACGTAGTTGGACAGATTGTCTAAATGTAAGCTCGTTGGATGTGAATTTGGTACGGAGTAATGAAATATTGATCATTTGGACGCTATGGCAAGAGGTAGCGTTGATTTGCGCCCAACAATAATCGTTGAGTGGCGGAATTCTTTTTTTTTATGGAAAAATACAAGGCAAACGAGCGTTCGGGTCACCTGATGGTAAGTGAACACCGTCGCCCACGACCCCGTGCAACACCTGAGGAGCTACAGGTGCGTTGCCTGCCTTTAAGGTGGGCGCCAGAACCCAGCACTACCAGATGGGAAACGCAGTGGCATAAAGCCACTACTTCACGCCGGTTTTAAATGCCGGGGGCGGTAACGAATCTGCCCATGCGTGTTGCCATTGCTGGCAACGTGACTCTACCACACGTGAATTCGGGGGAAAAGCAGAAAAAGTAAGTTTTATTAAGCGAATTGTTTGAATTTAACTAAAACTAAATAGGCACTGCATTAAGAGAACGTAATATCACGACAGCTTTATTTTATTCGAATGCTGTGTCAATATTGCATAAAACGATAACTCACACTACTTCTAGCGCACTACATCTTGTACAGGCACTAGACGTGAAGGAGTGTAGGCACATAGTCTGTATAAATTTCATACTGTATAAATGGGATGGTCCCCGTTCGTAAGATTTGCTAACCACTTAGGATAATCTTGCACCTCATTTGACTCACTGCTGTCCAGATTGTTGGAATTTTTCACGGATCCGGATTTGGAAAACTTCGGAAAATATTGTACTTATTTTCACACTGTGAAAATGATTTTGTCGGTAACCAAAAAATCATAAATGAGCTCTTTTTTAGCGCTGCTGTTGTTTTTTGTGAAAACATACTTAAATTCCTAGTGAAGCGTGTTGTTTTGACATCATGTGTTTTTATAATGTTTGTTTAGATAATGCTTGTTATATGCTTAAAGGAAAACTTCATAACCTTGTGGAAAAATTAAATTTACGTTGCATTTTTAAATATTCTTTGTATTCTTTGTATTGTGATATAACACGTAATTATGCTTAAAGAATTTTCAAAAGTAGGTTACATAAAATTTTACTTCTTTTTGCAGAAAGCCCCACCACGCTGAATATATTTTGCAAAAGCAGTATGTCGGTATCTACAGGATGGAAGTGTTAGCGCTCCTTTTACGGGAACAACATAGAGGGAAAAATATTTTAAGCCTATACCTAAAGAAATTAATCAAGATACCTCAACAGTTTAGACGTAGGATTTTTTTTTCATTTCACGTTGTTTATCCATACTGTATTTCGTGTGACGCAGTTACCAATAACGTAAACACATACTACTACAAAAATACTACTAAAGCTTAAACAACTTTGAACTTTGTTGCCGACTCGATTTCGGAATGAGGCGTATGCGGCGGTTTCCTTTTGAAAGGTTTATGTGTGCGTGTGTCGTTCTTAACAAATGGCGTCTTATATATATTATAGCAATAATTTTATTATTTATTTTGTTTAAAAAAATCACGTTTTCATTTTTGAGAAAAAAATTGTATTAGGCTTTTATAAAGTAGTTAGAACTGTAGTTTCATTTAAAGTGGTGATGACACTTCCAGGGTCACCAGGTAAAATTTTAGATCTATGGGAAGCACTAATTCTATTTTGATTATCAGTGAGTGAATCAGTGCCGAAATAGTGAAATTTTGCACATAACTTCGGAAATATGTAAACTACAAGTTTGAAATTTGGGTTCGGTATGTTCTGGTTAGCTTAATAGAATATGATAATTTAAAAGATGTAAATTTGTTCAGACGTTCTCAAATAGGGGTACGAAAAGGCGCAAAATTTGCGCAGCGCTTTGCTTCGCACTCGACTGGGCGGGGGCACTGTTGTGCCCCCAGATTTTCTTTTTTCAGCTTATTGTGCCTGATATAATACATTTGACTTCATTCATGTCGTATATAGGTAGTAGATGCCCAAATATTTAATAGGATTGTACTGAAATGAAAATAGTAAACTTTTATTATAAATAAAGAAATAAAATGTTAAAATGCTAAAAAAAATATCAAAATAAATGATAAAATTTACCTAATTATTTTATAATAATTACATTGTCAGGCATTTGTTCTTTTATATTATTAATATATCATTATTTTTCATATTAATATATTTTTTCAAAAAATGTTTTAAAATTATTTTTCATTACACAATAACATATCAATATCGAGGATTGCAGAAAGAAACAAGTGGTTTGTTCTGTTTCAAGATGAAAATGAATCATTGTTGTGTTATCTATTTTATGTACATACATGCATCTACATACATATATATACATATCATAATACACCGTGTGATCGACGCGACGACTACGTCATATCGACATATATATATGTACGTTCGTACAACGTACATGTTTGTATAGGAAGTATATAAATATATTAGTATCAGTAGTCGGTCGAACCGCATTCCGGTCGCTCGTGCGCATTTCTTTCGTGATCTTTAAAGTCAATCATTAATTCTAAATAAAAAGTATTTCATTTAGTAACATTAACGATTGAATTTTATATTTGTACAAAGTTTTGTGATATCGGAAGCTATTTTAAGTCAATATTATCAAGGTAAATATGAAAAGATAGTTTTTATAATTATGAAAGTCGACTTGTTTATTTAATGTGACACTGGCACAAGTCAGTAAATATTTTACCCGTTGTAATATTTTTTTCGATTCGATTGATTGCTTTTATAATATATCAGTTCTGTACCCTTTGTAATTTTTTAAAAATATGTTTAAGAAATTCATGACAATTATTTTTGACAAATATTTTTAAGGTAATCGTTTAAAGTCTGTCCCTTCTAAATATATTAGAAAAAAAATTGTGTCCTATAATAAAAAACTACTTTTCTCTGTCTATATTGATATCAACTGCTCAATGTTTTAAATGAATATATCTAATTTTTTTCAATTCTAATTTATTTCCTTATTGTGTAGAGTGCATTTAATATAGAAGGAAGGAAATTAAATCATAATACTTTTATAACTTACTTTATGTAAGAAATAAGTTTGAGTTGCTAAATATATAACCTACACTAAAACCGTTAACTGAGCGTCACTTGCAAATGCGCGGTAAATTTAAAAAACGAACATTGTTACTAACCAGTTTACCGCCTTATTTTGCTTAACTTATTTTTTTATCTTCTATTCCAGATGAAGTTATCTATAGTATTCTTAGCGATACTATATTATATTGTTGGAATACAAGAGGTCAGTACAAGAACAATTCACGAGAATGATGGTGAAAAGCATCGCCACCGTCGAAGATCATATTATGATTATGATAATAAATATTATGGAAGAATCGATTATGGCCATCAACATCAGGAGTTGCTTACTGAAATAACGCACTTATTACAAGAACTATCGCTGTATGTAAGACGTCCACCAAGCCCTCCACCACCACCGCAAATTATTTATGTGCCATATCCAGTTACCTTGCCAGTGCGCGTTACATGTAAGGGGAATAACACAAGTTTAGAAAATAGGTTTAAAGTGGAAGATGAACGCCAGATTTGGAATTTAATACCTGGTGATAATGGACTTGACATAGATAATGGCAACGATGGTGCGAGGCCTATATCTTTCGACATCTTTGAACGACCAGATTCAGTTCCAGAGATGCCACCAGTTGAGCACGGGAGCAGTCAAGCTGGGGTAATGTATATATATTTCTTTATATTTTGTGCAAATTTATTTTTGAGTAAATTTTATTTTATAAGTATCTTTTTTAATATACTACTAACTATTTTGTAACACCAGAGAATTTATTTTCAGTATTTTTTTATCTTTTATAGTTGCTTCAAAATTATTTCAGTAATTATAAACACCTTAAAATAATATAAAATTATAATATCATTTTTATTATAGATAACAACTACAACAACACAGGCACCTCCATCAAAATCTCGCATTTGCCAGGCCGCCATTATAATATGTTGCAAGGACGCTGAAGAGGCAAGCAGAAAAAAATGTTTCTCAAATTATGGATGCTTCAAGACATACGCAACTGGCATTGCATGTCATAAAGCGATAGTAAAACAAGCATTGGACGAATTCACAAATGCATATGGTCCCCAATGATTATTGTTTGTAAATTATAGTCATTTGCCAATCAGTATTCATTCATTTTAACAAAGCTCAGCTTTGTTATTGAGAAAAGGAAAGTAGGCTAAGATATTTGATTAAGAAATTGAATTAACACAACCGAAAAGAAATTATATATTATTATGGCCTGGCTAAAACATGTGAAGTTCTGGACAACCACAGAGAAACGTAGCATCGGTGCATATGAATTGAAGATCATAAGAAGCTTGAAAGTATATAGAAAGATAATTTTTACATGGTGTGTAAAGATAATTTTAATAATATGTTCCTCGCATTTTAATCTTAGAAATTAAAGAGTTATTAAGTACAATATAAATAAAAGAAATTCTCTATTTATGCGAAAATTGAATTTCATTTTATTTATAACATATATTGTAATTATTTTTGTTATATTTTATTAAAAAAAAAAATATCGATTTTCTGAACCTAGACAGCTGTGTACTAAGTATACAGGCAGTTATTAGGCAACTATTATCTTAATGTATTTTCTAGTCTATGTTTTTATATAATAAAAGTTTAAATTATTAATCCACAAGTATATTTTTTTATTACTTTACCCACACTTGTGATATTTAATATAAATGTAAGTTACATATGTTATCTGTTAATTATATATATTTTAAAACAACTAATTCAATAATATTTATTGAAATATTTTTCTCTTTGCATATTAATAAACTCAAGATAAGGAAACAAATACATCATATTATTCAATATTACGAGACCAGTTCGAACAAATTGCGTAATTTCACAAAACGTTAGAAGATTATGACCATGTCGAAGATTCTATTTTAATCTTTATTTTACAACGAGGTACTGTTTATATGGATTTAGAGTTTTAATTCTGACAAAACAAATGATGCAATGATATCGAGAAACGACGGTAGTTGAAGGTCTGAGCCGTGCAATGATTGGCTAAACATCTTTTTTTAAGTTAATATGAGTAATTAACAGCAAAAAAAAATACAATACGTTTTAGGTTTGAGTATGAACTCGAGCCTAAAAAGTATCTAACAATGGCGTGATGTCATAAAGATAAAATTTGGTGATGATGCCTTCATGCGTGGGATGAAAAGCAAACTGAAAACAAAGCATATTAGATAAATATATACCTTTGTAACTTTATTGTCGCTTAGAATACAATATGTACATAACATAAATGTACACTACAATGTGACATTGGTCTCCTTTATAGTTTTATTAAAAATCGTTTATGTGGACTATAAAAGGAACCTAAGTGCCAAATTTAACCCAGTCGGTTGTGACAGATAGTATCTGTCAATCAGTGAATGATGAGTTTTATATAGATTAGAGATTGTTGTTTTTTAGTGTAGCAATTATATATATAATTATAACTATCTAATATCATATTCAGAATTTGTACAATAAGGTCGTTATTTAACTGCCAGAATAAAAAATGTGTCTCGTACTTGACCAGTTTTTTTTTATCCACTCTGCACCACATATTATTTGAAAGAAATTTTGTCATGTGATACAATTAACACTACACACTTTTACACATTTACAATACACAATTTACAATTAACAATATAGTTGTTAATTATAATATATATATTTTTTAACAATATTAGGAAGCTGCAGAGTTTGTTTTGTTGAACATGCTAATTTCAGGAAATACTTGTTCAAATTTAAAATTCTTTGTGTTGGGTGGTCCATTTATCGAGGAAGACTATAGATTGAAGTAGGTACCTACATCAACACATTCAACACATTCACTGCATTATTAATTTTGGAGAACTTTAAGCGGTTAGCGTCGATTTTGATCGCACCGATCTTCTTTGAGGCGCTTTTGACCTCATATTTTTGATGTTTGGTTAATGTGTTGTAGCCATCATGATGCGATGTCTATTATCTCAGACTGTCTATTAGTCCTCATTCAGGTCCTCAAAATGCACCAAAACGGAGGACCAGTAGGTCCAATAGTGACGTGAATGCATTTGTTAGCGATGTAGATGATGAGTTATAATGTTATATTACTATGTTACGTTGTCTTTTTTGCGAAAAACATGCTGCAACTTGCAGTAATTGCTCGAATAAATCAATCAAATTTATAATTATACAAATGTCATTGTAGCGAGACTCAACGCCGGGCTTTTGCCTTGGTGCCATAGCGAAGAAATGAAAATATTAATAAATAATAATTCATTAATTAATTTTATAATTATACTATAATTTATTGTTAACACTCATTAATTATAAAAGGTTCATAATAAAAATATTCTTCATTAAAACCATGCAGACGTGGCTTGCTTACCCGTTGCCCAACTAATCAGAATCTTTTTAACTATTTTTGCGGCCTGCGTGGCTCCACTCTAAAGTCGTAATTTTACATACTTCTTGTTTGTGTTGTATGAACCTTTGTTCGACATTTTGAGACTCTGAGTGGTTTTGTTCATTTTATATCTAAACAAAATTTTATATATTTTTTTACTTTAATATTTTTTTATATATTTTTCTTCATCAAAAGTCGCACTTACCGAAAAAGATACGTACTCTTACTATTGACTCGATAGGCACTACAGTTAGCAGCACTAACTGAAGTCGAAATCGACCTCAATATGCACTCTATAAAAAAATAAAATCGACCTCTATGTTATTTCGTTCTAATAAGTCGAGACATATTGATAGTTAAGCGTAGACTCCTCCGCCCCACAGCAGGGAGCAAAATTCAAATGTTGCACACTATACATATGAGGCTGATTTCAACCTCATGCCGCAGTGAACGTGGTAATCGTTTCGATCTAACTCACGAATTGCCTTTAAATAATCAAATCAGCTTCACGCTGTATCCCGCACACAGCAGGGTAGGCAGAAGGAACCTAGTGTTAAGACACTCCGTTCCCCACTTTCTGCCGAATTCTGGAGGCATTGCGTGTTGAGTGGCAGAACTCAACGCCGCGCCTAACCTCGACACCAGAGCGAAGAAATGGAAATATAAATTTAAGTAAATACTTCATCTCCTCGAGTGAGGATCGAACCCACAACCAGTCGGTTTTACAGTCACACCTCGTGCCGCTGCGCCACGACTGGCCACTTTGCCACTTTGCCACTTCGCCACAATTACCTTTAAAATTTGTAATATATCAAGTATAATACACAATTACATCGAGGTGAAGCCGCGGGTATAAACTAGTTAATTTTAATATTACACTTCTTAGAGCAACGATATAATCATTTGCTTTGTGATTTTGTCTTAATAAATGCTTTTTATTAGTAAACGCTAATACATTATCTGCAGGTGCTTGGCCTACATTATAATACTGAGACAGCAAAATTAATGTGCAATATTATCAATCTTGAAGCCCGTTATGTAATTACGGCTTGCACGGTATAACCGAAGTGTCAATCAAGAAAGTTAATGATCAATCTCTGTATTCTTACAATTCTATACTATAAGAACATCAGTTGAAAGTCAATGGTAATTATTGAGATAATTTGAAAATGGTAATAAAAATATTGAAGCTATACTTTTTTTAAATTATGGTTATTTAAAAGAAACCGATCGTATGTGAGTCGAGTCGAGTGATATATTTATATCACTCGATACGTTGGTGGTCGATCATGTTGATTGTGGTGCAGTCAGTTGGCTTCGTAACATCCTTATTGCCTCCTCATCTCTGTATGAAATAAAGCAATATTTGCGTTGTATTCCACTATATAAGTCACGGAACCTTCATATGCCCGGCGAATGAACCTGCCGATAGCGTCTTACTCGGAGCCAGAGTAGTAGATGCATCATTTTGTGGGTCATTTTTAAGGCGACGGCAGCGTGTGATATGCTACCATGTAGGGCGCTCTTGATAGTCTTAGTTTGATGATCGCTACCGACTCGTATGTAAGTCCCATTTATCTGCCGTAGAACAAAATATATATTCGCCGCAGATTTTGGGTATTAAAGTAATAATATTTATGGCAGAGGCCAGTCGTGGCGCAGGCGCACAGGCGTGTGACTGTAACGCCTGTCGCGTTTACACCACTCGCCACTCAACACGGAATGCCTCCAGAAAATGAGGAGCGGAGTGCCTTAACACTAGGCTGCCACTGCCTCACCACGCTACATGCGGGATACAGTGTGAAGCTGAAAAAATCTAAGACGGAATTAAAAACATTTAAAAAAAAAATGCGTAATTGCAATGATTACATATATGTGTATATCAGGCTTAGGTTCACTTACATTCTGCTGTCAATGCAGCTTCTGCTGTTAATTGCAAAGATGACCTTTTCAATTTCAATTCATACGACTTTATAGATCTTAGACATATGGGTGAACAATCATTGACAGACAAGGTTACTCAATACAATATACAATACAATACAATACGGGTGCCATGTATTGTCAATAGATGTTTCATACATGAATATTGAATTATTCTTAGAAAAATATTCTTCTTTTGGCCTACTTCCAAGTATCAGTATGGAATGTTAAGTATTTTTTTGGGATGCTAATTAAATTTTGTCGTAATAAAATTAATTATAAATCTATTTATTAGGAGTTTAGACTTATTTTTGTTATTTATTAGGAGAAAAATTTTATAACGAGTGAAATTATGAGGCTATTCGTGGTGCAGTGACACTAAGCGTGATTTACTTTTTTATGAAGTTTTTAAGTTAAATTAAATCAGCTTCACGCAGTATTGCGCACACAGCGGGGTGCACAGGCAGAGGGAACCTGGTGTTAAGATACTCCGTTCCAGACTTTAGCCTGAATTCTGGAGGCATTGTGTGTTGAGTGGCGGAACTCAAGGCCGCGCTTTGCCTCGACACCAGAGCGAAGAAATGAAAATAGAATTTTGTATAAATATGTAATTTCCTAGAGTGGGTATTGTACCCACAACCAGTCTCGTTTACAGCCCGTTTTTTGTGCTCGTGCGCCACGCCTAGTTTAAAATCTAAAACATAGGGAAATATAAAGGCACATTAACATATCATTTTAATTGCCAGTGCCAGTGCCACTTGGTGGGCCAGTACAGCATTCTTCGACTGTATGGATACGATGGAGAGAAGATGAATGATGAGTTCAGTTTCTGTCGAGAGAGTACCGCTCCGGTATTACACACGTAATGTCTCGATGCTTTGAAGTCCATCACTTTGTATATTGGGAATATGATATAGAGCTAAATGTCCAAGAGTTTGTCTAGCTAGCTAAGATATAATACAACAAAGATATAAGACAACAACTGTCGTTCTTTAGTCTCTAACTAATGGGATTTTTCGAATTTTGTTACACACTGCCTAATAGTATCGACGATATAATTTTAAGTAGATGTGTTTTACAATATGGATAGAGTCGTAAAGATATACATACGAAGTTGCGGACGGCAACTAACGATAAATATTTTTTTTTTGATGCTTTTAATTTTTTTTTATGTTGGATCTCGTAAATCAACTTGCAGAACTGGACTTGCCTGACTGACGGGACTAATAAAAGCAAAAGCAGTATTGTAACTTTCATTTTTCTTTTTAGGCTTACCACGGTTAGTTATTCTTGGAAGATGTATAAAAAGTAAATTTATTTTGTTATTTTTTGCTTTTTCTCATCTTTTAATTTGTTTTTTTTCCTTATGGAAAAAAACATAGTACATTGTACATTATGAAATTACTACAAGCATTTTTTTTATTTATTATTAAGTTTATATTTCCATAATTTATTTCCTCGTACATTATATTCGTATGAATTTAAAATGATATAGTATATACTTATTTAGAAAAACATATAAAATTTGAACGTAGCGGGACTCGAACTTGCGCCTGGAAACCGACCGTACCTTAAGTTAAGATAAGTTTTCTGTTAAATATAAATAAAAATCAAATAAATCAGCTTCACGCTGTATCCCGCACACAGCAGGGTAGGCAGAGGGAATCTAGTGTTAAGACACTCTGTTTCCCACTTTCTGCCGAACTCTGGAGACACTGCGTCTTGAGTGGTAGAACTCAACGCCGCGCTTTGCCTCGACACCAGAGAGAATTATAAATTTAAGTAAATATTTCGAACCCACAACCAGTCGGTTTTACGTTTTGTGCTGCTGCGCCACGTCTGGCTTCTCTGTCTGTCTGTTAAATATAGTAATCCAATAAATAGGGTTAATATGCAATATCATATTAAAGTTAAAAAAAGGACATTTTTCTCGTTCATACGAGAAACATGTACTATACAATTTTTAACATTTTTAAAGTGTTATTCCACACTTAGGAAAGAAAAATAATTATTTAGAAAACGTATAAAAATTTGATTTTTGGCCATGTGAAATTTTTAAATCTTACAATTGAGTAAAATGTTTAACCCTGATCTATAAAATAATGACCTAGAGAAGCGGTCAGTGCTGTGTGTATTTTTTTTCTAAATTATACGGGTAATTTAGATGCACTTGATAATTTTTATTCACGTGAAGAAAAAGCGAATCTATCTTGGTCTCTAATAAAACTTGCACGTGTCGAGGTCCCAGATCATAATGTAAATAAAATTGAAAAAAAAAACTATAAAAATAATTGCTGCTAATTTAAAAAAGTGCATTATTAACATGGCAACTATTCATACCATAGAGAAGTCTAAGTTAATAGGTATGTATTATATATTACATTTTAGTGTTGCCAGATTTTGTCTCTGAGCGGGAAAAGCGGGATTTTTATCTATGGAATTGTTCGCGCCTTATTGAAAAAAAAAAACAAATAATTCACGAAAAGCGGAATAATTCACAAAAGGATGTTTAAATTTTGGTCTAAAAATCGGGACTATCTAATATATATCTCTAACTACCTCATGAAATTTGTTTAAAAAATATAAGAATGTGTGACATAATCATCAATGATGATTCATCTTACATAGCTTATGTAATTGAAATATTATTTATTAGTTTTTATAATTATAAGCACATTATATTAATATATAAGAACATAGACCGTCATTTAACCGTTACTCAGTTGTGGACTTTAGTTGTTGTTCTCACATCATCTCTTATCAAAACTATGACTAATTTGTAATTAAATTTAATGATATTTAATTGAGAAACATAAACCACTAATGTCTTATAAAGTCGTAAATTCACATACGCATAAGAAAATTGATAATCTTGATTATTTGAGATCATTCGGTCCCCAACGATTCGGTCAGTCTTCAAAATGATAATGTCATTAGATCACGAAAGTAATTCTGATGACAAAATAAATAATGGTGTAGTATAAACGGGCAAAGCCGCGAACGAGGGCGAGTCTTTAGTATTAGTATACGAAAAGTGTGAAATTGTTATCACCTTTGCAGTCATAACGATCGCCGGTGACCATGTTTCCGGAATAATTTAAATTCGTTATGGATGAATCACAGATTATAACATGCGTTATATACTTGTATAGGAATGGTGACGTTATTTTGCATACTATTAAGGCTACGTTGACAATAATGTAATCTCCATTTCTCTTTACTAAGCATCTATTTCTTTGAATCATCATTCACTGTTATATGACGTTGTGTTAACATTCAATATTTTATGTCACCAGACTGTGAAATTGAAAATATTGTATATAATTTATCTTCAAATACGAGGTGGTCGTGGCGCTGATGCATAAGTATGAAAATGTAACGCGACGGTTGTGGGTTAGATCCCTATTCGAGGGAATAAATTATTATTTATAAATATTTTCATTTCTTTATTCATTCAATAAACGCGCAACATTGCCTCTAAAAAGGAAACGAAGTGTTTTAACACTAGGTTCCCTCTGATTACCATGCTGTATGCTGGACAGAGCGTGAAGCTGATTTATTTTATTACCTAGTGTAACGAAATCAAACACCTCGAGGCTTTTACAGAACTTATATTTCTTCCAGAATAAAATACTATTAAGCAAAGTCTATCTTAAATTCTAATACAATATGTTATTCTAGAGGACCTCTTTCTTCTTCCGCTCCAAGTCTTAAAATATATCTCGAATCTTTCGACCACGCAAAGCGTCATTTTATTAGTGTCCTCTGATGACAGTTCTATAAATTTATTTTAAAAAAACATCTTTTTATTAAACAAAGAGGTTGATTTACATCTTTTTAATAAATTATTGCGAATATTAAAACTTATACATGTGTGAAGGATACAGCGTGAAGCTGATTTATTTATTTATATAAAATCATTACACTAGATATAACACGTCTGAGCCACTTTAACGGGTTCAACATATAGTTTAAAATATTGCAAGGCCGTATACAAAAAATCTAATACGTAATAATAATCTAATCTAATAATAAATAATAATAATAATCTATGACGACTTGTGAGCTGTTCAGACGTAGGATTCATATTTTAATTATTTTTTTTATCCGTAGATACTGTATCTGTATTACGCGTGAGGCTGTCACTTTAAAAATCAATGACGTAAATAATTAAAAAAGAATTTTATAATTTTGAAGTCGGTGCCAAGTAAAACAAACAGGCTTAGTAATTCGATGTTGTAGTAAGGTTGCTTCTCGACCGAGTACCTAGCGGTTGTACTATTACATAGTAGCTTTAATCTTAATTGGGCATATTAACAAGAACGTACATAAAAATATTCGGGCGAACTGAGAACCTTCTCCTTTTTTAAAGTCGGTTGAAAATGAGAACATCTTCTTTTTTGAAGTTGGTTAAAAGGAAATACAACGATTGAGAAATCTCATTTCTGGCAAAAAGTTTTATCAATGTTGTCCCTTGTAACTATTACAGAAAAACTAGTACAACTCCTTAAACCTTACTTGTGATTTCCGAAACCAAGCACACGGGTTTTTACAAAAAATATTCAAATTCTTGTAAGTGTGCCTATAAATTTTAAAGAGTTGTCTCGATTTCTCCAGGATCCCATCATCCGATTTTGACATGGTCACCATAGGACCACCTGTGAGATATACTCTTTCAAACAAAAAAAGAATTATCCAAATCGGTTCAGGCATCCTTGAGTAATCGCTGAACATACATTAAAAAAACGCACACATGCACGCACGCACGGACGCACGCACGCATGCACGCACGCACGCATGCACGCACGCACACACATAAACACACTTGCGCTATACTCAACAAATGGTGTTCAAGTAACGAAAAATGTATTATTGTTTTTGCTTGAAAAATAAATAAAACATTTTTTTTATAAACTAATGTGTTTTTTTATTGTATCAAATTTATAAAGAGTAGTTAAAACTGTGCTTTCATTAAAAATGGTAAAAACTAAGACATCCTGTATATAAAAATTCTGAATCTTAAAAGCTATGCGTGCACCCAGCCACGTCCTGTTTGTCTCGTTGTTTATAGAAAAACAAAGCAAACGATGCATTAAATTCGATATACTATTTTTCAATAATACTTGAATTTATACCGGTATTGTAAGATACCTGCATTCACCTTAAGTCCGATGTTACCAAAATAACTTTAAGTTTCTAGAAATTGATATTAATTACAATAATATGTACATATATTCCATTTATAATTACTACAACATATCTGACTGACAAATATAATTAGCAAGAGAAACGCATGGACGTACTCAAATGAGTACAGGTTATTCATCGTGCTTATACCTTAATGTAAAGTAGAGAAAGGCTTGAAGTATTCTTAGATGCTATGTGTTTTACTACATGAAAGGGATAAGTGAGAATAAAAACATATTTGACATTGATTGAGTATACGTATAATTTATTATCTATAGACTGTATAAAAAAATACATATTTAAGAATCTATTAATATACT
This sequence comes from Heliconius himera, assembly GCA_021202915.1. Lineage (NCBI taxonomy): Eukaryota > Metazoa > Arthropoda > Insecta > Lepidoptera > Nymphalidae > Heliconius > Heliconius himera. The sequence goes on along the minus strand of JAJHJA010000144.1, from coordinate 1,181,011 downwards.
TTTTTACAAATTTAGATGATGAGGCCAGTCGTGGCGCAGTGGCACAACTGTTAAACCGACGTGTGTGACTGTTAAACCGACTGGTTGTGGGTTCGATCTCCATTCGAGGAGATGAAATATTTACTTAAATTTATATTTATCTCTAGTGTCGAGGCAAAACGCGGCGTCGAGTTCTGCCACTCAACACGCAATGCCTCCAGAGTACGACAGAAAACGGAGTGTCTTAACACTACGTTCGCTCTCCGTACCCTGTGTACGGGATAGAGCGTGAAGCTGTTTTTTTTTTAATTTTATTAATCTACTTTTTTACACATTTAGATGTATGTTTGGGTGTTTGTTATTTGGTAATGAAAATCAGGTGAGTCATAGGAACAGAATTAATTATCACAGTTAAAACAAACACAAAATTGTTAGTTCCGCCTCGATTTTTGAAGTAATTATCACATCCAATAAACAACGAATTAACAAGAAAAATGTAAATTCGTTGCTTATTGTATTTAATAATTAAAAACATTATTTGTGTGTATATCTATGCGTTTGTGCACGATAGTCTTAAAAACGGCTTAACTGATTTAAATGCAGTTTTTACTATTGTATTTTGGTAAATTTTCTTTAATATTTAGTGTCTCTTTTATTTAATTTCGTTCTTAAATAAAAAAAGTTATATCAATTTATGTACTTGCCCCCGTAGGTGAAGTCGGGAGCACAACTAGTTAATAATATAACTAAGATTCTACACCTACTAAAAAATTTAAAAACACAGTTAAAGATCAGTGTCTAACTCGAAGGTTGCATTGTATTTTGTAAGTCAAAGTAAACGTGGAGTCAGTCACGAATCTCTGAACATCGCCATTGTTATGGAACTAAAGGTAGGGTTTTGCAATAATTGGCGTGACTTTAACAACCACAATCTGCCTCGATATTATACATTTGTGAAGGGTTTTATATATTTATATTTAAATCTTTAATTCTATAGTAATAAATATTGATCATTTTAGGTACGGACTTTAGGTAGTAAAATTATTTTTTACGAGATATATAAAGAGTAGCTTGTATTATATATAAAATGATCGACAAGCCTTACTGAGTAGAAAGTTAGTAAATTTTTTTTTTTTTTTAGCTTCACGCTGTATCCCGCACACGGCAGGGTAGGCAAAGGGAACCTAGTGTTAAGACACTCCGTTCCCTACTTTCTGCCGAATTTTGGAGGCATTGCGTGTTGAGTGGCAGAACTCCACGCCGCGCTTAACCTCGATACCAGAGCGAAGAAATGGAAATATAAATTTAAGTAAATATTTCATCTCCTCGAGTGGGGATCGAACCCACAACCAGTCGGTTTTGCAGTCACACCTCGTGCCGCTGCGCCACGACCGGCCTCTTTTTTTTTATTAAACAAAATTCTTTTAATTCACAAAATTTTGTCGTTTAACAGCAAAACGTAATTTGATAAGCACCTAATGTTTCCTAATTAACTAGTGGTCGGCCAAAATTTCGTTTGCATGAACTATATTACCACAGCCATACTAGTTCAATTTACAATCTATTATCACCGAAATATGAGTGACCGCTGTAGCGCAGTGGCGTGGGACGTGACGACTGTGAATTCCATTCCCACTCAGGAACTCGTTCCCATATCGAGGAAAAGCACAGTATTGTGTTCCGCCACTCTACACGTAATGCCTTGAAAATACGATGGAACGTGGGAAATGGAGTGTCTTAGCATTAGGTTCCTTCTGCCCACCCTATATGCAGAATACAGCATAAATATGAAAAAAACTGATACCAGCTGGGAGGTGTGTGCATTAAGAATATTTTATTTATTATTCATCATGTTTCTGTATAATTTAACGAATAAATATAGCATATCCTCATTTTATTTTAAAGGATTTAATTAGCAATTAGCACGGTAATTGGGCTTATAAATAAATTTATCGTTGGGGTTTCACATATAAAGAAAAATCAACAGGAATAAGTCAATAAACACATCATTATACAATATATAAACTCTAGGTTTATACAGATTGTATTGACGTATAAAACATATTACCACAAGTAATCATTCAATATATTTCATCATTGACCATTTTCCTTTAGTAAAAAAACGTAGGGAAGTTCCTAGCATCCGAAGAGTCACACCCACCGCTACGACGTCAGTCAGAAAACAACTAAATATATAACTAAAAAAAAATCAAAATCAGCTTCATGCTGTATCCCGCACACAACAGGATAGGCAGAGCTAGAACCTAGTGTTAAGACACATCCATTCCCCACATTCTGCCGAAGTCTGGAGGCATTGCGTGTTGAGTCGCAGAACTCAACGCCGCGCTTAGCCTTAACACCAGAGCGAAGAAATGAAAATATAAATTTAAGTAAATATTTCATCTCCTTGAGTGGGGATCGAATCCACAACCAGTCGATTTTACAGTCACACTTTGTGCCCCTGCGCCACGACCTCAACTAACTAACTATCTCGTAAATAAGTTTTTTATTCTTTTTTTTTTCTTTTACTTCATTTCATGAAAGTTTCAGTCATGTACGAGGTCATCGACAACGCCGTGACAAACAGTCACTTGCCTGTCTGCTTCCTAATTAATACTTATTAAATTGATAATTGGCAAGACAACTTGCTATAATTTTGATAATCCGATAGTTTCTCTCGTATGTATAAATATTATTTAATTATATACCATCAAGTCAAGATTTTAATAACATTTCATTTTCGTTGTTTGAACAAAAATGTACGTACAAAATTTATTAAGAACTTGTAATATTACCAATAAATATCTAGAATAAGATGAAAGAACATTATTATAAAATAAATAAATAAACATTTTTCTCAGATATATTAATATGTAACTTGAAAAATAATTGCGGTTTTAAAGCCACCTGTTGTGTTCTCCTACTCTTTGATGTTGTCGCGGTGGGTGTGTATCGAAACGTAGTAGCTATATGGAACTTCCCATTTTGTTTTTACCTCCATTAAAAGAGGCTATCAATTTGACCTGTATATATGATATTTTTGGAATTGGGTAAAATTTCCATATGATGGTATATTTAGACTTTCAAGTAAATGTATATTATATACGTAAATTAAAATAATATTAATATCCTCTGATATATTTGAACTTGGGGAAAAGCACAATTTTAATTAATATCAATTCGATAATTAAGGTTCCGTACCCTTTAAGGAAATAAGGAACAGTTATATAGATCACTTTGTGGTCCGTCTATCTGTCTGTCTGTCTATCTGTCAAGAGCATTTATCTCAGGAACGCTTGGAGATATTAAGTCGAAATACAGGTATATGGCCTAGATCTACGACCCCATGATTTTCTGAAAAAAAAACATATTTCTACATGTACTTAAAAGAAAGATATGGTCGTTTATATAGCAAAAAACGCGTATAAAGAAAATCAAAAAAATAATAAGATTCTTCCGGGTAACCTAGAATTATATAGTTAGCATCTAGGAGAAAATGGATAGTCAAATTTAAGAAAATTATAAAAGTATGCTGATAGAGTAGGTCCAATGATTTTAAAATTGTTTTGGTAGAATAGTTAGTTATAATTAAAAATATAATTGTGATTATTATTATTACAAAAAATATAATTGTACGAAAATATACATAATATATTAAAATATATATATTAAATGCATTTTTCCTCTTTGATTATAACAAAAATATTTTAGTAGTATAAATATTTTAATATCGTTAATAAGAATTTATGTATTATTAATAATTGAAAGAAATTCGCATCGACGGATATACATAGACTTCTTATTACATTCAATGCGATATTATATAGATATTATAACCGACGTTTATTCTAAACAAATATACTATTATATATTGTAGCGGAAAAACCCGGAAAGCGTGACGATATAAGGGCACTATAGCGATCTGATATGCGTTTGAATCACTTTGAAAACAAATTAACCCTTTTAAAAGCTATTAGCGAGTCAATTTACGTCACGTTTATTAGACTTTATATCCGCTAAGAGCCAACGGACGCAATTGATGAATGCACTTAAGATAGATTTATATCAATTAAGATATGCTTAAAGGTCGGTATTATATTTTTTCTCTTTTTAACCCCAGACGCAAAAGGAGGGTTATAAGTTTTACGTGTATGTATGTGTATCTGTGGCATTATAGCTCCCGAATTAATGAATCGATTTGAGTGCGATTTTTGAAACAAAAACCTTGTTCATCGCGGTGTTTCTTAGCTATGTTTTATGAAAATCGGATTAACAGTTTAAGAGCTTCTAGCACTTTTCCAATATGTAGATAGTAATATATTTGCCCAAGATATATTTTTTTTAACGCAAAACGAACGAGAAATGTTTTACAAAGTATGTCATAAAGACTTATTTTAGCTGAAATCGTACATATCTTATAGCGTATGCTTAAATTTTTTAAGTTGTGGCGCAGAGGCACAGGCGTGCGACTGTAAATGAGATTGTGGGTTTGTTTTCCACCCGAATGTTTTATATATATCTTACAATTCTTACAGCATTAGGAGATTATAAATGCACTCAGGTACCTATATATTTTAAAATTTATATAGAAAAACCCACTAGCCTCAATATTCGAGTGTGAATAATATCTACGTACGATAAGAGTTACCTGGATTTTGTAAATGAATTGAGTTATTACATTTCAATGTATGTGTTCACAGTTCTGATAGGAATGACATAGTGACTTATTTATTTAATGATAATATTGCAAAAATCCGAAACTGATAAAATATTTATAAATTGTATAATTTATAAATGTTTCGTCTACTTGTATACAATTAATAAAATCCCCGGGTTTCTTCTGCCCATTCTGCTTCATTTGAAATATTTTTGCGTGTTTCTCGTAGACAAGAAATAAAAAAAAATATGGTTAGAAATTAAAAATAATGGAAAAAATCGAAAAATGCAGAATTTACATTTACAAAATGAGTACATACGTCCGTAAACCTCCGCAATTTTGTCAACTTTTATAACTACCACTCCCGAGAAATTGTTACAGAACCTAGATAGGCCAGTCCGACTCACGCTTGACTGATTTTAATGTAAATATTACTATCAGTAGATAGCAATAAAATTCGATGACATCTGTTACACAGGATATTAATATTATTCATATTTTAAATTCTAAATGTAAGCATTACAATTGTAAATATATATTATAAATTGCACTATACTTAGCAGTTGGAGTAGTGAGCGATGACTCATAGCTCTGCACACAATAAACACTATATCGATAAAATCTATATAACTTTTTGCATATTTTTTATTGTCTAGTTTAGCAGTACAACACTACTGACATTTCTACGTACAATGGCCTAATTGAATTTAAAATAATATTTTGATTTTTATATGTAAACTTCACTGCTACTTAAACAATAAATTATAGATTAAACTTAAATTTAGTTAAATTTACATAAATAAATATATGAACATTCGAACTGATGTCACTCTACATTTATTTTATTACATCTACTATCATTAACATGCCTTATACTACTCTCTCTCTACTAACTCTCTACAGTCAAAAGGTTGAAGATAAGTTCACTATAATTTAAATATTAATCTAGATCTTAGTTGACATTATGTAATGTATTGAAGTTTACATAATACATCATACAGTTTTACTTTGTAATTTACATAATACTTACATAATACAGTTTTACTTTGTAATTTAATATTTCTAAAAATATAATTTTCTAAGAAATTGATCATAATTTTATAATTTATAAAAAAACATGTAAGCATTAGAGCCATGATGGTATACGCATAGGATTTACCGTTGTTTAACACGTGGTAAAGCTCACGTTAGCTAAAGTAGTAGTAATGTTTATGATAACAAATATAATGTATAGCAACCAAGACTACGGTAAATGTTATACAAATTCAATTCGAAATTATTCTTTATTGAAATAGACTTAACTTTTTAACGATACAAATGAAAAAAGAACATTAGGTTTATGAAGGAAGATTGAGTTATTAGAGAGGCAGGAGAGATTTTGTTTGACCTTCGAGAAAATAGTTTCGAAGAAGGTTACATCAAAGACGCTCTTGATGTGAGAACCCCCCGGAAGCATAAAGTGCAGTGACAGTGGACGAGGTGAATGAGACATGCCAAGACCGTAGCGTGTGGCCTCCGTTCCCGTTGCCTGTCCCGCTTGGAATAGCGCTTTTAGAATAAAAAAGAAAAATAATTATGGATTGGTCTGGGTGCTTATAGGGGGTCTTGAAATAGTACCGTTAGGACGTCTGGTGAGAGTAAGGCCTACGTAAAGAGTCTGGTGATAATAAACATGCAGTTTTTATTATTCATAAATATGTTTAAATTCGAGCATTTCTACTTTAACGTAGGTGAGCGTGTCCTTTAGTTGGTGCTACCTCTGAAAGGGCCCCACTTTCAAGTTAGTAATTACGCATATCGTCTTAACTACACACTTAAACTAATAATCCTCAAAATTTTAGCTTTGCTAAAATGATATAGGTCTGGGGCCCTGGGATCTATAAGCACATGTCTTTTCATTAATGGCAGGTTAGACCAGTGATATTAAGGCAATAATAACTGCAGTTAGTTTTTGTGAAAATCAAAGAAAAGTACGATAACGAAGTAAAAAAACAATTTTTTGTACAAGAAAATTTTGGTTTAGAATACTATATTATAGAAACCTCTACGTGTTATATTCATAGCCCGAAATAAAATCTTTTGCTGTCGGACAGGGTTTCTTCGAATTCTTTCCTTTATTGCTTTAATTGCATTTTTCGTTCAAATTCTACGTGGACGAACATATCGCTTTCTGTCACAAACAGACGAACGAGGTTTAATTTCTGACCTATTAATAGTCTGGTGTATATATATGAAGAAGGAGAGTTTCCCAAAAATTGTATATGGCGCCATTCCATACTTACGTTGAGTGATGTTTTTGGATTATTTATAAAGTATAGTCACAACTTAATATAATAATAACACAAATACAAAATATAATTTATTTAGAATATATGAAATCATGATTGTGAGGCCACTCGTGGCGCAGGGGCACAAGTGTATGACTGTAAACGCGACAGGTCGTGAGTTCGACTCCCACTCGAGGAAATGAAAAATATAATATTCTCATTTTATCCCTCTGGTCGTTACCAAGTAAAGAGCGGCATTAAGTTCCGACACTCAACACGCAATGCTTTCCGAATTCGGTGGAAAGTCAGAACGGAAGCGTCTGGTCCCGTCTGCCTACCCTGATATCCACAAACACGTGCATGATATAGCTGAAAAAAATAAATAAAAAAAATAATAAAAATAAATAAAGCTTTGGGCGAAGTCTATAGCGAACAAATCAGGGACATTTTTTCTTAATTAGTAAAACTGTCAAAGATACAACAAAAATTTATAATTAATATCATAATTTATAAATAAGGGTATGTACTTAACAAAGTTTAACTAATTGCTTACTTTCATAATTTAGCTAAGCAGATTACACAGAATGCTTTCGCACAACAAATTAATAGGATTAAATACTTAATAGTAAAATTTAATTATTAATAATATATTTTTTATGTATCTAATCTCAATAATTATTAATTGTCTTAATATTTGTAATAATTATTAGTTGTTATTTTTTTTACTATATAATTGATATAATTATATTGTTAAAATATTCGTATATTTTTGTGATTGTTTCGGTTCAGAGACCGTCGTGGCGCAGGAACAAAAGCATGTGAGTGTAAGCGCGACGTTTGTGAGTTCGATTCCAACTTAGAGAAATGACTTTGCGTGGAGAGTGGCTCTACAGCGCTTTTTGTCCATCAAAGCCGGAAAATGAAAATCATTAATTTACCCGAGTGGGGATTGATCCCACAACCACCACCACCACAACCACAACCACTTTGACTTCTAACAATATAATAATCCTAATTAGAATGTTTAAAGTAATTAAACAGATTTTTTTATAAACAACGATAATTCGAAGCAAAACTTCATTAATACTAGACAAGACTTTGAAATGTAGTAATGGTAAAATATGTTAATAGTCGTCTTAATTATTCCATCAGAAATCCGCTTCCGCATATTATGTCTTGCTCTACAAATTCACCCAAAATTCATACAGCATTTGGTCATCGTTAGATACAAAAAACTGATCAGAAAACTTACTAAAATAATATACTTTAATATGTTTTAGAAAATATTTTTACTAGCTTTTATTTAACATGTCGTATCAGTTTATGTTTTATTGTTGATGTGAAATCTCTCAATTTGAACCACCGACCACCATCAACACCTTCCGGTATGCGAATAAGCTGAAATTTCGATTACGATTTCAGTTCTAATGATAATGAAATCACATATATAATCTATATTGTTGTTAATCCAAAATGGCCGCCGTAACAAAATAGCAGATAACAAATTTTTACACCACCTACCTAAAATGGGTATCAGATGAAACGATTTTATTTGTAAAATATAATACACTAAGAAAAGAAAATATATAGCTTGATGGAACCGGAATGTGGCCTAAAGGTCTTCTGAACTAAAGCAGGTAGACAGGCCGTATTTGTACTCGTTTGACATGTCTTGGTTAGTACTTTCGCGCTAAATTATGCCTAGAGTCTAGGGATGGGGTCAGATGGTGGGTTAAGGGACTTCTGGACTAAAGAAGATGGACAGGACTCAGTTGGTTCGTCTCGGCAAGCACTCTGTAAAGTCCTACCGAGTCCCTGAAGATGGAAATTAACCAGAAACACAGCATGTAATAATCATGAATGATGATGATGAAGAAATTAATTAATTTATTTTATACTGAAGATAAGTTGTCCAAAAATAAATATTCTTTGTTTTTCAAAAAGGTTTTTTATTAAAATTTATATTACATCGTATTTTATCGTAAGTAATAATATATTTAATGTATAGACATATTTTTTACTGTTTATTATATATTTTAGGTTACATCATCGTAAAATAAGATAAGCTCACCTTATTTTTGCACTTAAAACTTAAAACTAATTTATGAAACAAGGATAAATTAATATGCTTTAAAATGTTTAATTCGCAAGTTAGCGCTATGAAACCAAGTTTATGGGGCTGTGAAACATTTTCCGTAATAAATGCCATAATGCAGACAACAATGATGTTTATTACTTTACCTTTTTAAAATCTTCTCATTTTTACGAGCGCTTTCTCTCGTAAAAATATATAGGTACTTACCTGAAACAAGAATATTATTTTTGTATAAAAAAAATACACTTTTACTTGAATAAATTTCAGTTATCTTTCAAATTAGTATAACTTATAATATTTATAATAGTTATTGTCAAATGAGAGAGCAAGCAGCGAGAGCCTAACGAGAAATTACACCGCTCTCGAGTTTCCGCTCTATACAATACGTTACGTGAAAATTGGCAGGACCTAATATTTTAACAATGTTTCATAAGGCCGTCGTGGCCCAGGGGCACAAGGATGTGGCTGTAACGCAACGGTTGTGGGTTCAATCCCCACTCGAGGAACCGAAAGATTAATATAAATTTATATTTCCGTTTCTTCGCTCTGGTGTCGAAGCAAAGAGCGGCGTTGAGTTCCGCCTGAGTGGCGGAACTCAACGCCGCTCTTTGCTCACACGCAATGTCTCACACGCAATGTCTCTAAAATTCAGCGGAAAGTGAAGAACGGAGTGTTTTAACACTAAGTTCTCTCTTTCTACCCTGCTGTGAGCGGGATACAGCGTGAAGCTGATTAGTAACGCCAACTATTCAATTATTATATAAATTGTAAATGTAAATATTCTAAAGTTTTACCCATAATGTGTATATAAACCTAGTGATTAAATCATTTAAGCGTGTAATCAGACAGAAAGGCAATGTTATAGACATTGCCTTTAAATTAATATATTGCAAACGTTTAAGCTTCAGCGAATTCAGTATTTTTTGTAGTTTTGCCTGATATAACTTTTTTATTAAGGAAAGTTTACTAAAGTAAAATATTAAAAAGTGCACAAACGCCCAGGGAAACGGACAAAAAAATTAAAAATAATTATTTTTGATTCAATTACATAGGAACGCCCCCAATAATAGTTTATCTCAGATACCTTCCACACACAGACAGCGATCAGTTACATTTTTTTAATATATATAGACGTATATTATATACTGCATGCGCTTATGAACCGCCTGGATGGCGGAATTTTAAGGTCAGTTTTATAAAGATTTTACACTGTATTATTAGATTTGACCTTCCATCTCTATCGTGAAAGATATGAGTGAAAGTTATTTTGATAAGAATATTTGAATAGTGACGTCTATCTAAATATAGATACTGTTTATTTTTACGCTTCATTCTGCATATAACAGAGTACACAGAGAATCTATAGTTAAAACAGTAACTTTATGCTTTCCTAATTCAAAACATAGCGGAGCTAAACTCCGTATTTTGTCTATCAGAGCAAGGATATCTAAAATAAAATTCAACACAGATTTTCGAATTTATCTACCCAGAAAATTGTATTTTTAAAGATGCGCTGACGCATAATAAATATTATAGTTTACAATTATTTTATATCATTTATTCACACTTTCTATGTGTAATGGAGGTGTTTAGTAAAATTCTCTAACTATTTAGTGTGAAAATTACTGCTCACTAAGGATTTTGACCTTAGCAGAACTTGACCTCGAACGCAATTATTTCCACTAAGATGGAACGGCCTGCCTGCCTGACTTTGTATAGTAATCTTTGTTTGTTACTGAATATAAATTTTATTAAGAAAACGACCCACATACATCTTGTTACGTTTAGAATAGTTTAAACAATAATAATAAGTCTTTGAGCAAATTTATTACAGAATAGAACATCAGAATTAAACAAACTTATTAATTTGCAAAACCAACTATCAATAATTGAGGCCAGTCGTGGCGCAAGAGCACAGAGTGTGACTGTAAAATCGACTGGCTGTGGGATCGATCCCCACTCGAGGAGATGAAATATTTACTTACATTTATATTTTCATTACTTCGCTTTGGCGTCGAGGCGAAGCGCGGTGTTGAGTGCAGCCACTCAACACGCAATGCCTCCAGAACTCGGCGGAAAGTGGGGAACAGTGTATTTTAACCCTAGGTTCCCTCTGCCTACCCTGCTGTGTTCGGGATATTTGATTCACTATCAAGTGAAAATAAAGACGCGCTAAGTCTAAGTAGTAGTTGCGAAAAAACATACCTACATTATAATACTTAAAAACAGTTACTCAAAATTTACTTCATCATTATAATGGACAAGCGTGTAAGCCATTAACTGGTAACTTGAGTCGATAATATTTCGAAATGAAAAAAATATTACCACGAGAACAATATACGCCACTGGAACGAAGCTTTCGACTATGATAAAAGAAGAATTACATACATATTTCATCAAAGCAATTAGTCTGTTATTTCATTGTTAAGTATTACAGAGGCCAGTCGTAGAGCAGGGGCACAAGTGTGTGATTGTAAACGTGACTGTTGTGGGTTCGATCCCCACTGAAGGAAGTGAAATATTGGAGTTCCTCCACTCAGCACGCAATGTCTCCGAAAATTGGCGGAAAATGGGGAACGGGTTGTCTTAACACCAGGTTCCCTCTGCCTATAAATTAGTATTACATTATGATACTTTAGAATAATGCTCACGAGTAACTTACAAAAACACCAAAAATGCATAAACCTAACGATTAATGAAACCTAACTAAACTAGGACTGTACCTAGTATAGTTAGGTCACATACATATGTAATGGTAAGTACATACATAAATAACTTAGACGACCAGATATGGTAAATCTGACATAGTAATGTTCATCACATAAATATTTATAGACAATAAATATTTATTTGACATCATCAGAAAGGTCATCGTGGCGCAGCGGCACTACCGCGTGACTGTTAACGCGACAGGTTATGGGTTCGACTCCCAAATATTAAATAAATATTTAATATTTTCATTTCTTCGCTCTGGTGTCGACGCAAAACGCGGCGTTGATTTCCGCCTCAAAATACGGAATGCCCAAAGAATTCAGCGGAAAGTGGGGAACGGAGTGTCTTCTCACTAAATTCTCTCTGCCTATCCTACTGAGTGCAGGATACAGTGTAAAGCTAAAAAAATCATATTAAACTAGTAACTGACCATATTTGCCGCAGGTCACAGCTTCGATTTTAACTAAACGTCTAAAACGTTCAACAAATGTTTTGATATTCATAAGCGCAAATATATTAGAAACTTGGCGTATTGGTATTTGCGTGCATGATTGTCGTGCTTTTAAGAAGTCAAGGTCGATATAATAGATTCTATTTAAATTCTGTTCATAGTAGGTTTGAGTAGCATCAATTTTATACAAGATCGATACTAAAGGTCAATTTAATTTATAATATTATATAGTATAATATTTCAAATTTAACATATATTTAATAATATGTAAATTATTTCCTAACAGCGATACCTGTAAACTATAAAATAAAATACGAATATCGCACCGTCTGCACAGAGAGGCGTCTTTCTTCGTTTTTAAGTTCTTAATTATAAAGAGAATTATTTTTATTGTAAACAAAAAAATAAGGTAAACGAGTAAATTTATTTTTATTAGAAAAAAACTAATCCATTTTTGTAGTGTATCTCGTACAAAATTAATTTGCATACGCCCAGAAATTTAAGTTTGTAAACTTTTATATGTTATACTTCTCTCTCGCCTATAATCATAAAGTTGGTATGAAACTTTTGTTTTTGTTAGAGTGAATCCTACTTGCTCTTAGTAATTTTTTACTTGTTTAAAAATGTTCACAATTTGCAGTGAAATTTTTAACTTCGTTTGTTTATTAATAATAAAAATAATTAATTCTCAATTATAACGAAAAAAATATGTAGTATCATATAAAGTAGTGTATAAACCTGTAAGCCTAAGTTTTCCAGTCTCTTGACCTAAAATCTACATCATAAACTTGATACAGGAGAATCAGACCTTATCATTTTCTGAGCCTTTTTTCATGATATTATTGTGACATATTTATACAAGGTGGAAGTGTCAGCACCACTTTAAATGAAACCACAGTTTTAACTACTCTATAAAAGCCTAATACAATATTTTTTACCAAAAATGAAAAAGTTATTTTTTCAAACAAAATGAATAATAAAATTACTGTTGTAATATAAAACGCCATTTATCAAGAACGACGCATGCAAACATAAACCTATCAAAGGGAAGCCGCCGCACACGCCTCATTCCGAAATCGAGTCGTAGGTGTTGGCGGCAAAGTTCAAAATTGTTTAACCTTTAGTAGTATTTTTGTAGTAGTATGCGTTTACGTTATTCACATCTTTGCGTAACTCCGTCACACGAAATACAGGTATGGATAAACATCGTGAATCTGTGTGAAAACTGTTGAGGTATCTTGATTCATTTTTTTAGGTATGGGTTTAAAATATTTTACCTTATATGCTGTTTCCGAGCGCTGACACTTCCACCCTGTATAGTTTAGCGTTCCCATGTCTATATAGATTTCATTTTTTTTTCTATTAATTCTAATTGAAAATACAGAAATAATTTTATGACAATTTTTATATAATCATTTAAAATTAAAACGAACGATTTTTTGCATTTATTATTTTATATTTTACGCAACCTACATACTATTTATGAAAGAAAGCTGTCAGGACAGCAAACTGGTATCATTATATTGGTGAAAGTTCGAATGAAAATCAGAGAACTGATGACACGCTTTACAAAGAAATACATAAATAATTATTTTAACAATAATTCCTTAATTTTCGATTGTAATTAAATTCTCTACATATATATGGATATTCACTTTTTAGTAAGCAGAAAGAAGTTAGTGATATTTCACTGAATTCCACCTTCCGTGAAACTTATTAGCATTGTGGTTTTACCTATATTACGAGTATACGACTATACATATATATATATTTATTTCCTCTCATATGGGATTTGTACATCCCGTGATCCCAATCAATAAGGCAAAATCGAAAATCTAAAAAACGTTGGCGTCATATGTGTGACGCCATCGAATTAGTAGCTCTACGACATACTTATGATATCACCTACTTCTTTTTAAACACACAGTCAAATTAAACTGTTTTGTAAGAATTTAATAGTAATGATAAGAAACTAAGACTATTTGATAATTAGAACTAAGTGTGAGCCATCTAAGGGGCTTTTTGGGCTGCAGCCTAGGGCTTCGTGGATGTAAGACCTCGTCCTCACGAGAGGCATTATTTAAAAAATACCTTTAATATAATCATATAAAATCCCTTTATGTACTATAATATATTATATATATATATATATATATATATATATATATATATATATATATATATATATATATATATATATATATATATATATATATATATATATATATATATAATAAAATATGAAATATAAACATATAAAATTGTTAATTCATGCCTTCACTAGGTTGACTTCATTGGATGGTAGAGTAGATCAAAGAACTAAATGCTTGAAGGGCTGGCCTGGGAGTGCTCAATTTGCTTTACATGGACAAAACCTGCTCATAAGCAAATCGGTGAATACCTTCAATACGAAGCCTAAGGCACATCTAACGGAGGCAGGTCACCGTTCGGAGATTAATTTCTGTCTGATGCGTCACAGTAAATTAAATGAAGCATCTCATCGCACAAGCCCTCCTTAAGAATTATCTCACACATATGATTACATTTACACATGTGACCTCACATCCACACAAATGTCGTGTCGTCATTTGACATCCATGTGTAGAACACATATTCCGACTTATTCCTCTCTCATAAATAGACAATTTCATCCAAAAAAATGAGGCCAGTCGTGGCGCAAGGGCACAAAGTGTGACTCTAAACGCGACTGGAACTCGAGGAAATGAAATATTTATATAAATTTATATTTTCATTTTTTCGTTCTGGTGTCGAGCAAATCGCGGCGTTGAGTTACGCCTTCAGTACGCAATGCCTCCAAAAATCGGCGGCAAGTGGGAAAAGGAATATTTTAACATTATATTCCCTCTGCCTACCCGAACAGCGACCGCGCTTTGCTCGATACGTGGATACAGCGTCAAACTGATTATTCTTTTATCTAAAAAAATAAAAAAAAATCAAATCAAACAAAATCTAACAAAAAATACTTTATAAAAAAATTGCTATTCGTGACTTCCCCTTTTTTACTACACCAGAACACCATAGATATTGAAGATAGTTTTTATTAGAACACAATTATTTAATTAATTAACAGGCCACACAATCAAAGTGTGGATTAGAACAACTCTTCTTTCAATACTGTTATATATAGATCTTAATCATTGCATCGAGATCAAGTCCTAGTCACTCGTCTACATGGGAACTAAAATAACTGTTTCTAGACGTTTCCGCGAGTTCAGTGCACTTTCGGCTCCAATATCACTTGCCTATAAGTTCTACTTTGAGTATGTCAGTAATTCAAGTTTATATAAAGCTAGCAACCCGCTCGCGGCTTCGCCCGCTAAACTTAATTTCATCTTTAAACAATTATTTTTATACAATTTCACGCTATATGCCACACATGTAACTGTTTGAGTGGCAGAATCGTGCTTTGGCTCGTTACGTAAGGAAGGCAAATATCAAATATTTCGTTCCCCCGAGTGGGACTCGAACCCACAACCATCACGTTTACAGGCCCACACTCGTGCTCTTGCGCCACGATGAGCTTGATTATTTTTTTTACTATATAAAATAGTATATTGATATAACTTTTTTATTTATGAATTAATTATAAGAAAACAAACAATAAATATTAAGGAACTCAGAGAAATTGTGCAAAAATATAATAGCGAAAACAGCAGTTAAACCAGTTAAGCATATTTAAAATAATATTTAAAAAGAAAGTATTATTGAATGTGAAGTTTTCTTCAAAGAATTAATAAAAATAATAAATAATAATAAAAGTATTAATAAATTTAATATTACTTTTTTAAAACAACTCTTATTGTGTCTCTTCTACGTGAACACAGACCTGCCAAAATAAAACAAAATCAGTTTTTTTTATGATGGCGATCCATATGAGAAAAAAAATCAAGCATAACAACAAAATTTGACATTACTACTTTTTTAATTTTATTAGGAACTTGTAAGTTACACCTAAAAACCAGTAGTGTTTAATAGATCAAGTGTTATTTTTATTTAACATAAAATATTAAGAAGCAAAAAGGTTATATTTCTTTTTATACATTTTTTTCTAAACAAAAAATGTGCGTTTCTGAACGAAGCATTCACTTATTTGTGTGTGATAATGTATATGCTTTTGTGTACACTTAGGGATCTGTTGCACGAATAAACTGGTTGGCAGCGTGTGGCACTGCGCAGTCAGTTATATATCTAATCTCGAGATGGTCGACCGTTTTCGTCCACATTTATTTTAACGTGAAAAATGACGAGGACTTAAAAGTAAATAAGAACTAAGATAAATTATAATATATAAGTGAAAGTGTTCAATATTAATATCAAGAAATCAGCTGTGGATTTCTTGCTCCGTTATACAAGGTAAGCATAGTGATACAAATAGTTAGTTGTGACAACGTAATATTACAACATTACTGACATAAGCTAATGTTTTTTTTAAATTAATTAGAAGATACATTAGAAGATTTTTTTATATCGTTAAGACGGCCTCATATTGTGAATAATGAACGTAAACTAATAAATAACTAACGTGATACGTTATATTTCTGTTGACAGTTTCTTATAATAAAAAGCAGGTATACCTAATTATATTTATTTTTAGAATAATCTTAAATTGAGAACAATTTGTTTAAAAACGTCAAATATTTAATAATATTTCTGCTTTGTATTTGAATAACTATGGTAAATAAAAACAGGTTTTATATATGTACAAGCACCTAAACTCAATGACATTCAAGTTGTCTTCTGTCATGTTTATTTATTTTGTTTATTTTTAATTCTTGACATATTTTAATATAAAATATTAATTTTACACTTGTGATGTTGTCTATAAAAGATATTGCACCTTTGCATTTATAAAATGTTTTTATTTAATCAGGATTTTTAACAATTAAAGAGGACTAGCTTGTGCACTTTTTTGATATCAACTGTTATGTTCCTTGCATTTATTATTGTTTTAAAGGCAGAATTCTTTTTTAAAAATATCAGCCATCGAGATCCAATAAGTAGTTTTAAATATATAAACGGACGTAAACCGGTTGACGATAATCTATATTCTATATATATAAGTATATTAAAATTTATTAAATAAAACGTCGTCGTTTTTACAACATTATATGATACAAAATGTTTTGAGTATTACATACATCTCATATTCTTAAATTTGATTCACAATAAACTCGATAGCTTCAATAAAAATAAAATTATTAAAACATATTTTTTAATATCTATACGTCAATCTTATATCTTCTGTCTTAGGTACTAAAATAGCAATGAAATTAAACATGAAAAATGGTATATCCCCTTCTATATCTCTCTCTCTCTCTTTTTCTCTCTCACATAACAGATTTATTAATAAGAAATCTTAATTTCACTTGAAGCATTTATTGTTATTTATGAAAAATATTTTAAGATTAAAGTACGATAATGACTACGACACAGCAAAGCAAAAAAAAAACGAACTTTCGAAAATAATGTTCATAAGGTAAATATTATAAAAAAATTTTGCAATTCTATTTCTCACGACCTAATCTGTAACTCAACAATGAATACGTTCTGAGAACCATTATAAATTGTAGCCATCGCTTTAGGTAATCTTTTAATTAAAAAAAAGAACAAAAGTACATCGTCTATGGTTCTGTCGATACAATTCAATGTAACATAAATATGAATAGAATTTTTTAAGTGTCATAAATAAAAAATAAACAATATATATTCATCCAATCATAATATTCAAAGTCGCCAGGCTATTCGGTGGAAAATGGGGGACGAAAGTGTCTTAAGGGGGCGTAGTCTCTTAACACTAGGTTGCCAGGTTCCCTCTTTCCTCTGCCTATCCTGCTGTGTGCATGAAGCTATAAAAAAAAACATGTATAATACATATATAAAATCGACGTATCAGATTTACTAATATAAAAAAAAAAATCTATATAAATTCGTCATTAACGATGTTAACAAATCGTAGAGTTGCACACTATTGACTATCAGAAAGAGATTTCACGTTACGACATTAAGTTACCACACACTCTAAAAGTTGGCAATTTTGTTAAATATGTATATGATGTAGGCATTAAACATTAATTTTACTAAATTGCGGATTCGAATTTGAATTTAAAAAATCAAATAAATCAGCTTCACGCTGTATCCCGCACACAGCAGGGTAGGCAGAGGGAACCTAGTGTAAGACACTTCGTTCCCTACTTTGTGCCACATTCTGGAGGCATTACGTGTTAAGTGGCGATCGAACCCACAACCAGTCGGTTTTACAGTCACACTTTGTGCCGCTGCGCCACGACTGGCCTCAAAATTTGAATTTGATACATAAAATATATAGATACTAGTCTTATGTTTTATTTACCCCAACCGAAGGAAATTAAAACACTGTGTTTAGTTAAAATAATTTAAGTTACTTTCCATTTATTTATTTTTTTATTTTATACAACATATTTTTTATCAGTTATTATAATCTAATTATACGCCATTCTTAATACAATGAAATTGCAATTTGCCATAGAAAATTAAAGAAATCAAACGTCGATTGACGTCAACGAGGAGCCCTGGCATGTTTGTGTAACGCTTAAATTTTAATAGTTCATCATCAGTAAAAAAAAAAAGAAAAAATCAGCTTCACACTGTATTCGCTCACAGCAGGGTAGGGAGAGGGAACCTAGTGTTAAGACACTCCGTTCCCCACTTTCTGCCGAATTCTGGAGGCATTGCGTGTTGAGTAGCAGAACTCAACGACGCGCTTAGCCTTGACACCAGAGCGAAGAAATGTAAATCTAAATTTAAGTAAATATTTCATCTCCTCGAGTGGGGATCGAATCCACAACCGCTGCGCCACGACTGGCCTAGAGTAGCGGAGATAATGTAACGCTAGGAGTTAGTTGTTAGAAAGGGCATTACAAGATATGTTCGATGGAATTTGGATATTAAATACTAATTGTGAAAAGTGAATATTATGTATCATGTACGTGGAAGGATGAGTATGCAAATAAATCCACTACACTTCTCGGGAAGCTAATTTTAATAACTACGAGAGGAATCATGCTTTAGTGCCAGTCACAGTTTGTTCTCGGTCTGATCTCAGTCTATTAATATTCTTATATGAGAAACAATAAGAGCGCTCATACAGTTCCGGTCCATATAAGAATATTTCTCATGCAAGAATTTGAGACGAGAACGATCTGTGACCAGCAGTTGTGGACCCTCCCTAAGAATGTCACATTAATTGATGATTGATCGTCATATCATCTTTAGTTTCTATACATTAACATTTTAAAACTTTCTCGTGTAGATCTACTTACAAATATATTTTTTTGTTATATTTCGCTATCTTCCAATTTTTTTAACTCTACCCTATTATATATATTTTTTTTGTAAATGTGTTTATCATTATCATTTTACAACTATAGTTAAATACTTAGTAGCATATCTTCTTGAAAATATAAAAATTACAATATAACTAACATTGTAAGCTCCTACAACGTGCACGTTCCACACATTAAAGTTAGTGACCCACTGTGTTTTTGCTAAAAGGCACGTCTAGATAATAACAATAAAAACTCGCAGGTAATACGTAAAACAATATTATATTTATAATCGATAGTTTTCATGGGTAAAACCAATTATATTTTTTAACGGTTGTAAAGGTTGTTTACCCAAAAGATGCTTACGACCTTGATCGGACAATATTATTTCCTGTTTCATCAGTACGACAGATAAATTTGCATATAAATAAATAAATCAGCTTCACGCTGTATCCCGCACACAGCAGGGTAGGCAGAGGGAACCTAGTGTTAAGACACTCCGTTCCCCACTTTTTGCCGGATTATGGAGGCATTGCGTGTTGAGCGGCAGAACTCAATGCCGCGCTTTGCCTCGACACCAGAGCGAAGAAATGGAAATATAAATTTAAGTAAATATTTCATCTCTTCGAGTGGGGATCGAACCCACAACCAGTCGGTTTTACAGTCACACCTCGTGCCGCTGCGCCACGACTGGCCTCGATATCTTATATTTACATATGATTCTTTATAGTGTATAGCTATCATTATGCGGCCGGTCGTATGGCAAAGAATACGAGGGTGTCATACAAACTTGAAATTGAATAACCAATTTTACGTCAATAGAATTTCAATTGCATTTGAATCGCATTGGTCAAACTTCTTTTCCTTTTACATTAAAACAAATAATGTAAAAGTTTCAAGCGAAATATGTCTATAAAAATAAAGAATTGAGGCCTTGGTAATTGAGGAAATGAAGAAGATTTATTGAGGCCACTCGTGGTGCAAGAGCACAAGTGTGATCGTAAACGTGACAGGTTAGATTCCCACTCAAGGAGATGAAATATTTTATTTCTTCGCTTAGGGAAAGAGCGGCGTTGAGTTCCGCAACTCAAGACGCATTGTCCCGAAAATTTGACGGAAAATGGTCTTAACTCTAGGCTCTCTGCCCTGCTATGAGCGGCGGCTACAGTGTGAAGTTAAAAAAAAAACGAAAAAAAGATAAAGTTATATATTTTTTTAATTTAAAGTTTCATTATATAGTAAAAACTGTTAGTAAACTTTAAAAATATTTTATAACTAACAAATTCTACCTATACCTAGTTTAAAGGCTACTATGTAATTATGTAAGTAACAGGAGGCACGCGTACAACGGAACCATATAATTTCAAGGTTGGTTAAAACACAATTTGCTAGCTTAAACGAATCTTGTAAACTAATTTACAGCATTATATGAAGCATAAAAAAATATATGTATATATCAATATTACGTACTTATCGCTTCACGGTATCAAAATATAGATTATGTAAGAAAATTGAGGTTAAATATTTTTTTACGTTTACAAAAATTATGTTAATATAATATTTTCTTTATAACGCAATGAAAGATGTATATTGTAACCATAAAATATGGAATTAATTTAAACTTCATTTAAAGTTTTTTTGTTATAATGAGCTCTTTTGGCCTTATAATATGTAAATGTAGAGTTCCAAATGGAAACTTAAAACTGTCGCAATAAAGTAAATATATATTAAAAAAATCAGCTTCACGCTGCGTCTCGCACACAGCAGGGAACGCAGATGGAACTTAGTGTTAGGACACTCCCGTTCCCCACTTTCTGCCGAATTCTGGAGGCATTGCGTGTTGAGTGGCAGAACGCCGCGCTTTACCTCGACACCAGAGCGAAGAAATGGAAATATAAATTTAAGTAAATATTTCATCTCCTCGAGTGGGGATCGAACCCACAACCAGTCGGTTTAACAGTCACACTTCTTGCCGCTGCGCCATGACTGGCCTCAATCGTAATTTGTACAAAATCAAATAAATTCCGAAAAGCTTTTAATTACTTAATTACGTTTATTATGGGACTAACACTAAAATATGGAGAGAGTTGTGGCGCAACATAAAGGCTGTTTTGATACAATAAAAAGGTTATATCAATTTAAAGTATGTTGTTCGACAAAATTGCTACTTTCTAAAAGAGTTATTTTATACAACTGTTTTGAATTGGCCAAATTTTAAGTGTAACCTCAATGTTTTGTTGTTTGATATATTATTATTTGAACGATGATAAACTAGTTGTGGCTCTGGTGTCGAGCGAGGCGTTGAGTTCCGCTACTCAACACGCAATGCCTCCAGAACTCGGCGGAAAGTGGGGAACGGAGTGTCTTAACACTAGGTCCTACCCTGCTGTGTACAGTGAAGCTGATTCTAATTATTAAGGATGAAAGAAGAAATTAATGGTGAGACCTAACTAGGTATAAAATATATAATACTTAATGAATACTATTTTTTGATTTTGGATTTTAAAATATTGCTTTAAATAATAGGAACATAAAATGTCATAGAGTTTCGAGGTCAAGCAAAGGCCAAAGCATTGTTATCGATATCTGTGAATAAAAATAATAATATTACAAGTTTTTAAATTTAACATAAAATTAATTTAATTATAATGCTAATGTTAAAATATATTATTAAAGGAAACACAGATAGAGTATTTTTATTCTTCTTTGAGAAATATATTAAGTGATTTCACACTATATTTCTAACTCGAGTATATAACCTAATAATTTAATGAACAAATGCATATTTCAATAACACAATAGTAAGATTTGTAATTTTATCCTTGTTAAGTTAAAAAAAATGTTTTTAATTATGTTCCATTACTTGCATTAATAATATTACATAAATTTTCCTATTAATATTAAAATGCATCTTAATTAATATACTTCTAAACATATGTTAGTCTATCCTCTGCCTACCCTGCAGTGTGCGGGATACAGCGTGAAGCTGATTTTTTATTTAGTGTTTTTTAAGATCCATCTATTATCCAAATAAAAAATATTTCATTACTATACATTATTTAGACTGTAAAAAAGCGTTTTAACGAAATAGTAATATTTAAGTAGGTTCTTTGTAAATAGATATGAAAATTTGCGAGAATAATGATAATCAACATGTTGCTATATATATTTTAATGTTACTATAAATGAAAAATGACTAAAGGAACCTAAAAAACGTACTTATTTATAAAACGTATAAATATAAAGTTTTTTTTTCCGAAATGTGGAATAACACTTTAATAAAATGTCAAAAAAACAAAAAAGAAATTTCGATGTATATAGACCTACTTAAATATCTTCACCGTTTTTTTCCTTTTTTCACCTTGATGATATGACGTCTGGATGTCGCAGCAGTGACATTTTTATTTTTGTCACGTGTATTTATTGTGACACACACAAGGTTAAGACGATTCGATTGACTTAAGAATCATCAAAATCGGGCAACCCGTTTCCTACGCCACACTTTATTTTTTACAAACATACATACTAATACGCATAGATTGAAACACATACCCTTCCTCGTCGCACAGTCGGATAATAAAACAAGATATCACTATACCGTTTACTTGACCGTCATCCTACAAAAAAGGAAACTTGAGATGAAGTTCATTGAACTGTGGTCATAGAAGGTCTGGATGTAATTAACTTTGTTATATAAATTAGGCGACAAAAAGACGTTTGCAAAGTGACATTGGCTTTATTAAATGTACGGGACGTGCTCGTTTTCATCAAAATTACAATATATTATTATTTTGCTGGATAATTCAATTTTTTTAGGATGCCAACTAAATTTTTCCCACAAAAACTGCGATCCACTAACTTATATATGAACTATCTTAAGCATAACTACAGTTACAATCAGTGAAATTGATAATTTTAATCAAGGATTATTACATTGTTTTTGTTTTAAATTATTAGAAGACTCGAGAAGGATTTGAACTCGGGACCTATAAAATAGTCACGAAAAATACATACCGATGTATAGATAGATATCTGCCAATTGTTACACGATGACATCAGCCACCCGTATTTGGTACATCGACAATGACAAAACTCATTAAAAATACATTGTTTAAATTAGTATGGAAGAAGACAATCTTATATTTAAATGTTTAAACCAAGTTATATTTGTAATGTATTTCTGAATTTGTATATAAGATATGTAAAGTCAATATATATAATATGAAAGTATATTTTACGTTTAAGTATAAGGCTTAAAAAAATTATTACAAAGACTTAGTTTTCTTTTACTCTTGAGAATTACTGTTCTAATAATTCTATTACACTACAGTACAGCCAACAAGTCGTGGCAACTATGAAGTTAGGTTTACTGAATTTTTGCGCAACAATTACTTGAAAAGAAAGTAATGAAATTAAGGAAATCCTAAAATCAAATTTGCGCAGCCATCTACAGCTAACTTCAAGGCGGCCCCAACTTGTTGACCGTACTGTACCCCTCTACTAATATATCGAAGAATATACCTATTATAAAAGTGGATTTGCTATATATACCTCTGCCTACAAATGATTCAAACTGATTTAAATATACCACAAGTAGCTACATTCGTCACTGTATCATTTTTATTGTTCGTTAACTGTATGTAACACTTTTATAAATATTTACATATTAATAATTTACAGTATAATGTAATAAAACAAATGGTTCCAAATGAGTCACTTTAGGCACAATTCATCTGATTGTAATTATTTTTTTAATAAATTTATAACAAAGCAACAGAAGTTTTATTTAGATGATCAAAAGTTTTTTTTTCTTTGTTTTCAAATCTCTAATGTAATCACGTATGTTGTCATTTTATTGATAGCAGTAACAAACTATTGAGGTTATTGCGGGTTTGATTATAATAATTTCAGTCTAATCCAATCCTTTATTTATTGCTTAGACTATATTTAGTGGCGACTGGTTTCTTTGCTTAAAGAAAATGTCAAGGTTATTTATTATATTAGTACACTTAAAAATTTAATAACTTAAGAGTACTTTGTGCAATAAGGTAGATATTATAATTTAATAACGCGTATTGAGTGGCGGAACTCAACGTCAAAAAATGAAAATATTAATAAACAATAATATACAATAATTCATTTCTCGAGTGAAAATCGAACCCACAACCGCCGCGTGCACAGTCACACGCTTGTGCCACTGCGCCACGACGGCCTCTTTAATTTATATCTCAATACATGGCATTAAATATTCATAATCGAAAAGCTAATTTATATTCAACATAATCATCTGTCCTAAATATCGCGATGATATTTATTGTGTAAATGGCATTCTAAATTAGTTTGAACTTCATATATTTTAAAAGAAAAAAATATATTTATATAATATAACATATAGAAAAAAATGTTTATAGATTATTATAAAGTTTATTATATTATTAGAGGCCAGTCGTGGCGCAGGGCACAAAGTGTTACTGTAAAATCGACTGGTTGTGGGTTCGATCCCCAGTCGAGGACATGAAATATTTATTTACATTTATATTTTCATTTCTTCGCTCTGGTGTCGAGGCCAAGCGCGGCGTTGAGTTCTGTGAACACGCAATGCGTCCAGAACTCGGTGGAACGTGGGGAATGGGGTGACTTAACACTAGGTTCCCTCTGCCTACCCTGCTGTGTGCGGGATATAGCGTGAAACTGATTTATTTTTTATTATATTATTGATCGTTCCATTGGTCAAATTTCAAATGTAAATACTGAAGTATTGGGATTCTGAAACGGGATATAAACCCATAACTGTAACATAAATATTTGAATGTAAACTTTTGAATGGATGACCCGAAATATAAGTTTGTCTAGTCTATATTGGATTACGTCATCATAAATCGTTTTTTTTTTCATAATTTTCGTTAAAATATATCTATCGAATCCCATACCTTTAATATTTACAGTATATTTTAGTAAAAGTATATATAAATATGAATTATTAGTCATATATTTTTTAACATTGACTTATTACAAAAAATATGATTTGGGTAATATAAAGGAAGCCGTTAAAATATTGTAAGTAAACTAAATAATTTTTCACAAGAAGTAAAATAACTAGAAAAGTGTTTACTTTCTATTAACCTAAAAGTTCTTTAGAATCATTAGTTTCTAAGTACGAATTCCTTTGTCCATGCTCCATTGACAATACTCATGCGGAAACCTAGAAAAACTTCTATTTGTTCTTGCTGTTCAAAAGACGTTGTTGTTATGTCGTATGTTCGGTTCTTACTCTTAAATTTTATAAAAATGTAGAGAGTAAAATGACAACAATAATTTTATTTTTTATTATATTTACGATTAAAATATTTATCCGTATTTTTATGTTGTTACAGATGGCGATATTTGGTTTCGTAATTTTGAGCATTTTACTAATTCAAGCAAGCTCAAAAGCTGCTCCAAGTTCAGACGTACCTAAAAGTATAGACGAAATTAAAAACATCGAAGACGGCCCTAAACTAGACGATGAACCATATGGTACCGCTGAAGATATAAAAACTATAAGCGAAAGCGAAAATAATGGACGACAGAAGAGATATTACGATTATGTAGAGTTTGGCCTTCCACCAATGTTTGAATCAAATTTCCCCTTTCCTAGCCGATTTAACTACAATAAGAGAGATGAATCACAAAATACAGGTGTATATGGCAGTGAAGATTCGTTACTTTCCATATTAAAGGCTCTACAAAGAATTCTTAATGATGCAAGGCGGCAACAATCAACGCCCCAGCCGCCTCGCGTTCACATACCTACCTATATACCAATATTTTACCTACCTCAAGCAGCATGCGAGTGCACTAGTAATGTACCTCAGGTACCCATAAATAATGGTAATAATAAAGAGACCAATAATAAAGATATAAGCCATAATAATAATAAGCACCCGCCACCTCCTACCGTAGCTCCATCAAGTGAAGTACCTCCTACAGTTCCTGATCTTCCTAATCGATTTCCTCAAATTGATGATATGCGGCAGAATTGGGGGACTGTTGTAGATCAAAACAGACCTAGTGATGATGGTAATGACGATGATGGCAGCAGACCTATTTCTTTAGAGCCTGTCGATCTTCCAGGATCAGTAGACATCCCGGTGCCTCCCGTTGAGCATGGTAGCGTACAAGCCGGTTCAGAGCCGGTTCAAACAACGACCGAGGCGGTATCGGGAACTGAAAAAGCATCTAGTAACGAGGAGAATGGAGTACCCAGCTTGTGCGATGCAGCAATTGTGTCTTGTTGTGTTAGAAAAGCAGTAACATATAGCTGTTTTGCACAACAAGGATGTCCAGATCCTTCATTTAATGGTAATCCTTGTGAACCACAAAATTTTCGTCAAGTATTAAATAGAGTGCATGCGTATGTAAGACAACGAAATGGTTAAAAAATACAACATTTATATATTTTATATTTCTATATAAACATATTGTAAATATTTTATTTCTAGCCTTGTAGTCCTTTTTCTGTGTTTGCATACTTTATGATAATATATAACCAACAGCTATGTATAATAATAAGTTTAACATTACTATTTATTTTTAGGAATAAGTAGACGTTACTCTATTACTCTCTGCAGTTCTGATTTAGAAGTTTTATACTTAAGAGAGGAAAAAATAAAGAAAACATTATAGTAAATCCGCTACTTATAGTTCTTTTACAATATGTGATACTTTGTTCCTATATACATAAATATTTACTATAGATCGCTTCAAAAATATATTTACAAACAACTATTTTATATGGCTTAAGGAAGTTTATTATTTTTGAAGCGTTCACTTGTCATTATGAAATACTCACGTAACTCAACAGTGCCTTGGTTCAATTTATGTTGACTATAATAAATTTTACCGCAAAATTTCACCTGTTTATTTGTATAGTACAAAATTGTATAGTATTAAATTATTTAAATGCCACAAAAAGGTTTTATTTTTTGTCCTATTTTGTTTTATAATATTTCTATTACTTATTTAAGCATTTTAAGAATTTCATTAATTAAAATCAATCTTTTTAAATTTTATTAATAAATTTTTAAAATTATTAAAGAATAATTATTTTTTTTTTTATATCGTCACGCTATCGTATCCAGCACGCAGCAGTGTAGACATAGGAAACCTTGTGTTATGACACTCCGTTCCCTATTTTCCGCCGAATTATGGAGGTATTGCGTATTCAGAGGCGAT
Source organism: Heliconius himera (assembly GCA_021202915.1). NCBI lineage: Eukaryota > Metazoa > Arthropoda > Insecta > Lepidoptera > Nymphalidae > Heliconius > Heliconius himera. The sequence goes on along the minus strand of JAJHJA010000144.1, from coordinate 1,153,314 downwards.
ATTCAACGCCGCGCTTTGCCTCGACACCAAAGCGAACAAATGAAAATATTAAATACTTCCTTGAGTAATTTTTATAAAGTTATTAGTGATTTGTTTTCTTCTATTTATTATACACAAATGTTTCTTTTTACATTCGAACTACAGCCTGTTTGTTACCTTTACAGCCACAATTGGTCTCAATGAAATTACTGATACACATAAATATTTAAAACCCGTTGCTTTAGAAGTTAGTGCTAACTTGAGTGATTTTTTAATATAATTGTAATAAATCATATTTTTTTTAGCCTAAGCTAGCAGCAACTCATCTATTGTGTAAGCTAACTTATAAGCCTGATGTCAGGTGTCATCTTCCCCAAATGAGGAATGTAAACTTTGTTTCAGCTTCACGCTTTTGTCAAGATACTTCGTTTTTCTCTTTTTGCCCTAATTTCGCATGTTTTGTGGCAGACCAACGTGACGGCTTGTTTTACTAGGCCATCGAAAAGAGAAGATCGAACCCACAACCATAATTTAACCACAACCATAACACTCAGTCGAAACTCGAAACACAATCAGAATCCTTTTAAAATTAGATTACTTACACTTTCATATATATACTTATACCTTTTTGGAATACGAAAAAGTCTATTTTAAATACCCAATTAGTCGAATTAAATTTACACGTTTTAATTTATCCTATAACATTCCGGTACATTTTTATATTATTTATTTATATTATATACTACTACAAGACAGTAAAAAAAAGTGTGTAAGTACATTAAATATTCTTACAACAAAATCATTTAGGATTGTGTAAAAATAACAAAAAAATTAAAACAAATTATCTGTCTGTCTTTCATCTGAATTACTGTACTGATTTGAATCAAACTTTTTGTTATATAGCTATTATGTCTGGATTGGATCTAAGCTATAAATTTTGAAAAGTGACAAATTTGATCGCCAGTTATATTGGTCCAGCTAAGCTATAAGAAATAGTCAAGGGAGATCGTGAAATCATGTATATCTGAAGAACAACTACAAAAAATAATAAAATGCTGCCTTAACATAAGTTCAAATCGATAGAAATTTTCCATTGACATGTAAAAATGGAAGATCTGGAACATCTGATAATCACAACAATCGAGCTAATTTATAACTTAAATAAAAATACCGTGTTAATAAAAGATTTTAAGCGTAATTGGACTTTTCTTTTGACATACAAAACTCAAAAATCTGAAATGTTTGATGAAGGACTATAAAAGTCCAACTAAATTATAAGAAATAATAAAATGATGCCTTTGTAAAAATTATTCATTATGGTGTTTATCAGCTTCACGCTGTATCCCGCACACAGCAGGGTAAGCAGAGGGAACATAGTGTAAGACACTCCGTTCCCCACTTTCTGCCGAATTCTGGAGGCATTGCGTATTAAGTGGCAGAACTCAACGCCACGCTTAGCCTCGACACCAGAGCGGAGAAATGGAAATATAAATTGAAGTAAATATTTCATCTCCTCGAGTGGGGATCGAACTCACAACCAGTCGGTTTTACAGTCACAGTTTGTGCCGCTGCGCCACGACTGGTGTTTATATGATAACTAAAGATAATTGAAAATTTATGTTTTGTTACGGTGAAACAGTATTTGATTGTAATCGCCACCTATCGTTGCTTAATTCATAACGATTCCACTCAAACAAAGTTGCGAATTTAAACTTATTTCTACAGAAAACATTTAAAAATATCGCAACCTAAAAAACAAATATAATATTACACTATAACATAAAAATATGTAATTTAAATCGAATAAACTGAAATATAAAATTTTAAGAACTAAATTTAACATTTCATTTACAGACCATTGTATGTTTATGTATGTATTAAACACTGTAACGGTTTAGTTGCAGTAGCAATCGCCCGCGTAAGCTGAACTTTGCGGTTGTACGTACATATAGAGGTACGTCACTATTTACATGTTTTTTAACATTTTTAATGCGTTATTCCACATTAAAAGACTTATTTTATACTTATTATTTTCTAAATAAGTATTTTTCTTTAATAAGTGTCGAATAACACTTTAAAAATGTTAAAAAAATATTTAATAAATAGCATTCTCTCTTGACGATAATTCTTAGTAATTATCTTTGGGTAGCGGAAATTTGTAAAAATCTCCCTACAGAGATGCTAACAACGTAAATAAATTGTAACAAGCGTATAAAAACTTCGATGTAGCTTGATGAGAAGGTATGGCTTAGTGGTCAGAGCGCCTGGTCGGTTTCCAAGAGGCGCTGGCTCGAGTTACGTTCAAATTTTTAGACCTTTTCTTACATAATAAGTATTACATTATTTACATTTACACAAATGCATATATAAGCTTACGCCTCGAAGACTCTATGTCATTCTATAGTCTCAATTATGAAGACACTATTTAAGCAAGCGCACGAAGTGCTATAATTAAATAACTGAACTGACTATTTAACATTAATACCTCAGTTTCCAAATTTAGTTCAGTTTATCTACTTAATTTAAATGCATCGATTTGCCTAATCGATATGCCTCTCTTGTTAAAACACGACTTATACTAGTATAGATTTTAGTAAGAGACAAAGGATCTCAGAGACAACTAAAAAAAGAAACGTATATACATTTTAACGTAGCGGGATTTGAATCTGCGCCTCTTGGAAATCGCTGAAATTTGGCGCGGCGCGGGCCAAGAGGCGCTGGATTAAATTCCGCTACATTGAAATTTTGACAAGTTTGTAAAAAAGTATTTTTCTTTCCTAAGTGTTGTATAACACTTTAGGAAACTAAAAAATAGAATAAAACATTTTTAATACGATAACTTAACCATACTAGCAAAAAAATAAATATATTAATTATAATTCATAATATCCTTTTCATTGAAATTGACGAAAAGTCAGGAAGACTTGCCAAATTTAATGGTTATGAATTTTCTTACGTGGCGGGGAACGAAATTTATTTTTTTCTCTCTTCTAAGGGACTGTAGATCTGAATATTTCATATTGATGACATATGCAGGCCTAAAGTCTACAATGACAGACAGACAGAAATACAACCAAATGATTCTAGAGTTTCCATTTTTATATTTTCTGTTCACGGAATCAAATAGAGTTAATAATAATATTATGAACTATGAAGATTTTGCAAAACAATTACATCTAATTAGTTTATGTATGTGTTTGAGTGTATTTTCTGTCAAATTTAGTAAATTGGAGACCAGTCGTGACGCAGGGGCACAAGTGTATGACTGCAAAGGCAACTGGTTGTGAATTCGATACCCACTCGAGAAAATGAAACGGCGGCGTAGAGTTCCACCACTGAACACGCAACGTCTCCGGAATTCGGTGGAATGTGAAGAATGAAGTGTCTTAAAACTGTGTTCCCTCTTCCTACCCTGCTGTGTGCGGGATACAGCGTGAAGCTGACTAATTAGCAACACTATACTTAAAGAAAAATCCAACCTTTATCAATGCCATTTTTCCGCGGCAACTGTGCGCGTATGTAATGTTTACTTTAACCACATTATGTCATCTACGGGTATATGTCTGTCATAACATTGTCTTTTAATATAATAAGTTTTAGATGATGTCACAAAGCAAAGGCGCCGAGTGCAAATGTCCTGAAGAGAGGAAAAAAAACTTTCTGTGGTAAGATCGACATTCTTTAAAAAAAACATCGACTTTCTTCTCGACTCTTCTGGATAGTGCTGTGATAAAATGACAGTAAGTACGGTACTATGTGAATTATTTTTTAGTTAGTTCGTTCTTTTGTTTCCATTTCGTTCCTTCGTTATATTTAACAAATAAGTGTTAGGTGTTGAAAGTTTCCTCTGACGCTATAGTATGTTTAAATAGATTGAAAAACAACAATGTTGTCAATATAAAATTCTCAAGTAATATCGAAACCCAATAATCGTACAGCTAGACACCTCGTCACCACGATGCCATTTTTCTTTTGTTGAAGAAAATTATATTTTTATTATATAATTAATTTTCTTTTCTGTTAATTGGAAAAAATATAATAATATGAGCCCCTGAACTATAGGGGCACAAGCGTGTCACTGGAAACGCGATAGGCTGTGGGTTAGATTTCCACTCGAGGAAATTAAATATTAAATTTTTCATTTCTACGCTCTATTGTCGGCGCGGCGTTAAGTTCCGGCACTCAACACGCAATGTCTCCAGAATACGGTGTAAGTAAGTGAGGAGCGGAGTGTCTTAATACTATGTTCCCTCTGCCTACCCTGCTACTTGCGAGATACAGCGTGAAGCTGAAAAATAACAACATAAAGATAAGGATAATTTAGCGAAATACTATTCTTTTTTAATAGATTACAATACCAGATAGGCAGAATTACTCAAGGAATATTTATAGATTGGAACATATTTCTGACGAACTACTAAAAATACGAATACTCCTTTAATAGTATTCGATGATGTGTAACCTGCTTGTGACGTAAACTTAGTTTGGAATTAAACATATATATATCAAGAAATTGTAACTTTTCACTACGTAATTCTAATTTGTGACGTAAACTTCTCGTAATATAAATACTTGACACCACATGGTGTGACGCATTCCTTGCAAAGCCATTCATCCATACATCGTCTATACAGCACATCGCAGTGAAATAAATATTACATAAATTAGGAAAAATCATTTCTAAATGTAAGTTCGATTTTTTGTTATATTATTGTATTTTATTTATGTCGTAGACTATAGTACACAAGTGTTACATTATTTTGTTTTTTTTTTTCTATTTTTATGAATATTTTTTTGGAAACATTTGTATGCAAACGATGATATTGTATCTACCAGTCCCTTGACAATGATAAGTAATTTTCTTTGACACCTTTGACACCAATTCCTCCTCAGTTTTGTAGGTTTTTTCGATCAAATAGAATATTCTTGTTTTCTTTTTTTTCTTGATGTTTTATGAAAAATACATTAAAAACTGAAGACGCTATCACTATTAAAAGCGTAACTACTTTAATTATTAAATAAAATTCATTTAAAAATTGAATTGTTGCTATAGCTGTCAGCAGAACGGTGACTTCATAGGACAGAACTGTTTACCTCAGAATTAATTATTATAGCAATAGAAAAATAACAATATTTAAGTTTTATATATCATGCAAGTGTTGATTCTGACTAATTGAAATGACCCATTTTATTTTGCCGTAAGACTTCTTTAATTCTGTAATAGAAAATAATGTGGAAAGATAAATTAGTTAATTGTGGAAGAAACATTTATAAACTAAATTTATTAGTGTTTGTGAGTAAATTGTCCGAATATCAAAAATAATATTTTTCACTTATTTGTTTCAGATGACGGTAAAGGCTTTGGTACTTGTAGGACTGTTACATATCATGAATGTAGAGTTAGCTGCTATTGCTAGATCAAATAAATTGTTAACAAACATTTTATTTGACGATAAAGCGCTCGATAACAGTATAAGTGTGCCAGCATCGTCAAATATTGGTGATACCAACTTAAGCGGTAGTAGAAGACATGACAAAGTAAATAATCAAGTTCCAAAATCCACGAAAGGAAACATTAGCGAAAAACCTGTTTTTATTGACCTAACTGATCAATACGAACATGATAAAAGTAAGAAATCGAACAAATATAATATATTATCTAATTTAGATGATATAAATCAAAATTGGGGCATACTAGTGAACTCCACTTCCACTGACTATGATGAAACAATTTACAGCAGGCCAATTAATATACCAAAACCACATAAGGAAGGTCCTTTACACGAAATTGACGCAACAGATAATGGACGTCAAGGAAGGGCACTAATAGCGAATTTAAGGAAATCGACAGTCCAAAAACCAAACGATAATGCCTTATTATTTAAAACAGAAAATAATGAGAAATTAAACGAAATGCCTACCCCTTGTGAATTTGCACTGATTTTGTGCTGCACCAAAAATACTGATGTTGGTAAATGTTTTACTTCTCGAGCGTGTTTCAAACAAACAGCTCTGCGTCAGTATGAAGATATGTGCATGAAAAAAGAAATAGATGAAACTGTTAAAAAAATTACTAAATATTACACTCAAAAAGATATATAATATATGTTTATAGGATCAAACATCATCATTGAATATATTTTATAGTTTTTGTCTGTGATAATACATATAGTGTACAGTCATGAAATAAACATATTTATTTTATGACGTAGTATTTAGTAAAGCAATGCATTTAATGTTTTTAGTCTAAAACAAATTTACTCATGTTTTTAGTTTAAGTATTTAATACATTTTAGTAAAAACTAATATATATTTTTATTTTATTTGCTAATCCTGTTTATTCTTAATAAAAACTTTTTTTAATATTATCTATAGAATAAATAATAATATTCAAATTGAAATGAAAATGATAAACGAATGATGAAAATAATTACAACTTTTTGTTTAAATTTGATAAAAATGTTAATATTTTGTATTAAAGTTGTATCTATACCGTATGTGCAATTCAGTGTGATGATAAAAAATAATATATACCAATTTTTAAAAGTAATATACTGAAAATGGAAAAACAAGTTATTTAATTCAAGGAACCAATTTCGGTCACAAAATGTAATTTTACTAGTAGACAACCTATTGTTAGTACCCGCCTGTCGCACCCCAAACCTCAACGTATTTATTTAGTTTAAATTATTTCTGTCTGTTTAGTTCATTATTTTTAGTTATTATCAAGTTTTTGTTTCATATCATTTTATTTCAGTTTTTTAGATAATAAATCAAAAAATCTGCAATTACAATATATATAAATGGTATAATAACTGGTTTTCAATTAATATCTATCATACTCTCTATGGTAAGGAAACAATAAAACAACTCTCTATTCTTTTTAATGGGCTTTAGGGCGTGTCAAAAAAATGGACATACATACGCTCGAAAAACATTACCCTGAAGCAAAGTTTTTTTAATACCTATCTAATATCACATATATTCTCATAGAGTATTTGTAATCAGAACTGATAGTCAAGATATGGGTAAACAAATCTAAATAGTTCGTCCTATATATTGCTATATATAATTTATGTTATTTTCTTTTGTGTCGCTGACGTTTGAAAAGAACAATTTGTAGTAATAGTCCGTGTGATAATAGACTAAGTAATTACATTTACAACCGACTTCACAGGGGCCTATGAAAAAAGTAGACACTAATTTATTATATTTATATAAATAAATAGCGAAAAGACATACAATAACCCATGAAATTAGATGCATTTGTAGAGTTCGAGAGGTTTATTTATATAAGGATTGATATGATAATATAAACGCCATCATCTTTCACTTTTATACTTGTTCTATTTATTAATTTGAATAATAATACTTATTGAGATTTATCTAAATGCAATGCCTCCAGAATTCGGCAGAAAGTGGAGAACGGAGTGTCTTAACACTAGGTTCCCTCTGCCTACCCTGCTGTGTACAGCGGGATACAGCGTGAAGCTGATTTTTTTTTTTGAATTTATCTATGACACTAAAACACGTAACCTAACGCATATTTTCATGGAAAATAACAACTTTGAAAGCTATGAATAGATAGAATTGATTTCACAACAACCGAATTTATCCTTAACAAACAAATATACAAAGAATGTTTTCGTTTCAAATCTTATATAAATATATTCTAATGTAATGTCTTGTATATAAATCTGTTGGTTTTTTTCGACTTGACGTAGCTGATATTGGTATGGTCTCTACAGCGTTACCGGGCAGGGAGAGGCGAGGGTAGCTCGCCCCTGTGGACATGTCAATTTGTTTCTGGATGGTTTGAAGATATAATTGCACGGAAGGCGGCGCTTTTATTATTGTAGTGTACTGTAAAATGACAATGGATGAATTTTGAACTTCAAATATTTAGGTGTGTATGAATAAGTAATTCATATTTTTAGAATAAAATACACAGTTCATTTGCATACATAAATCAACTTGTATGTATTGTAATCAAACTGTGTAACTTGATTTTGGTATATAGGAGTATTTGGGAATATTATTTCTTTTCTATTTTTATCTAGGTTATTTTGTAGTGTAAAATTTATTTTTAGGATGTAGTTTACATGTTTTTCATACTAAGATCCGCCACATGCTGTGCACGATGGATGGAGCTGAGCAAAGCTATGTTGTGTAAAATTTTGCTAAATTTTTACAAAATTTTCTGTTTTGTTCGCACGCACTGGGTTATATTAGTCAAAATTGGAACGTAAACGGAAAACGGAACATTTTGAAATTTCCACAGCTTAATTCTACACACACATTTTGACTATTTACTCAAAAACTACAATTACAATTATCACCAAACTACTTCGCTGAGATCCACAACATTCCTGCAAAATTTCAGAGCTGTAGTTTTAATGGTCTAGGAGAAGTGCCATTACAACGAAATACACTTTTAACCAGTAAGTCCTAAGTGTATGCCTGTTGATATACATAATTGAGCGGAGTGTATACTAAAAGTGTTGATTCTTTAGCTGAGACGTTATATATCTATTAAAATTTGTCCCTCAAGCCTAAAAAATATACCTAAATCAAAAATCCAAGTTAATACAAAGACTTTAGTCAAACCAAGAATTGAACCAAAAACTATCATAGATAGTCTGACTGATCGTTACTGTTATCGATCGTTAAGAAAACTGACACCTTGGTGATTTCATATATTTTATTCCTTTGTATGTCTCTTATAGTTCACACAGGCGTGCCCTTTAGAAGCACTAGCCGTCTAGCAACTTGCCAAGCCAGCCCACTTAAGGGAGGTTCAACAACATATATTATAAATGCATGCAATAATACATAATAATTAATGCACAAACCTGTTAACCACTCACTCAAATAGTTTACTTAATGTAAACCTAGTAGAATATTACTATTCTATTAGGTAGGCATGTACGAGTACATACAGCATGGAGCCTAACACTATTTTTTTTATTTTAACTTATTTTTTTTAGCTTATATTAAAAATATTTATTATTTATTAAGGTGTGCTCACTTGGTTGAAAATACAAACACTCGGACTACAAAGCGTGTTTACATTTTCTTTTTGTTACTGACCAGTAAAACAGTATACATTTGCTCTAGTGGTGACAGTGCTAGGACGTCATCGAATTCTGGGAGGATGATGTAGAATATCTCTGATCTTCCAATCTTCAATGAGCACGATCCAAAATGAAAAATGAGGTAAAAGTAGTGTGTATCATGTTCGTCTCTGACAGAGCTACCGACATTGTTTACATGTTTGTATCTACTGTAGGATTATATAATTGTATATTCTTAAGACCAGTGAAATCGAATGACAAATTACGAAACCTAAAAGAATAAGGCTTGAGGCCAGTCGAGGCGGGCCTCTGTAAACGCGACAGGTTATGGACACGATTCTCACTCGAGAAAATGACGTATTAAATATTTTAATTTCTTCGCGCGGGTGTGGATGCAAAGCGCGGCATTGATTTCTGCTACTCAACGACGACGACATTTAGCGAAAAGTGGAATGCAGAGTGTCTTGACCCAAAGCTTTCTCTGTCTACCCTGTTAAACTGATAAACGGCCAATAAGCAAAACCAGCTTTGGAGCCAAGGCACCTAACCGAAGAAGTTTATCTGCAGCAGATTCAAATAGCTTGCAATTCAGTTAAAAAAAATAAAAATCAATATACAAGAGCTAGTTCTGCAACGTATTATGATATGAGTTAATCTGTGACAAAAAATAAAAGCACAGATTAAAATCTGACACACTTCCTGTAGGAGAACCTCGCCTTATAAAATACTAATAATACCTTTAGAGTTCGAATATTACAATCAATAGATTAAACTGTTTCTACATTGTTATGGACTTTACTTACTTTGGGCCAGTCGTTGCGCAGGGGCACAAAGTATGACTGTAAAACCGACTGGTTGTGGGTTCGATCCCCACTCGAGGAGATGAAATATTTACTTAAATTTATATTTCCATTTCTTCGCTCTGGTGTCGAGAACAAGCGCGGCGTTGAGTTCTGCTACTCAACACGCAATGCCTCCAGAATTCGGGGGAACGGAGTGTCTTAACACTAGGTTCCCTCTACCTACCCTGCAGTGTGCGGGATACAGCGTGAAGCTGACTTTACTTACAATAAGTACATACTCTACATCCACGGATAAATTACTTATCGAAGCAAAAACTCCCCGATTCCTTTCAAAATGAACGTCTCTAAACTCTAAAATAACCAAAATTTAATTAAAGACGTCAGTCATATTTAATATATGAGTATCTCATATTAAAAAAAATATAAAAATCCCGTTTCTGTATAATCATTTACGCAATGATACAACGATACATATTTATTTTATAAACTTCTATAATGCTTAGCATCGAAATCACACAGTTGACGCTCTCGTATACGATCGGACGCTTGTTGAGTTTCACGTTTATTTATGTTTTTAAAATATTTAATTCCAACTAGAGTTTACTGACCGGAAGTGACATTTATGTAAGTGTTATTGCTTTAATAAAAAAATCTAAGCTGTCTTTGTTATAGATTTTAGTTACCTTTCTTGATTTTTTATCTAAAAAAACAAGGTCGTATCTAAGTAAATTTTTGAATGGGAAACAAATACAATAAGAAAACGCAATGTCCGTGAGAATATGAGTTTTTATATTGACTTGATTGCCAAAATCCTACTAAGTTTGCTTATTTATGAATAATACCTTCACGTTGGATAACTTATCGCTGTGAATAACAGGATATGTATGTCTCACGTGTGTTAAATTTTATATCGTTGTAACAAACTGGGAAAACCCAACGTAACCTCTGACTAACATTCAGTGTCGTATATCATTTAAAGAAGTATTTACTATATATTATTTACGCCTATATAAAATGTTTTGTTTTTATATATATATATATATATATATATATATATATATATATATATAAAAACAAAACATATATATATATATATATATATATATATATATATATATATATATATATATATATATATATATATATATATATATATGGTATATATATATATATGGTATATAAAAAATGTCTTACATTTAACACACGTGACCCTAATTTGAACATAAGAGTATCGTGTGTGTTTGAGGAAGCAATTTTGTATAAAATTAATTAATTATTATTCAAATATTTTAACACATCCATTCTAACGACATTTATTTAAATACTGTTTTAGTTTTTGTGTTACTAAATGTAGAATATATAAAAATTAAATAAAAGCCCAATAATTATTGTAATTTTAACTTTTACAGATACAAATATGGACAAATATATATTATTGGTGGGCATCCTTATAATCGTGGTGCAGTTAAACAACGCTCGTAACATTAGCACTACATTCATCAAACTTGGAGATCCAGTCAAAAACTCCACTTATATAACTTATGAAGAATTGGTTTACATTCTCCAATCTAGGCATGGAGAAGAGAGTGAGCGGCCAAAGTATATGACACCTTGTGCCCGAGCTATACTAGGATGTTGTCAAAACAAAGTTATGAATGAATACTGCTCGGAATCTCTCCAATGTGGGGCTTACTTCTTCGACGATAACCCTTGCGAAGACAAGTTTATTTTGCAGGCCTTGGAAGCCGCTAGGAAGTTCTACGATCAATTTAACAATATTAAAGTATAATGGGGCTTAAAAAAGAATAATAGGAAATATTAAGTGAATTACATATCAGGAAACGCGATGGAGAGTTTTAAATGTTTAATCGGTGATGAGCTTGAAAGGTATTTATTATTACCTTTAGGTACATGTTTAAGTACCTATACAATAAACTGTGATTAAATACAGGAAGTAAAACGAGTAAAGGATAAATGAAGATGTGATATATAAATTGGAAATATATTATATTTGAAAAAAGTATATGCTAATAACTACCGCTTAAATTATAATGTCAAATATATACAACTTTCAGATTTATTACCTCACAGAGAAAAGTCTATATACATCTATCTATATCTAATCTACTTTGTTAATGACAAAAAAAACATTATTATTTTTTTAAATAATTTTCAATAACAATGTTATAATTTCCATTTCTTATGTAAAATAAGATACCGATTTTGTATGCGGGTAAATAACCCTGAAATTTACTTTAGTAACTTCTAAAGATATTTTATTTACAACAGCTATTTTAAGAATTTCATTGTAAATCTAGTCGATATTAGAATATTTTTATGTTTCAATGTATTACTTTATAAGTAACGAAGTAAAAGTAAAGTTCTATCGTATTATTGATCCGAATAGCGGAAAAAAGTAATATAATCTTGCCAATATTTATTTACTGTACAAAGGTTACAGGTCTGGCGCACGGCCAGTGCGAGGCAACAAGTGGACTAACATTTAGTAGATTTTTTTTAACTTTAGATCTTTGAATAACTATTTGTTGTGCTCACTTGGATACTCGTTCAAATGTTTGTACATTTTATATAGAGTGTATATTGGTTTGTTTTAAATTTGATTCTCTGTTTAGTATCCACTATATTTGAAGAAAAATGCAACAAAATTATTGTTTTAAATGAAATAAATGAAAAATATGAGAACTAGTTTTTTTATTTGATATTTTTATTTGAAATATAGTAGCAATATTTCTCTAAAATATGAGGAATAACAAAAAAATATAAAGTGTTCACCGAACTAATTGATCTAACTATCTCTAATAAGCTATAGAATATAGAATTTGATAAACAAATAAACAATAATAACAATGTTAATTAAGGCTGTTATCGATTTGTTTCTACAAAGAGAGATATAGAAATCGAAAAAATAAGACATTTTATTATATATTCTCCTACTGGTAGACAGCACAATCAGTCTATTACTTAATATTCAAAACCACGAGACAAGCGCGAATCGGGCTCGCCTATCGAGGGTTCCGTACAAAAATTGGAGGTCCAGAACTTTTTCTGTATTCAAGCTTAGCTTAGCCAGAGTCTTTTCATCAGATACCTCACTTGAACAAACAAAATCGCTAGATTTAACCAGGATTTAACAAATATATAGTTTTGAGCTAGGAGTAGTTACCTGTAGATGCAAGCTGCCAAATTTCTTAATTCTAGGTCGACCGGAAGAACCCTATAAATTTAGATTCTCCTTATAGTGTCGAAATACGCGTTTTTGTGATATAAACGGTCATATTTTTTTTAAGTAAATGTAGAAATACTCTAGGAAATCATGGGGCCGTAGATCTGAGTATAAGCTTTTAATTTCAACTCTATATCTCCAAGCATTCCCGAGACAAAAGGTCTGAGACAGACAGACAGACGGACAACAAAGTGATCTTATAAGGGTTCATTTTTAAAGAAAAAAGGTACAGAACCCTAAAAAAGGAATATTGCGGATAACTAAGAATCACTAGAATAGAAAATGGGAAACGGAGTGTCTTGTCTTGACCTGTCGTAACATTAAGTTCCCTCCGCCTACCCTGCCGTGTGTGGCATACAGTGTGAAAATCATAAATGTTAGATAATGTGTACTTTATTTTTAGCATGTAACACATTCCAAATGTTAGCTTCTTATTTTCTGCTATGCGACGCATCGCATCGACCAAGTTTCTAAGGCGTTACCACGCTGCACCTGCGACATCTTTATTAGTCTATAAAATTATTTTTGTTTACAGATTGCATTTCTTTTTATGGCACATACAAAAACTCTACCATCTAAGGATTTATATATTTAGATTTAAAAAAAGAAACACAAGTACATGTGATTCTTTAAGCTGATTTTAAGAACATAATTCTCCGACGTTTGTTAAAACGCCATATGAACATACACGATATACAGAATTATACCAAAATTTTACAATATATCTTTGATTTAGAAAACCGTAGAAGAAATACGAAAAATCATTTTCGTAAGCAGATTACACGACAATATCTACAATTGGAACATTCGTTCCGATAAAAGCTGAGGCTTAGCAAATCCGTAGATATATTCAATTTAATATCACTGGAGAGAAACCAATTGTTACATGCATAGAATTCCAATCCTATTTCATTGGAAACGAATTTTCAATTGATTATTACCGATAAATAAATATATTTAGATATCTTTTATTAATAAAATTAAATATATATTGAATTCTGCTTATTTATTATACGCTTGTATTATACATACATATGTATATACGATTTAAGCCACATACAGAAGGTCACTATTTAATGACACAATACCTAAAGCGTCGATGACCTTCCTCCACTTTGGTTAGTTTTTGAGTAAAACCCTAAAACTGCGTGCGTTTTTTATGTTATTTTTGTTTACCTAGCTCTTACCTTAGCCCATTTGTCGTCATCATATCTACCGAAAATACTAAGAAATTGTAATGCAGTTTGATCGAAATTTAGATCACCTTGTACATACATGTTTTTTGGAATATTCTAAAACTTCTAAAAGTACCAAATATTGTATGTATATAAGGATACTAGTATCCTTGATTGATAATAATGACAATAGTCTAGAGCTCTAGACTCTATTTGAGGACCACTTTATAAAACGTGAGGCCAGTCGTGGCACAGGGGCACAAAATGTGATTGTAAAATCGACTGGTTCTGGGTTCGATCCCCACACAAGGTAATTAAATATTTATTTAAATTTATATTTTCATTTCTTCGCTTTGGTATAGAGGCAAAGAGCGTTGCGTTCCGCCACTCAACAATATCTCCAGAATTCTGCGGAAAGTGGGGATTAACACTAGGTTCCCTCTACCTACCCTGCTTTGTGCGCGATTCAACGTGAAGCTGAGTTGGTTTAATTTATACTTATATATATTTTATTTCAAATTCACGCTTGTATCCTGCATGTAGCAGAGTAGGTAAAGGGATCCTAGTGTTTAAATATTTCATTTCCTCTTGTGCCCTTGCGCCACTACTGGTCTCTCTCTATAGACAATTTATTGTTATTATTTTGTATTTCTTACATAAATTTAGGTACATAAGTAACTTTCTTATATTTAATTTTAAAATATTTACTATAACGAAATTCTTAGCAAAATAGCGATGCTGTGATTATTTGACGATGACAGGCGTTTCGAAAGCATACAATTTTTACACAAAATAGATTAGTCGATCAAAAATCAACAAAAGGGGGTGAAAAAAAATGTCGCTCATGAATCATCAATTTTTGTAGGTAAGTACATAGATACTACCCATACATCATAGGTAATATTGAAAAGACGAGAATTATAAAATAAAACAGACACATAAATTTTTATTTTCCTTTATATAAATGAATCTATTAATAAAATTTTATAGAAAAAAAATATTTACAGACAAATGCGTATACGTTGTCTTTTAAGTAGTCTTTATTATTTAACTAAATTATTCTTTTGCTAAGTAAGTATAATAAGAGATAATAATAAAATAAAATTGTATTTATATTGTTATAAGATTTGTTATCAAAAGATTAAATACTCAAATCAGTCCAAAGTAAACGAAATTAGTGATTTTTTTCCTAGTGATTCCTCAAATTTCCTATATGATGAATGACCAGTTCCATGAAATTTACTAACGTCATAAGATAATCTGTGACGTATCTCGTCATCTTTTACAAGAATCTGATTACAAAGAAGTGGTTCATCGATTCTCGTATCTTATGTACAGTACAAGAAATATTATAAGATAATATTTGTGTTAGACAAGTATTTTTTTAAGTATACTAAAATGTTAAACTATGAAAATAAAAAGATGTATTTTGTGAACCTTTTACGAAAATTTAAAAAGCAAATAGCTCCATGAATGACGTTGCATTAATGAGATGTCCCCTTTTGCCGTTATAATAATTAATTTTACACAAAAATTACTATGTAGAAACACTGTAACAATTTGAATATGGTTTACACTTTAGTATTAAAAGATATTTTCATTTGAGATATAAAAATTATAAGAAAAAATATATATATTTCCGAGGAAAACCAATGAAATAAATTTCAAGTTACAAAACCGGCCGGCCCGTCGTGGCGCAGCGGCACGAGGTGTGACTGTAAAACCGACTGGTTGTGGGTTCGATCCACACTCGAGGAGATGAAATATTTACTTAAATTTATATTTCCATTTTCTTTGCTCTGGTGTCGAGGTCAAGCGCGGCGTTGAGTTCTGCCACTCTACACGCAATGCCTCCAGAATTCGGCAGAAAGTGGGGAACGGAGTGTCTTAACACTAGGTTCCCTCTGCCTACCCTGCTGTGTGCGGAATACAGCGTGAAGCTGATTTATTTATTTATTTTTTTAAAACATTTTTTTTAGTAATCTGAAAATATTTTCCAATAGTTTTCAATTTATGTTAACCAAAAAAAGGAAAAATAATCCTATTATCGACACTGAGGCCCAAAGTACTCAATACATAGTATTCGGTATTGATAATTGGGAGGTAAGCCTCCCAATTATCAATTGAGAGATCTTGTACTAAAATAAAATAGAAAATATTTTTAGTGTATTTTTTGGTGTTTTAAAATTAAAGAAATCAATGTGCTATATAATTTTATTTTAAAATTATAATATAACTAATCTGTAAAAAAAATTATATCTTAGACAAAAATAATAATTATAGACAATTATAGAAAATTATAGAGAAGTGCAATTTAAAGAGTTACTATTGAGTCATTTAGTTTTGTTATTTTGAAAAAAATAAGCTAACTAATTTATTTTTTTAAAAAATGCTGCTACAGAATAAAAACAATAAGCATAACATATAAACAATTAACTTAAGAAATGTAGACATTTTCATTAAAGCACTCGCTCTATGTACGTTTGAATTCGCCGTCTTTAGACAAAATGGTGGTCTTTAGAAAAAAAAATATTTTGTGATAAAAAATATCAAGAAGTATATATTCATAATGTAAGAAATTTATATGTCGATCATTAGTGCGTGTAATTACTACAGATACTGGTGTCATTGTCCTAGTTAACTATTTTTTTTTTATTACCTAATTCCTCTTAGAAATAAGAAATATATTTTTAAGAGTATCACTAGATTTTTATTTATATGTTTTATTATATTAAGTTTCCATCCCTTAATGAATTGGTAGGGATCACCTTTTTCCAGCTATTGGAAAAAAATCGCTGCTAATATGGTATGGGGAATCTGGACGCGGAGAAATATTTCAGATCTATAGTAGTATTTGTTCTAATTATTTACAAATTACAGGTATAATTAATCGGAAATTTGGAAATGAAAACAAAAGGATATTTGGAAACGATTGATTATTCGGATGTTTAACTACTTTGCCATAAACTAATGTTAAACGTAGAGGATAAACTATGAATCTATTAGTGTAACGCAACTTTGGTTTTACCACGAACGTCACAGTCAGCTTTTTATTTGGAATTACACGTGTTCCACTTTTGGGGAAACTGTGCTGCTATGATTTATCGAATAGTGATTTTTAAGGATATTTGCAATATTTTTTTAATAGGCGCTTCTCTACATGTTTACGTTTTTAAAGTAAGAGATACACAAAGATTGTTTTTTTATTTGTTTACACACTTACAGTGATACTCTAAGAACTTTGAAAAGTCTTACGGACGTGCTCCAATGCGAATAGATTTTCATATAGGGGGTAGTACACAAAGGGGGTTTAAATGAAGAATTTGGACGTATTAATCAGAAGGCTCGGGTTCAAATACTCTTACCTTCGAATATACAGAAGACCTTTAGAAGTATTTTAAAAAATCTAGTATTTAAAAAAAATACATCTTTTTGAGAAAAATACAAGCAACAGAAACCAAAAATATTATGATCTTAGGAAAAATTGGTGAACGTGATGAGCATTTTCTGTTGATATAAACTTTAAAAGATATAAATGCATTAGTAAAAGTTGTTCACGTAATGAGAACTTTCTGATGATGTTGATAAATAAAAGTTAAGACCACCTGAAGTGAAATTCTAGGACCCTGAAAGAAATTAACAAGACTAGATTATAAAGCTGACCTTTATGAATGTATGGACATCAATCCAAGTATTAAAAATATTAATTGCAAGAAGTTAACCTGCCAATATACAAAAAAAATATTATGTAATATACACACGACACCAAGACGTTAATTTACTAACATAATTGATTTTTGGAATAATAAAATAAGAAAGTAGAGTCGCAAAGTTCACAAAGAGTAACACAAACGAAATTGCGAGCAGAAACTAGTTTTTAATATTAATATAGTTTTATGTAAAGGAAATACAGACGGCTTATATCACAAAAGCGCAAAGTAATGCTTTGAAGTCATTCCTATAACATACCGCATATCGTTTCCGGAAATTCCAGGAACCTGACTATTGCGGAAATGAAAGTTGCAACATCCCACGGAAGCCGATAATCCAACTAGCGCGAAGCTTTTCCAAGAAGCATATTGTCAGTGACATACTTGTATAGTGCGACATTCGCATCTTACAGGTTGAGTATTATTTTCTAAAATTATGGTATTTTACTATATTAATACTATTTTTATATATTTTTACTATATTAATATATGTGGGAAGTACGAGTGAGGCTCAGGTGGAGAATGTTCCTTACGTCGCTATGTAAATTCATAACGAAGTCGATTACTTCCTGTAATATTTAAGCGAAGAACTAGTATCCAAGGCAATTGTTACTTTCTTGAACAATTTCTGACCTCTTCGTGTACTCTTTAAAGAGTACAGCTATAATAAAAAAAAAATTGTAATCTTTGCAATAAGTTCTTTTATCAAATATACTACACAAAAGAGCACGCTTCTTCTTTTATTTTGACCTCCAAAATGGACCGCGGTTCTGTTTCCCCAATCCCATTAAAATTTTTGAGTCATATCTTTGTTTTCAGGTAGAAGTATGAAACCACGCATTTGGTCCAGTAGTTTCGGAGCAAACTGGGTGTGACAAAAATAAACGGGAGATCCTATAAGAATACCTTTGTATATTTAATTATACGAAAACAGTAAGATATTATTTATATCAATTAATAGGGGGTGGAGAACTGAGTATCACTAGGTTTCCTCTACCTACCCTGCTGATTTAATTTAAATAAAATAAAAAATAAAAAATTAGCTTCACGCTGTATCCCGCACACAGCAGGGTAGGCAGAGGGAACCTAGTGTTAAGACACTCTGTTCCCCACTTTCTGCCGAATTCTGGAGGCTTTGCGTGTTGAGTGGCAGAACTCAACGCCGCGCTTAACCTCGACACCAGAGCGAAGAAATGGAAATATAAATTTAAGTAAATATTTCATCTCCTCGAGTGGGGATCGAACCCACAACCAGTCGGTTTTGCAGTCACACCTCGTGCCGCTGCGCCTCGACCGGCCTCAATTGGCCTTGATTTAATTTAATTTTAATTCAATTAAAACATAAACTTAACAACTTCACAATATAATTGCAAAATTATAATTGGATAGAATTTCGAGAATGTTAAGACAAGTCCTTTGTTTAAATAACAATACTGTGTTACCAAAACACACAACACCTTGTGAAACTGTAACCGAACTAGTTAGTAAGGACTGTCTCCCTAGTACTATAATAATAGATATATATGTACATATATATATATAGAATCTAGACATCATGTTACTACGAGATAATTAGTTTGCATAACAGTGACTGTATGTAATTAAGGTACACGCTAGTGAAAGTACACATACTGCGTTTCAGCGTTTATTATTTTTTGGTTAAAACGATTAAAAAATTGTTTATGACAAAACAAGACGTTGAGCATCGCAACTCTACATGCAGTGTTTTGTAATTCAGGCAGGAAAAGGAGAGCCAAGTGTCTTGACCACCACCATCATCAGGTTCTGCATACCTATTCGGCTATAGCCGAAATATAATAAAGATAAAGCGTGAAGCTGAAAGAGTGAAACTAAAGGTAAATAGTAAAAATAAAGACCAAAAAATTAAAACAAAAATGTATATTAGTATTTTTCAGCTTTTGTAATAATAATCTTAACTAAAACGAATAATAGGAGGCACTATTCGTTTGTTGCCGTGTCAAGAATATCACTATAATAATAAACTTTTATTGAAAATTTGTAGTTTAACCCAGAACGAACTATTCGTAATTAATTGTTCATGCTTTAGTTACGGGAAAACTATTTTCATGTAGAAAATTGCTTTGATAAAAATATTGGAAGCGTGTTACCATAATAAAAATAACAATTAAATTACAAAACAAAAATACTTAAAAAGTACTTTAAAGAAATTTTGTTATTTGAGCAATATATTAATTACTTCACTTTATTTCATGAAAGTTACAGCTTCAATTACCAGCAAAAGGCAGCAATATAGTTTAGTCTGAATACGAACATGTTTTTACTATATATTCTCGCTAAAGTTAAGTGTCAGAAACACGTCATGTTTCAAGAAAACCAGTAGAACCTAGGCAGCAGTAGAGTCTAGACAGCATCCAGCTCTAAGCTCTAATAAATTACAAGCGCCTATGAATATAATATAGCTAAGTTCCAACAAAAACAATTTACTTTTTTAAAGTGTTATTCCACACTTAGGAAAGAAAAATACTTATTTAGAATACGTATAATAATTTGAATGTAGTGGGACTGGAACCCGCGCCTCCTGGACCGACCAGGCGCTATGACCACTAAGTCATACGTTCTCATCTAGCTACGTCGAAATTTCTATACGCTTGTTACAACTTATTTTTGTTGTTAGCATCAATTTACGTATTATTATTTTAATTCAGTAATGAGAAAAAACCAATTTTTGTTCCAAATATGTTAGTAGGCGCTTATAGCTTATGAGGATTCAGAGTCTGACCCCTGCCAGGTTAAAATCATTTTAATTCATGGTAAGTATCTAGCTATAGATAACATCAATTTTAATATATTTCCCAAGAAAACATGAAAAAATTGAGGTTTATAGTTTAACGAAAATTAGTGCTATTTTCCGTTATTAGAGAAATAAAGTGTGAAGCTCAAAAAAATAATAACTTAATACACAATTAAAATTGGCTATTTTATTTACTTTCGTTAAATAAAATTAAGTGATGGGAAAATATTTTTCATATAAGTTCTTTAATTTCTTTCTTGTGCCTTTAACAATTTCTTATTGCAAAGTGTTGCAACAGTTACGAAGATGTTTGTTTTATACAGCACGTTGTATGTTGATGCTAATGCATTGTGTAAAATTTTGCACCGCTTTTATGCACGAAGCATCAAGTTACCTCATAAATCTAAGTCAAAAGTAGAACTTTCTTTTGTGTACTTTAGTTATTCAGTTCGATATGTTATTTCTCCAGGGTGTTATACTCGTATAGTTATTTATATAAGATAATAAAAAATATAAAATAAATCAGCTTCACGCTGTATCCCGCAAACAGCAGGGTAGGCAGAGGGAACCTAGTGTTAAGACACTCCGTTCCCCACTTTCTGCCGAATTTTGGAGGCATTGCGTGTTGAGTGGCAGAATTCAACGCCGCGCTTAACCTCGACACCAGCGCGAAGAAATGGAAATTTAAATGTAAGTAAATATTTCATCTCCTCGAGTGGGGATAGAACCCACAACCAGTCGGTGGTACAGTCACACTTTGTGCCGCTGCACCACGACGGGCCTCGAAATTTAATTCATGTTAAACAAATATAAGTTAACTTGCTTACACACTATTATTAAATGAGGTGGTAACAATAGGTGGCATGTACATACCCATATTGACTTGTGATGTTAGTGCAATGAAGACTTCATACTATATAGAATATCCAATAAGTAATATCCATACTATATAGAAGCATATTGAATTAGAAACGTATACAATATACTCAAATTGTGGCCGTAAACGCGACAGGGTGTTGGTTCGATTCCCACTCCAGAAAATGAAATATTCAATATTTTCATTTGTTCGCTCTGGCGTCGAGGCAACGTTAAGTTACACCACTCAACACAAAGTCTCTAAAATTCTGTAGAAAATGCCTAGAGTGGCAGAATTCAAGGCGCAATTTGCCTTGTTACCAGAGCATGAAAATTAAAGTATTAAATATTTCATTTCCTCGGATGGCTATCAAACCCACAACCTGTCACGTTTACAGTCGTATATTTGAACCCCTGGGCCATTACCGGCCTCGATTAATATTATTTCGTCTCCATATTATCACTGACCTCATATATTTATAAACGATTATCCCGATTTATTAAGCGTATGCAAAAGCGAAGCGCATCCCATTAAATCATGTGATAGTATGAGTGAAAACTGATTTTTTCTCCCTTTTTTTTTCTTTTTCATTTTGCTATATTTTTAAAAGCTGCAACGATTTACTAAGTAAGTCCTTAACAATAAAAAAAATATTCTTACGTTTCTTGGTACGTATAATAATACATAATGCGAATGCCAAATTGAGATAAAGGGAAGTTGTTCTTAATTCTGAAGTTACAAGATTTCGTCTGTTTATTAGACTTAGGAGTTTGTCGCTAACAAACAATAACAAGGACGATAAATCTCTCCAAATAATTATAAACAAGACAAATGGCTGTCCAACTCTTATGATTATACTCTGAGACGAAATAAAGATTTATTTATTATGTATCAGGAGGCCAGTCGCGGCGGCACTAAGTGTGACTGTAAGCGCAACTGGTTGTGGGTTCGATCCCCACTCGAGGAGATGAAATATTTATTAAAATTTATATTTTTATGTCTTCCTGGTGTCGAGGTTGAGTTGGTGCAGCGTTGAGTTTCACTACTAAACACGCAATGCCTCCAGAATTTGACGGAAAGTGGGAAACTTCCAGTCTCACCCTTGTGCCCCTGCGCCATGACAACCTCAAAAGATTTATTCTTAGCTTAATATAAACCAGATGAAAAATTAAATATTATAAATGTTCTGTTAACACGAAAACATGGACGTTCCACCTACATACGTAAAGTAAGAGATATATTGAAACACATAAGTTGCAGCTCTTGGCAACCGGACTCAATTCCCACAGCGATTCCGGTCAAATTGCGCCAATTGTATCGACTGACATCTCAATTTCAACGTACTGCGAGATGTCCAGCTTGAGTGAGAATTATTAATAACAGGTTGTTTGGTGATAATTAATAAATGTCGGCGTTTTTTTTTATTACAAATATCTTAAATCATCTGTCACTTTGAGTTTTAACACACTTCACCTGTATTTATCTAACAATAAGGTAGAAAATCTTGGAATGTGATTTTTCACCTATTTCTTGAGATATTATTATTTTTATTGTACCCGTGTTTGGATCTAATAACTATTTAAATTTAAAATTCCTATTAAATTCGGATTGTCATTGCGTGAATTACGTTAGCGGCAGACAGATGATTGAAAAAAAACCGAAATGATTTTAAAACTAACTTTATTAATATTTAAAATTAATACAAATTAACCCTATGAACGATGATTCCACTTCGATGTGGGAATATGGAATGGTCATTCTCACAAAAAATATTATTTATTAAATTTATTAAAACATTACGCAATTTCTATATCGACAATTTATTGTATTAAATATAAACTAACGGAAGTTCTACGTAGGCACTTTTCATACTGCAGTCCTATGTAATTCCTCCCCCCATAGAATGGCAACTATTTTAAAACGTTTAGAGAAAATGTTGCCGGAATATTCTCAGGGTTGCCGGATGCTTGCAGGATCTCGTTCGATGGCTGCTGCTCCTTTTTCACGTCTTTATTACACTTCCATAAGTAGCGTCGAGTTGCTATGAGAACTCCGAGTACGCCTGCACTCAATAGTATACTGTAGAACGGTATTGTAGTATGGTACAAGGCGTCTTCTCGCACCTCGTCAATTTGTATAGGAGTCTGGATCATCATAAGCTGGTCTTGGATATTATGTAGTCCTTGAAGATCAATAGATTTTAAATGGATATGAGGCACTTTGTTAGACTGCTTTTCGGCATGATAGGGTATTTTCATTAGTTTTAGGGGTTGTCCTTTGATTTCGTTGTAATCATTTGATATTGTGAATTGTTCCGATTTCAAACGACATTCGGAAGGAATTGTAGCTAGATAACTTCCTTGTAACGACGTGTAGTCCTTTTGATTGCAACTTAGTTGTACCTTCGTTTGTTGAGGAAAAGACAGGGCGTAGTGTTGGTCATCAAGTTTCTCCATTGCCGCTTTAGTTAAGGTAACTGTAGTGAATTCACAGGTTTCTTGTATAACTTGATTGGTGATTAATTCCTGAATGCAATCTGATTTGGTGCGGATCTGATGATCAAATTCTTTCTCACAGAGATACCAGTTTGTTAACTTCGGGCATTCAGCCTCCATGTACACGAATGATGTCTCGATTGTTGCCAGGAAAGGGAAAGGTGGGATTAGAGCATGGTTATATTTATTCGGTACTACTGATAATTTATAAAAATCGTAAGTTTCTTTGGAATAAATTGGAAATTTAAATATAAAAACTATTTGTTTATTCACAAAATATGACCCTGGTTTAATAATATTGTAATATTCCCTAAGTTCTAAATCTAATACTTGCTCTTCTGAGTAAATTGATTTTAATTTTAAGACCATAGATTCTAATACCTCAATATCTATCATCGAATGATGTGTACTAGAAGCATGTATGAACGCTAAACTATTTTCTATTCTAAGTAATTCTAAAGATAAATCTTCTATGTTTTCGCTAACTAGTTCTAAAAGTTGGGCGAAATTTGCGTACTTTGTTAAGCTGTCGTCACTTATAGCTTTATTCTGTAATATTAATTCTAAGGTACTATTTATCCTATTCTGATTATCTACTATCTGTCTAATAACGTTTCCATGTTTTAACATCCACTCTTTGCTCAGGCTGATATGACTATTAAATTCAGATAATAATTTTACTTGATTACTTTCTAATACTCTAATTGCCTCATTATATTTCAACGCATCATCGTGATCTAGATTACCGGTTAAACTTTTTATCATAGAACCTAAGCCGTCCATAAGACCTCTTTTTACTCTACTAGGCTCTAAAGAATGTAATTGTTTTACAATATTGCCAATCTTATTAGCAAGGTAGTTAATTTGAATTTCATACAAGTTATATGTTATATTACTCATACGATTTCTACAGTCAAGCAGTTGAGTCTCTAATGAATGAATGTTAGTCTCAATGTCATCCAATTTTACATACTGTATGAATGTATGAAGATGAGTGGTTAGTTTCATGGATCCGAGTTTGAAAGGTAATAGTCCTGGTCCGTCATTAAGGCTCTCGAGTTTTATCTCTTGAAGTTGAGTCATTGGGAGAGTTGTTATTAAGAGGATCCTGTAACAAATTAGCTGTTTTAGGAACTCGTTTTAATCTTGATTTTGCTATGGGGCCACGTTTTTTAGAAGTATAAATATGAACTGGTAAGTCGGCTAGCACAGTGTCATGAGTATATCGTGGAGCAGTCTTTTGTCGACTAGCAAGTGGGTTCTTTATAAAAACTGATTGTTGAGGCGCGTATTCCTTTTCAGGTTCGCGTTTTTCATTTCTTTTTTCTATCAATTCAGTACGTTTTTCAAGTGAGGAGGAATTGATAATATCATATACTTGTTTCATTTTATCCCTATGATCTTGAGTGTATTGTTGTAAAAGATGTTGCGTTATGTCTATGTCTGTACAATCCCTAGGGTCAAAATGTCCAGTCAATAGATCGAAAGGGCGACATTTTGTGAAACTATGTATGGAGCTGTTATATGCTATTATAGCATAGGGTATAAGGTTGACTATTGGTTCGTCTTTATGTTTTAATTTGAGAAGTCTTAGGTGTTCTAAAAGGGTTAAATGAAATCGTTCTATGTTACCATTGTCATTAGGCGAATGAGCTAACACTCGGTGGTGGTTAATTTTATGAAGTCGGGTAAATTCCATAAATAACTGGTTAGTAAATTCAGTCCCATTGTCAGTAATAACAGTCATAGGTATGCCATGGTGAGTACTGTATTGTAATAAGGCTTGTAGAACACTTAAAGCTGTGCCGTCACGAAGATGGTAAGCTTGACCGTATTTGGTGAAAACGTCAATGAAAGTTATATATTTTTCGCTTTGAACTGTGAATAAATCCATATGAACTATCTCAAATGGTTTAGTAGCAGGTGGAACAACATTGAACTGTGGTCTAAGTGGGTTTCTGTCGTATTTGGCTTGGCCACAATTAGTACATTCGTTTATAAATTTTGTTATTTGTTCTTTCATTTTAGGCCAGTAATATTTATGAGACAATGCTAAATAGCATTCATTGATACCGCGATGATTTGTTTTACCATCGTGATAGTGACGGATGATCTCCTGTTGGTGCAAATATTCTTTAACATTCTCTAACTCTTTTTTAGCGAGAACGAGATTAAAAGAGGAACTCTTAAATTTATCTTGCAGGATCGGTATAATTGCATACATAGCCAAAGGAGGATTTATTAAAATAGCTGTTTTTATTTTTGGGGTAATATATTCTTTAGCAGCATTTATCACATCTTCTTCTAAATTTGACTCAGATAATTGGATACTAATACGCGTATGAGTGTCAAAAGGTTTGGTAACTACAGGTCGTCTCTTAACGTCAGTCACAAGATTAAAGTAAATTTGTCTGTGAAATTTATTGAGTGGTTCGTCAGTTATCGGGATTTCTAGGATTGGGTTTTCTGAACTCGTGTGAACTGTCTCTGTAGAAGAGTTAGCTTGGCCAAGGATAGTTTCTGATGGATTACCGAGTAAAGAATTAAGCTCATCTATTTCCTCTATTAAAGATAATGCTTCTTTTGTGTGAACTTCAATACGTGAAAGAGCGTCTGCGTTTGAGTTTAATTTACCCTTTTTATACAATACGGTAAAATCATATTCACTTAATTTAAGTTTCCAACGTGTTAGACGGGAATTTGGTTCTTTCATGTTCATTAACCATTGTAAAGGTTTGTGGTCAGTATAAATTTTGAATTTTCGTCCGAATAAATAGGGTCTAAAATACTTGGTTGCCCATACTATGGCTAAAAGTTCCTTCTCTGTTGTGCTATAATTTAATTCGCTGTCATTTAAGGTTCTAGAAGCATAACAGACAGGCTTATCGGAACCTATGGGGCTTTGAGACAGAACGGCACCTACGGCTACATTTGAAGCGTCAGTTGTCAAAATGAATTCTTTTGTAAAGTCTGGGTATTGCAATATAGGGTCGTTTGTCAGTAAGGTTTTACATTTTTCAAAACAGTTAGTATATTCAGAATCTAGTGTAATTTTATTGGATTTCTTTAGGCATTTAGTCATAGGTTTCGTTAGGCGTGCAAAGTCGGGGATGAATTTCCTATAGTATCCTAAGAGTCCTAAAAATTGCTTAATTTCTTTACTAGTTTTAGGTAATGGATAATTTTCAATGGCCTTAATCTTATCTGGATTCGGTTTGACACCTTCTCTACTTATTATATGACCGAGATAGGCAGTTTCTAATTTCAAAAATTCGGATTTATCCATTTGAATTTTGAAGTTTGATTCCCGTAATCTATTGAAAACCTTTTCGAGATTAACCATATGTTCTTGAAGAGATGTACTATATACTACAATATCATCAAGGTAGACGAGACATATCTCGTTTTGAAGTCCGCGGAGTACGTTATCCATTACTCGTTGGAAAGTTGAAGGGGAATTCTTTAAGCCCATTGGCATACGAAGAAATTCGAAATGCCCATGTTCGATGTTAAACGCTGTTTTTGATACATCTTGGGGATCCATTTCGACTTGATAAAACCCACTAGCTAAATCAAGGGTAGTAAAATATTGACATTTCCCTAATTTGTCAAGAACATCACTAATGTTAGGGATAGGGTATTTATCATCTAACGTCTTCTCATTAAGTTTTCGGAAGTCTACCACTAAACGCCATTTTTGTTTCCCGGAGGCATCTACCTTTTTGGGTACTACCCAAATAGGTGAGCTCCACGCGGACTCAGAAGGTCTTATAATACCTTGGTCTAACATTTTTTCTATTTGGGATTTTACTTCCTGTCGGTGTATAAAAGGATACCGGTAATTTTTAGCGTGTATAGGTACCTCGTCGGTAGTTCTAATTCTATGTTTAATTTTATTTGTGAAAGTTAATTTTTCACCGTCAATATAAAATACGTCGGAGTAACGGGAACAAAGAGCTACGAGATTAGCCTTTTCCTCTGGATTTAGGTGGTTTGTTCGTAATCGTGAAATAACGTCGTGTACGCGTTCCGACGGTTGTTGAGGGCGCGTGCACTCAATATTTAATACTTCAGCACAAACTGGATGGTCGAGTGAAATTATTATATCATTTAATGTTGGATTTTCAATTTCAATATATCCGCGGTTATTTGATACGGTAGTAATACATTCATGAACCATACAGTTGCAAATAACCTGTTCCTTAATAAAAACATCGCCGTCCATTGTATTAATAGGAATACGCACAATTTTGGATGTTTTAGCGGGAATTACGTCTTCATATAAATTTACGTTACGTGAATCATACATTATAATAGGATTTGACGCGGTTCTAGTTATTAAACAACATTCTTTTAGGTCAATCCTTGCTTCCCAACTAGTTAACAAGTCTAACCCTATCAGTCCATCGAAATAATCGTGAAAATGATATATAAACAGTTTCATACTATTTGAGTCATTTAATTCATTAAAGCATGGCAGTGTAATAGAATAATTATTACGACTTGTCGCGTGTATGTTTGTAACTTCAAATGGATCGTAGTTTAGAGGAAAGTTGTAGAAATATTTTTTTACGACTTTAGGACTGATAAATGACTGGTTAGCGCCGGTGTCTATAAGAAGTTTTAATGGGGGATTTGCTATTTGTATATAAGGAAGTTGTCTCTGGGTTTGTAGGTTTAATTCTATTTTGGTTTTTTTAATATGGAAGCCTCCTGAAAATCCTGCTCATCATGACTCGGCCCTGGTTGATTTTCATCTAGTAGCTGGCTGTCATCAGTCACATAATAAGTCGAATTACAGGCATAGTCAGGGGAAATTTCATTAGTATAATGTACATTGTCAATATAGTAATTAGATTCCGGTTCTGAGTAATAAGTATAGTCGTCGTAATATGAGTCGTCATATGGCATACAAATGTTTGTGTTCATTTCACGAGTTTTAAAATAATTACTAGGCGGTGGGTTACCGGATCTATTCCAATCGTGTCCTGTCAACATGTTGGTATTTGGTAGTATCTTGGGAGTGAAACGTTGGATTCCACTCATGGGTTGAGATCTGTCTGTTTGTCCGTACATTTGGTTGTTTCGTGGTGGTAAACGAAATACATTACTGCGGGGGTTGTACTTCGGTGGAGGTGCAGAGAACATCCTCTGTGTGTTAGTAGGCATGCGTGGTTGATTATGACTAGGTACCGGGAATTTAAAAGGTTGCGGTGGAGGTCCCATTGGGCGCGGATTCATCGGAGCCGGCCAATTAGGTACATGCGTATTATGAGGTTTATTAGTAGGAGTAAATGTTACTGGTTGTAAAGTAGGGGTAGGTTTATGGGCTGCTTGAACCTTATAAGGCTCACGTTGCTGTAAATACATGACATTAAGCTCTTCTTGAACGAACTCAAGAGCTTTCTCAATTGAATCCGGGCGCATGCATCGTATGCGGGACCCTAACGGTTCTTTTAATCCGCGTACATATGCCTGCATTGTAACTTTTTTATAAAGCTCTCTTTTCGCTTGGACTGTGGTGGTTATGGTTTCGTGTAAGGTTACGTATGTCATAATAGTGCTAAATAAAGTTTGGCAATGATTATAAAATTCTTGCGGTGTTCGATTACCTTGAGTTGCTACGGAGAGGTCATTATAGAGAGCGGTCTCATCACGTTGATCTGAGAAGTTATTAATGAGGGATGTTCGTATGCCTAGCCAGTTTTCTGGTATACCGTTCGAATTTATTGTGCATGCAGCTGTCCCTGTTATTTTATTTAAAATTCCGTTTAATAAGCACAGATTAGAAAATTCGCTACCAGGGTTGTTACTAAGGTATTGCGTAGCTAATGAATCGCAAATTTTAATGAACCTAGTAAGGACGTTAGGGTTTCCGTCAAATTCTGGAACTAAGCGAAGGGCCTTAAAAATTTCGTCCGGGTTACACTGCGACATTATTACCTTTTTTTGCTTAACGATATCTAACTCTAAACTATTTAATTCTAAATTATCTAATCCTATAATATCTCTATTATTATCTGCTAATTGTCTGCGGGCCTGGCGCGGTTCAGGCTCCCGCGATCTAGAAGCTCTAGGATGGTAAATCTTGAAGTTTAAGATTCAAAGGAGCAACACGAGAAAGATTCAAGTGTACTTACATATATAGCATTTCTGGTTTTTCTCCGTGAATCAATTTTCGGATTCTTCCTCTGGTCTGCAGCTGGTCCGTAGATTCAGGATATCCGGAACGGTGCTTGATAGCTAACCCGGGTGACTCGCGACGCGATTATCAATGTGAGACGTGGTCTTGAAGTCTCCCGCGAATATCCTACCGACTGCGCCAATTACGTTAGCGGCAGACAGATGATTGAAAAAAAACCGAAATGATTTTAAAACTAACTTTATTAATATTTAAAATTAATACAAATTAACCCTATGAACGATGATTCCACTTCGATGTGGGAATATGGAATGGTCATTCTCACAAAAAATATTATTTATTAAATTTATTAAAACATTACGCAATTTCTATATCGACAATTTATTGTATTAAATATAAACTAACGGAAGTTCTACGTAGGCACTTTTCATACTGCAGTCCTATGTAATTCGTGTTTATTAATTATTAAAAATAAATAAATCAAAATCAGCTTCACGCTGTATCCCACAAACAGAAGGGTAGGCAGAGGGAACCTAGTGTTAAGACAAGCACTTTCTGCCGAATTTTAGAAGCATTGAGTGTTGCGAGGCGGAACTCAACGCCACTCTTTGCCTCGACACCAGAAATAGAAATATAGAAATAGACATATAAATTTAAATAAATATTTCATTTCCTCGAGTGGAGATCGAACCCGCAACCGTCGCATTACAGTCACTCTCTTGTGCCATTGGGCCGCGACGGCCCCTAATAATTATTAAAATTAAAAATTATGAGCCAAAATGCAGCATTCCGCCACTCAACGCCACCAGAATATACTAGTCTCCACCTGTCTACCCTACTACATGCGGTTTCAGCGTAAAGCTGAAAAAAATTAATAGTATATTTTCACAAGGTTTACTTTTACTTTAACTGCAAATATACATTGATTTCAAAGTATACAGTGAGTAATAGGCCGTAACAACAAACGAAGTAGCATTGCGCCTCCTGTAATGCAGCAATTTATTCTGCTATCTAAAACTCGGCACAGGAAATATACCAGATTACCGTCTGAAAAGCTACCTGCTTATGAAAATGGCGTGTGACATTTTGAAGCTATAAAAAAGTTAATATAATGGCGGTAATATTTCATTTCAAATGATAATGACATTTTAATTCTCACATACATTTATATATTGTTGATTATACATAAATATATTAGCCGAAGATCCGAGGGCCCCCAGAGCTATGTCATTTTAGGTAAGCTGGAATTTTGAGGATCGTTAGTCTAATATGTAGACGATATGCGCCCTTACTTACTTGAAAGTGGGACCCTATCAAAGGTACTTATTGGTACAACTGTAAATGTACATCTCTGTCTGGAAGGATATCCGAGGCATCGGATTGATCTAGGTACTTATAAAAGGTCTTGAAATAATCCGTAATTAATATATATATAAAATTGAGGCGTGCTAGTATAACATAGTTTGCCGCGTAAAGGGTCTGTTAATAATAAATATTTTTTTTCATACTTATTTTTCCTAAGTGTGAAATAACACAAAAAAAAATCATTGTTACATATTTAAATACGAGCATTTCTACTTTAGCGTTGGTGAGGGTCCCACTTTTAACTGAGTAAGTACGGATAACGTATCTACAATACATATATTAGACTATTAATCCTCAAAATTGTTTTGCTAAAATGACGTAGGTCTGGGGGCCCTAGGATCCAGTCTATATATATTGTTGCGCTGTCATGGTACAGGGGCACAAGCGTGTGAATGTAAACGCGTCAGATTATGGGTTCAATTCTCACTCGAGGAATCTTAATTTGCCTAATCAAGTCAAAAATATGACATTCAGTTCCACAAACATGCAAAGTCTCTTTTTCCGATGAAAAGGAAATGATAATGGAAAGGACATTTTGACATTAAGTTCTCCCTGCCATCTTTGCTATACATATACGGTATACTGTACCTATAGATATACCTTGCTTTAATAAAAGTAAGATTTTTAAGCCTGTTTAATTTAACAAAATATAATTTTATTTAAAAATTATAACTAGTATTTATAGTGTCGTTGTTAAACAATGTATTTTTATATCATGTCCACAACAAACACCCAATATAAGATGATAAATATTTCTAAAAATAATTTGTAGATCAAAGTGCCATTCAAATCAGCTTAACAGATTATTTCTAAGATTAACCTGAATAAACAAACAGATAAAGATGAAAATATACTAAACCAAAACAAGCTTACGTTTTACTTCAGCTTACTTACTTATAGGATAAAAAAAAATAACATTCATTTTAGGATAAGTATATAATACTAACATTTATTTTAATTATAAAATAAAAGTAAGGCAGTCGTGGCGCAGGGGCAGAACGTGTGACTGTAAAACCGACTGGTTGTGGGTTCAATCCCCACTCGAGGAGATGAAATATTTATTTACATTTATATTTTCATTTCTTCGCTCAGGTGTCGAGACAAAGCGCGGCTTTGAGTTCTGCCACTCAACACGCAATGCCTCCAGAATTCGACAGAAAGTGGGGAGCGGAGTGTCTTAACTCTAGGTTCCCTCTGCCTACCCTGCTGTGTGCGGGGTACAGGATGAAGCTGAAGTAAATTATGTATATCGATAGAAAAAGACTAACAATATGTAATATGAGTATACACATATGGATAAAATCTTCATGCTATAAATTGGAATTTTAGCTTCCCAGTAATAAAATGAATATCAAAGAGCTTCGACATTTCCATACAGAATCCATCAGCAATGATCGATATTCTCGAATATATTTATAAAAAGATATACAATTCAGTACAATATATTACAAGCAATAGTAAATCTCATTTTATGCGTTGTCACTAAAGTAGAATATTTCCCTAAACGTCTCCTTTTACAGCCCAATCCATCTCGAACGTTTTATATCGTATTTTATTTGATGAGACTACATATTCCTGATAAAAATGTTAACGAAGCATGGTTGTAGGTATGGGGGGAGGTGATTGCTCCGTGCCCACCCCAGAATATTTTTGTGCCCAACCCAAAAAAATACTAACAAAAAATTGACCCTGAAAAAAATAAAAAATGGGCATATCTGTTTAAAGCTTATATCCAGGCGCTCCCCAGAAAATATCTCTAGATACGCCCATGTTAAGAAGTACCATTATTTGGTATTGATATGCAATACAGATTCTACATTTTTCTTGTATGAGAAAAATGGTATTCTCCATAGGCAGCCCTACATAATATGATGTATACAGTTTATAGTAGGCTTTGTACGTGTTTACAAATTGCCTTTATAATTACACATAATATTTATTCATTTTTAAAAATACATTCGTTGTAAGTTATTATAAATTAAAATAAGCTTTATAGTTGCATTTGCAGCAACTCATTTATCATTTTTATAAATTGCTATCTAAAATTAGAGATCAATATGAATAGAACTTGTTATTATTATAATTTATGCACGTCATTATAGTCCAGATAAACGTACAGCACTAAATCAGCTGCAATATTCACGGTGCAATAATACGTGCAGGCTAGTCGTGGCCCATTGGAATAAGCGTGTGACTGTTAACACGACAGGTTGTGGGTTCGACCTCCACTCGAAGAACTAAAACTTTTTATATTTTAAATGGAAATTAATAGAAAAGTTTGGTTAAAAAATAACATTTTACACTTGACGTTTTAATAAAATACATTTACATATAATCAAGGATATAAATTACAACTGATCTTTCAAATTAAAATTGCAATGAAAATGAGAAGAAATTTCTCAGCATTTCATGGAGTCACCATGCGGGTGCCAAACCCATAGGGTCGTGGGGAGTTTATCTAAATACATAATAATAGAAACGAAACTAAATCTTTTATAATTAAAGTTGCTGTTATTATACATAAATTATTTCTTGATAAAGAAGATCTCTTAAAAAATCCTAACAAGAAAAAAAACTGATGAATTTCACCGCCATCGCTTCAATTTAGAGAAATATCAGCAAAAAGAAACAAACAGTATCCAAATGTTTTTTTTCCAAATGTCCTAGAGCCTAGGGTTGAACACTAACGCCCAATATTAATAACCTATCTCTAACGTCAATCTTAGATTGTTTCATATATCTATCCAATCCAGAGATTGGATAGATATATGAAACAATCTAAGATTGACGTTGGAGATAGGTTATTAATATTGGGCGTAAGTGAAGTTAGGACGTGACTTACATTTCTGTGAATCAGTTTTGTGGGGCGACTTCTTGTCACGCACCATGGCTGCGGGGGGGCGCGGTCGCGAGTGCGGGGACGGGGGCCGGCGCGGGCGCGCGCTGTACTATCGGCCGCGGCGGGGGCCCCCGCTCATTGCCACAGTGTTCTCGTGGTTGTGCCAGATACCTGATACGGAGAAAGGGAATTTATAAAACTTTTGTCAAAGTCGATGAGGTCAGTCGTAGTGCAGGAGCACAAAGTGCGACTGTAAAATCGACTAGTTGTGGGTTCGATCCCTACTCGAGGAAATGAAATATTTATTTACATTTGTATTTTCATTTCTTCGCTCTGGTGTCGAAGCAAAGCGTTGAGTTCCGCCACTCAACACAGAATTCCTCCAGAATTCGACGGAAAGTGGGGAACGGAGTGTCTTAACACTAGATTCCCTCTGCCTACCCCGCTGTGTGCGGAATAAAACGTGAAGCTGATTTTTGATTTTATTTTTATCAAAGTTTTACTGTATCATAAACTATAAGATATGTAGGATGAATATTTATCGAGCAAGTGTTGACCTAACCATATTAGTATACCTACATATTTGCATTTAAAAAATATAGTAAAAGTGGAAGAGTTAAAGTAAAACGAAAACGTCAAAGGGAATTAAGAGTTAAAACAATCCCTTTCCGTCGTCCTTTCCTCGCTTTCCGTCCAATTTTCGAGAAATTCGCTTGTCTAGTGGCGGAAGCTTACATAAGTCTACTGAAGCAAACAAATTATAGTAATTACACAGTTCACATATAATCCTTTCCTCGAGTGGGAATCGAACCCACAACCATCGTATTTACCGGCAGACACTATCTCAGTACTGCGTCAAAACGACTGATGGGTAAAAAATAAAACTATAATAATAAGGATTTAGCGAATAATTATACATTACAAATAAAATAAATAACAAAAATGACATGTGTATGGGTACATTAGGCGATAATCAATAATCTTGCAAGTTACTATTCCAATTCTATTTCAAACTCCTCTCCTCGTTCTGTACTTTGATTATGTATAACTTAATAAAAGCTATAAAAATTCTTTATAAATTTTACTTAACGGAGTCATCGCTTTTGTTACTTTTTGTAAGGTCGCCCTTCCATTATTAAAAATTGAACGGTTTCTGCATATTAAACAATTAATCTCAACAAGGGCTCAAGCATTTTTAGTATTCCTTGCTAAAAAGTGTTGATCTACTTTCCTATTTTTTATGAATTATATTATCAAGCACTTATCGATTATAAATTATAAAATAAATAGTCTTCTTAGTTATTTTGAAAACGTATAAAATTTTGAACTTAGCGGGTTTTCAACCCGCGCCTCTTAGAAACCGTCCAAGCGCTGTGGCCACTAAGCTGTACGTTCAATTATGAACGAAAAAAATATATACCTTTTCTAAATAAATATTTTTCTTTCTTAACTGTGGAATAACACTTTAAAAACAATTTTCTTTTTCCTACATAACATTTTAAAGATCTACACATACAAATATGTCATATGTACATACATACATACATACATACCATAATATATTCGAAGCAAGGGTGGTTTTTTGCGTGCATACGAGCTCTGAAATCCATTTCAGCAGAATAAAAACGAGATTAACCTTTGAGTGACTCATCTGGCTAATACCTGCGCCTGCTGAATAATAGGGTAAAGTGCTCCTTGCCCTATACCAACATTACTTTGGCATAAACCAAAAAAAAACAATAAAGAACATTACGTATTGGGTCAGATTCAGCGGAAAATGTGGTACGGAGTGGCTTAACATAACTTAACATAAGGTTCCCTCGACCTACCCTACTATATGAAGTTACTGTATTTTCAACTTCATACGAATATTACTTAAAATCATAACAGTGCAGAGTTGATTACATCGTTGAACCGAAATGTTTATTGGAGCGAGAAAATTCATTAACCTTCCGGAAAAACGATCAAAGCAATTTAGAGGCCATTACGTGAGTGTCGCTGTAGCGGCGGACTAAGCGCTGATGCTCCGCCAAATTGAGATAAACATGGATAGTGGCCTGGAATACCAATTAAATGTGGTGAATTAATTATATATATATGTATATATGCACCTATTCGTATGTAGGTATATGTATGTATGTATGTATGTGATATATAAGTGAAAGAGACTTTCTCTCTTGTCTTATAAATTTGATGTATGTGCCTTACTAAATTGATGATGTGTCTTGGTTTGATTGTTGTCTTTCTCAGATTTGTTATAAAGATTTGATTTAAGTCATACCTATTCAATACTATACAAATCAATCCTTCATAATATTTATCAATCTGTTAAGCTTTTTGTTTTAGCTTTACGCTGTATTTCACATATTGAAGGGTAGACGGAGGGAACCTTGTGTTAAGACACTCCGTTTCTTATTTACCACTTTCCGCTGACTTTTCGAGACATTGATTGTTTCAACTCAACGCCACGCTTTTGCTTCCCGTAAACAAAAATAAGAATTAATTCCCCCGAGTGGGAATCGAACCCACAACTTATCGTATTGACACTCGCACGCTTCTGCCCCTGCGCTACAACTGACTTTAATTACGTGTGGTTATCAATGTTCTAAGCTTAATTCCGAATTACATTTAAAACTACAAAAATATAATAATATTTCCGCTCAATTATAAGATAAAGTTAGTTATCTATGAATATTTAAACATATGTATATGTGAATGTTCAAGTAATGCATATATAAACATATTTGAAGCCATTTATTTGTAATAGGCTCTCGGGTAAAGCGCACTCCGTAGTAAGTGAGGGCGACCTGCTATACTCACTTGGCTTTGATCCAGAAGACTAGGATCTAAAGGATTATCCCTAAATCGATGGCTTTCTATGTATCTGAAGCAGGGGTTCTCAACCTTTACTTGATCAAGGACCACTTTTATATAATAAATGTAGATATAATATAAATTAACTGTGATACTCAAACAAAAACTTTCAACTCACTATCCCCAGTCATAAAATTTAAATCGTTCGCGGACTATATTTAGACTTCTCCGGACCACTGGTTGGGAACCAGTGGTCTAAAGGTATTACTTTGATGGGATATGTTATAAGGAAAATTATATTTATAAAAATATTTAAACACAACTACTGTCTCTTGTGGGTTTATACATTGATTATATACCAAGAAATATGTTTACCTAATAACTACAAATATTTGAATGATGATTGGATTTTTTTTGTGAAAAGAGTACAGGAAAAACAGTCAAATAAGTATGTATTTATTAGCACTTATTAATGTAGCACTATGAAGTCTACGCTTTTTGCTGAAAATATATATAATATCGATATATATTTAACTAAATTTACTTTTTGTAATTGAGACGAGCGAGATAGAGCAAAATAACTAATAACTAACCGGATATTTTATACCTATTAATATCTATAATAAGGAGACACTTTATGATAAATAACCTTATTTTCTACAATTAAAAAAATCTTAAATTAAGGCTTATCGTGGCCCAGCGGCACGAAGAGTGACTGTAAAATCGACTGGTTGTGGGTTCGATCCCCACTCGAGGAGATGAAATATTTACTTAAATTTATATTTCCATTTCTTCGCTCTGGTGTCGAGGTTAAGCACGGCGTTGAGTTCTGCCCCTTAACATGCAATGCCTTCAGAATTCGGCAGAAAGTGGAGAATGGAGTGTCTTAACACTGGGTTCGTGAAGCTGATTTATTTATTTTAAATATTACGGAAACATCATATTGCTGGTTTGGCTGTCAAATAAATATAAATGTTAAACTTTTATATAAAAGTGTAAAGAACATTTTAAACAAACAAGCTACGTTCATACTGTTTATATTGCTGGTACTTATACAATAAACCCTCACCTGTGGTGGCAATAAAAAGCAATGAACCATTTGTAACTTTGACTTCCATTTTCCTTTATTGTCCAGCCATTTATATGTTTGAAAATGTAAAAAAAATCCAGATTTATAAAATTACCTATAAACCGACTGACTTAACTAGCTTATTTACTTTTATCACCGATAAAGTTAATGATAAAATACATGGTGTTCTATGTTTATGTAATATTAATTTATATGCTTATTAAAATTGATGTTAGTAATGATCTTGACATTTATACAGTAACTTTAAATATAATATTGTGCTCGTTTTCTATAAGAATATATTTTAATATTCTTATAGCCTGACTCTTGTCAGGCTTAACTATTGAAGAAAAAAAAACAGATTTGAAAGGCAATATAGCTATAGATAGCTCGAAACTTAATTTATTTAAAATATATAATAAGGGTTTAAAGTAAATATAGCTGCTTAATATCTATAAATTGGCCGTAACGTCGTTATAGCTTAAAATATTGTTGTATAAATCAACCGCATAATGACAGCGGAAAATTTGAGCTTGACAGCGAGGTTGATAGTTAAATACAAAGTTGCTTTTTATAATAGTGTAATATTATTCTAAACTAATTTGTAAATTGCAAAGTATACAAGTAAATAAAATGTATTATTTTAATAAATTTATGTTATGCTTTCACGGTGCAGTAATAATTGTACATATTTTTTTCTTGGAGCTCCACATGGTATACGGAGGAATAAAAGGAGTGAACTTAGTGTCAAAACACTTCGTTTTCCTCATCACTTCGCTGAAAATAATATATTTCTCCATAAGGACATTGATGCCACAACCATTGCCTTTAGAATTAGAAACTGTTCCGCTGCGCCACGATAGTTACTTCATACAATATATATCTGCCTAATACATAACGGAGATTTTTTCCGTATTACAATTGAACATTAATGCAATTTTTAAATTAATCCTAAAACAGTATTTACAAGATGACTTCGTTCGCATTAGTACAACATTTTATTTAGTATATACCGCAACTTAAACTGGAAGAATTCTATGCTATGTAATTTAATATATTTGTCAGTTTCCATTTCACCTGACACGTTTAAAATAATAATATATAGAATACATTCACATACCATAAAACCTATGTACTATAGCATATAAATCTAAACTATATCACGAAATCAATAGCAGCATGGAAAACACGGAAAAAGAGGGTAGCGCTATATAATTCACTAAAATATCTTCTCATATTCTCAAAATAATTCCTTACTAGCTTGCAGGCTTAAGTGCAGAACATCGATCAACGTTATCTTATCGAGACAGCAGCAGCCGAGCGTCTCCTCTACAAATTGAGACTATATTCTGTAAACAAAGGTGTTGGTATATTGACGGGATGGAGTTGGTTTGCGCTTTATAAACAGTTTGTAGTATAACAGGATTTACGTTTAAGCAAAGATTTTAAATGGAGAATATTAGAGATAATATAATTTATTAATTTTCGAACTATTGTGAAACGTTTTTTATTGCTTTTAATTTAAAATATGATAATCGAATATAATGCTATGCGAGAAATGGCATGAAGCATTTCACACTTCCACTATTAACGCCATTTCTAGTTTTTAGGATTCGTTACGTTTGAGGCCGGTCGTGGCGCAGCGGCACGAGGTGTGACTGCAAAACCGACTGGTTGTGGGTTCGATCCCCACTCGAGGAGATGAAATATTTACTTAAATTTATATTTCCATTTCTTCGCTCTGGTGTCGAGGTTAAGCGCGGCGTTGAGTTCTGCCACTCAACACGCAATGCCTCCAGAATTCGGCAGAAAGTGGGGAACGGAGTGTCTTAACACTAGGTTCCGTCTGCCTACCCTGCTGTGTGCGGGATACAGCGTGAAGCTAATTTAATTTTTTTTTTTAGGATTCGTTACCTTTTAAGCAAAAAAGGAACCTTTATAATATTTATTATCACTTCGTTGTCCGTCTGTCTGTCTATCTGTCGAGAACTTTTAGAGGCTCCATAATTTCCTTTCCTTTAAAAAATATATTTCTATATTTTCTTTAAAAAAAGGTATGGCCGTTTTTTATAGCAAAAAACGCATATTTCGACACTACTACGACTATCAATCAAAATTAATAGGGTACTCCCGGTTTACCTTGAGTTTTGAAATTTGGCAGCTAGCATTTACTACTAGTTCAGGAAAGAATTTGTAAAACTATACATTTATGGTTAAATCCTAAAAAATAATAGCCATAAATAGCAAAAAAACGCGTATTCCGATACTATACAGGGAGTCAAAATTAAAAGGCTATTTCCGGTTGACCCAGAATTATGAAATTTGGCAACTAATATTTACAGGTAGAACTATTTCAAGAAAAAACCCGAAAGCTGTACATTTGTGGTTAAACCTTAAAAAATAATAGCCTTAAAATGTGGTAAAAATTGGTATTAAAGCCGTTAGTCAAGTCAAGTCAGGTATCAGATGAAATGGCTCTAGCTAACCTAAGCCCGATTTCAGAAAAAGCTCGAGGATTCCAATTTGTGTACGGAACCCCTTGGTTGGCGAGTCCGACTCGCACTTGTCCGATTTTTTTAAATTTCCTTCCTCTCTTCCCAGTTTACCAATGTGTTGCTTACTGGTTTTAGTTATTTACTTTTTAGTTTTACGATGTATCCTGCGCGTAGCATCGTACACAGATGGAACCTGGGAACATAGTGGTAAACCCTCCATTCCCATTAAGACACTTTCGTTCCTGTTACTAATCCTACTTCAGTTGTCAATCCATACCTATATTATAAATTCGAAAGTAACTCTGTCTGTCTGTCTGTCTGTCTGTTACGCAATCAGGGCCAAACCGCTAATTCAATTGTGATAAAATACTCATATATAGATACTTGAGGGTCTTCGGATGAACATAGGTTACTTTTTTTTCTCATATTTGTAATATTGTCGATATATTAAAATACTTTTTAATTTGACAGGCAATTTATTCCGCCATGTTAATAACAACCGACCGTTGCTAAGCAACAGTTTGCAAAGTTTATTTGTTGTTATAAGAAAACGTCACCCAAAATGAGCTTGCTTAACGCATACATGGCGTGCGCCGACTCAACCTTATGAGATATATAAAAATAATGTTTTACAAAAATATTGTTTTTTAAATAATGTTTAAAAAAGTCCACGATAGACATACCATGTTTATCTCTGAAGGTTGAGCAAAGTAACACAGTAACCATTAGTATATTAAGTAACCATTTTAATTAATTTACTTTATATTTGTCGAGTTTTTGTTGTATGTATTTTCTATAATTTGATATTGATCCTTATGAAAATTAATATAATAGGCACTTTTAGCATTTTATCTAGATTGAAATTATAGTTTACTGTATAACATTCTAATAAATAATTAAGGAGATGTCACTGATTCAAAGTGACCTAGCCTACGAGCGGCATAGTATGACCGACGCAAACGGGCACCTGACTTAGACGGTTTTGTAAATTTTCATACATTTTCAAACTACTGTTAATTTTTATGTAATTATTTGCTGTCTATAATTAGTTTATACTTTTCTTTGGTTCTTCACATATTCGAGTATTAGTTAGATTTTCATTAACTTCTTGGTGTGGTGTAAGTTGCGGCCCTGCGCGGCATCGGCATAATATTATTTAAGTATTAAGGAGAGAATTGTTGGTTATTTCGTCTCGGTTGGATGGTTATCTATACCATTGTTATACACTTAATAAATTGTAGTTTTAGTTTTTTGGGATTTTATTTGATATTACTCGCAAAACTTATCATATTTAATATAGAAAGGAATTTAGTTATTTCATATAATATCTATGTACGCGCGCAAGGAAAACGAGTAAAAACAATTTTCCCGGGTAAATCAGTAAAATCGATCACTGAAAGTCCAATAAAAATTAGTTCAGTTATTCTGGAATTAGCTCGGGGAAATAGAAAGACAGACAGAGACAAAAAATATATATTTTTTATTGTATTTGAGTATTATGTAAATAACCACATGTACTTGCAAAAAATAGCACAACACATTTAATTTTAATTCTTTTAAAGATTTATTTTACTTTGATAATATTAATAATATAGCTGGTTTTGTTTAGTTTTTATTAATATTTTACTTTGGTTACGTTTACTTATATTTTTTTCATTTAAATTAGTTTAAAAACAATTTCCTAAATATATCTAATAAGCATTCGTAAAGTTTAAGCGGGCGAAGCCGCGTCCGGGTCCGCTTGTTTTTTATATATATAGAATAAAATAAAGAAGCGACAAACTTTTATGCAAGATGCAGCAGTCGCAATTGCCACTAAATTTCAAGAATAAGTGGAACAAGGAACTAGGAAAAGTATTAAATATGATTCGAAATGGAGCCAGCCGTAAACCGGAGCACAAGTGTGTGACTACCGACTGTACATGCGACGCGATGTTGTGGGTTCGATCCTCACTCGAGGAAATAAAATATTTATTTAAATTTATATTTTCATTTCTTCGCTCTGATATCGGGGCAAAAGCGAGCCGTTGAATTCAGCTGTTAAACAAGCAATGCCTCCAGAATGGGAAACGGGAATGTCTTAATGGGAACAGAGTGTTTTAACGCGACCGTTGTTTTACAGGAATTTATTTATTTCTGTAAAGTAATAAAAAAAATGGTATGCAAATTTGCCATCGCCAAAAAAATTATCAGAAGCTGAGTAGGCTATTGCCTAGGGCACAGCAGCATAGTGCTGGTAAATCCACTACTGCTTGGAAAAAGCAACAATAGGTTTTAAATAAAACGTAACCTATCATATATTCACGCATACATATTTATATATAAATTTCCTGTAAGTATATTGTTAATAACATCATATAAATATAGATTAATTCGACGAAATGAGGCAATTTTTGATAGCCAGCATCTAAGCTGTACCGTCGTTACAGGGGATAGGAGGTTATTAATTAAATGTCTGGAACGCTGTGACACCGGGCTTGGCGGTGTAATTGAAGCCACTTTTCTCTTAAAGCCCTGATTTCATACAAGTGCTGCGGCCATACAATAATTATATTTTAAGGAATTAAATTAAATCAGCTTCATGCTGTATTCCGCATACAGTGGGAAACTTAGTGTTAAGACACTCCATTCCCCATTTTAAGCCGACTTTATCAAGAAATTGTGTGTTGA
This sequence comes from Heliconius himera, assembly GCA_021202915.1. Classification (NCBI taxonomy): domain Eukaryota; kingdom Metazoa; phylum Arthropoda; class Insecta; order Lepidoptera; family Nymphalidae; genus Heliconius; species Heliconius himera. The sequence goes on along the minus strand of JAJHJA010000144.1, from coordinate 1,109,811 downwards.
GTGACAGAACTCAACCCCGGGCTTCTGCCTTGTTGCCAAAGCAAAGTAATGAAAATATTAATAAATAATAACTCTTCCCCTCGAGTGGGGATCGAACCCACAACCGTCACGTTACGGTCACACCTTTAACCCCTGGGCTACAACGGCCAATAATTACATTACATCGCCAAAACTGGATTAATAAATATTTTAATTCATTTACCAAAGTTTATTAATAATTACAAGTTTCTCTTTATTTATAATACAGAATGTCATCGTATAATGGTTTGCGCTTTAACTAATAAATTGGTGGCTTAGCTCATATTAATCACGTTGTTAAATTTTAATATTAGCTATGTGCTTAAAAACAAATCTTGTTTAAAATGTACTGTCTTATTCTTTTACAATATATTAACAATAATATATTGTGAATAGTGTAATGAAAATTCTAAGTTTTAAATTGACAATTTTACTAAATAATTGCTTCTGGTAATATGAAATTATTATTTACAGTTTATAAAACCACGAATTTCTTAAAATATTACTTAAGATTGAAATTTAATAAAATCAGCTTCACGCTGTATCCCGCACACATTAGGGTAGGCAAAGGGAACATAGTGTTAAGACATTCCGTCCCCCATTTTCCGCTGAGTTCTGGAGGTATTCCGTGTCGAGTGACGGAACTCACCGCCGCGCTTAGCCTCGACACCAGAGCGAAGAAATGAAAAAAGAAATGTAATTAAATATTTCGTCTTTTCGAATGGGGATCGAGCCCACAATCAGTCGATTTTACAGTTACACTATGTGCCCCAGCGCCACGACTGGCCTCAATTTTGATATATTATATACAAACATAAATAAAAATATTATACCACACCCAAATTATAAAATCCATTTCTGTTATAAGCGGATATAAGAGTTTTTAGTTACAATCAATTGTAACTAATCGTTGATAATTTTTAAATGTATTTAATTTCTCGTGATAAGCAACAAACTTCTACGATAAACCTATTATCTGCATTCACAAGAGACGTTTATTGTTCCACCAGTTTATCTCTTTTCATATTCAAAGCGATAGACTTTTGATGGACAGAATCAGATGGCTCTTTGAGTTTACTTACAGTGACAACGTATTGTTCTGTTTTACTATTAAATATAATGAATTTATTTGATCTAATAAAGGATAAAATTCGAATTGATATCGGATTTGAATGTAAGATTTTTGTATGTTCTATTATACAGTATTAAAAATAATACCTTTTGTGACTTTTTTTTTTTATTTTATAGTTTTTAATAAAATAACATTGTAACATTGTTTTCAACATTGTAAAGTTTCTTAAGAGTGAACAAATCTAATCTGTTCTTAAACCTCGAGAGAAGGTCTGTGGAATATAAAATTATAAAGTTCAATGTTGTAAATGTCTAATTTTTATATAAGTTATTATATATAATTAATAAAAGTTAAATATTATTTTCATATATTATTACATTTTATTAAAAGTAAGCACTTAGAAATCCACCTAAAGCAGTCATAGAATATTCATTATTATTTACACAACATTAGTACGTACACCTACAAATATTTTACTTGATGTTTTTTCTGCATACAGCAAGGTAGATAGAGAGTAGTAGAGAACCTAGTGCTAAGACCTAGTACCTATTCAAAATACTGCCTGCCACACATTTGATTGTCAATAAGGGGGAAGCAGGGGACCTCAAGAAGAGGTAGAGATTATTAAACACTAGGCACCTTCTGCCTATAATTTAAAAATATAAAAACAAAAACATGCAAAAATCCAAAACAATCTTAATTTCATATAAAATATTATTATTTCGTACGTATTATTTGGCACTTTGGCACTTACATACATACATAAAAGAATTAGAAGGGCCGAGTGTCAGCCGGGACGGGCGGAGATAGATGGGTCAGAGGTGCGCTTATAAAACGTCGCCATTGTAAAAATAAGTGACCTCTTTGGCTATGAAAAGGTTAAAAGAAAAATCTCCCGGCGATGCGAGATGTTTGAACGAACGATATTGTCGGGAAAAACGAGGTGGAAACGACTCAAAGTAAGTTTTGCAACTTTTACAATTTTACACTAGATTCATTTTAAATTGATATAAAAGGTTTTATAGTGTATTCCTTCTACAATGTTTTCTTATCGAAAGTTATTTAAATTTAATGTATTCTTTTATATTACTTATTTCTATTATTTGTTTTAAATATGTGAAAATCAAATTAGGGGAGACCTCGGTTGACCTTCGAAAGCACAGTATCCAAGATACTGGAGGAAGGTCACGTCAAAAGCATGAGGATCCCTCGGAGGGCATGTATGAAGAGGTTGATTCGTAATGAATCACGATAAAGGAAGCAAGACAAAACATATTGGTATTTTTTTTTATAAAAAAGCAACATTTGGTTATTAAAGTTATGCTTCATATTTTGATTTCATATATATTATTATTTATAGATTAATGTTTTTGATATCTTAAATATTCTGCGTCACAAGTTTTGTTTTAACTTTTTTCAGTTTCACGCTGTATCCTGTATGTGGCAGGATAGGCAGAGGGAGCCTAATGTTAAGACACTCTACGATTGGCCTCAAGATATTAAGTAGACTATTTTTAATCACTGCTAATATTTTGTTATAATTAATATTTTGTTTTAATCATATTTATATATGAATACGAATAGGCAACATTATTTACCTACATTTAATAAAAAAAAAACAGTTCAGTTTAATTCTTAAACTAATAGCTTTCGGAGTAATTTTTAATTGCTTTTGTTTACTTCGTAAACAAAAGCAATTAAAAATTACCTAAAACTACAAAATTACACGTCTTTTCGGCTAGTTACAAAATTAAATTCAAAAACAATAATAATTAAGTTAGGGTGAGTGTGTACAGTAGATATAGCAGCAAGGTACGTGTCGGCCATGGCGATGACCACAGCGGGTGACTCTTGGCAAATGATAAATATCCCCGGTCGGGTCCCAGGACGGACCATTAGTTAGTGGGTTTATCACACCTTTATATGTCGTATGTATTATTCAATTTCGCTTTGTCTTTTCTTTAACACAATATATCTTTTTGTCACTTCAACTTGTTTTTCTGATTTCTTTTGTATAGTAAATGTTGTTATATAACTTCGGGTTAGTCGTGGCGCTGGGGCACAAAGTGTGACCGTAAACGGGAGAGGTTGTGGATTCGATCTCCACTCGGAGGAATTAATTATTATTTATTAATGTTTTTAAAATCTTCGCTCTAGTATCAAGGCAAAAGCGTGGCGTTGAGTTCCGCTACTCAACACGCAATGTCACCAGAATTCGGTAGAAAGTGGGGGTATCTTTATGAGAACGGAGTGCCTTAACTGCTACGCGCGGAGCTAATAAAAATAAAGAAATATAATTTTACAGTATCTTAAAATTAAAATTAAAAAATAGTGGTAAGGTGAGTAAAGCAATTTAATTTCGTAGTAGAGCCCGCTTCCCCAGCGCTTAATTCCTTGGAATGCCTCTTAAATGGCTAATAAATAATTTGTCGGTACTAAGAGTGACGAGGTGGAGCGGCGCAGCCGGCAGGCGCGAACCGGCAGTAGAGCCGCTATCAAGAAATTTAATTTCACTGAATCTCTGTCGGGTAATTATATGCTAAAATGAGAACGTTTTTCAAAAAATGGTGGCAAATTTAGTGTAGTTTTTTTTATATGGTACTTACTTTACATTTATTAAAAATTGCGGAACTCAACGCCACGCTTTGCCAGGACACCGGAACGAAGAATAAAAACATTAAATATTTCTTCGAGTGCTAATCGAACCCATAACCTGTCGCGTTTACAGTCACACTATGCCACGACTGGCCTCAAATATTTACTTAATATATACTAAAGATATATTTATATTCAACAAGATAATACACAGCTTTTAAGCACCTTTTACGAATGTAAACACGTTCGAGTCGATGCTGACGTAGGTTGTGTAATATTTACCTTCAAAGACAAACATTATAGGTACGCCGGCTAAGTTTGTGTTTGTTTTGTTTTCCGCGAGCTAATTTGTTCCCATATTTTTACTACGTAAAAGCTACGAAAGCCCACGTTACCTTGTTTGACCAGATCTTTTAAAAATATTTTCTGTTTTTTATAATTTAGCTAAAGAAAAATGTTATTTTTTAAATCTTTTTTGCTAACTGTTAGGTAAAAATTTAAAAAAATGCATTTTTACAGTATATTTACTCAAATACTGTAACTTTAATCCGCCTACGTTTCACATTTCATTTTACATTGGGCGGCGCGGTGTATTAGCTATAACGTCGTTATTTTAAATGGCTTGAATTTATTAGATATTAAAAATATATATAAAATAGACATTTATTGTTTTAATAATTTTAACAACCTAACGACTACATAGAAGAAAACATATAATATGTACCTACTACCTACAAACACCTAAATGTATTGTTATACAGTTTAGATGTATAAACAAGAGAGGTAGTTGAGTTGCTAGTCGAAGCGCAGGGGCACAAGCGTATAACTGTGACCGCAACAGGTTCGATCCCCACTCGAGGAAATGAAATATTTAATATTTTCATTTCTTCACTTTGGTGGCAAAGGTAAAGTGTGGTGTTGAGTGCGTTGAGAAGCAATGCCTAAAGAATTCGGCGAAAAGTTTTGAGCGGAGTGTCTTAACAGTAGATTACCTCTGCCTACAAATACAATACGTACATTTCCAATAATGAAATATTTATTTACATTTATATTTCCATTTCTTCGCTCTGCTGTTGAGGCAAAGCTCGGCGTTGAGTTCCACCACTCAATACGCAATATTTCCAGAACTTGGCGGAAAGTGGGGAACGGAGTGTCTTAACACTAGGTTCCCTCTGCCTACCCTGCTGAACGTGGAATACAGCGTGTAGCTGATTAACATTTCCAATATTGGAAGTACATTATATTACTTAAAATGACCACTTTCTTACTTTAATTTATAAATGAACTCTACATGGTAAGGAACCTTTGGATTAAACCTCCTTTCCCATCCCTCGAAATTCATTAACCCCGGTATTTAGGGGCACATCGTTACCCTAGAAAGTAATTTATGCGGCAACCTGAAGCTAACAGTTCATTCATACGGTGTACCCGTCAGCGGAGCTTTACGACGCCCAAAAGCAATATTACTTACGCTGCTTATAGCTTATTCGAATTACATATATGTAGTTTATATATTATTTTTAAATAACAATAAAATGTTATATCAATTATAATAAATGTAATACATATTAGGCGCTTACTAGCAATATTTTTTTTCAGGCTGTATCCCTCAATTAGCAAGATAGGCAAAGTGTAAGACACTCCACGGAAAGGGAAGACCTTCCCGCCTAAATTCTAATTCTTGAGACAGCGTGTTGAGTGGCGGAACTCTATATCAGTCTTTGCATCAACACCAGTGTGGGTTCGATTCCCACTCAACAACTGAGGGGAAATCGAGCCCACAACATGTCACGTTTACAGTCACACTTTGTGGTCTTGCACCACTACTGGCCTCAATGGAATAATATATATGTTAAAATGACGTTTAAAATGAATACATCTACACGTATCATCACTGAGGTTAAACATAATATTATAGTGGCTGGCCATATGCTACGTATTTGACAACGGATATAAAACAATTTATATGAATAAGTACAACAAACTTATCAATTTAATACAAAAAAGGGGCCAGTTGTGGCGCAAGGGCACAAAATGTGACTGTAAAAGTGACTGGTTGTGGGTTCGATCCCCACTCGAGCAAGCGAACTCGGCAAGGAAATATTTATTTAAATGTATATTTCTGTTTCTTCGCTCTGGTGTCGAGGCAAATAGCGTCGTTGAGTTCCGCTACTCAACACGCAATACCTCCAGAATTCGGCAGAGAGCACTGAGAACTTAACACTGGGGAACTGAGTGTCTTGACACTAGGTTCCCTCTGCATACCCTGCTGCGTGCGGGATGCAGCGTGAAGCTGATTAATTTTTTTTTTATACAAAAAGGAAAACATTTTATTTACTGCTTATATACAATTACTAAGATAATAAATAGGAATAATATACAGTAATATTTAAGATAATTAGAAATAATATTTATGCGAAGCCTACACGTGCTACGAAAAATTTAACTTATTCGATGCCCAAAACTTTAAAACATGAAAACTGCACCTAGAATTTCTTTTATAAAGCAAACGCTCACAAAGAGAACTGAAAAATTAAACGTTCTACGAAGTGTAAAAGAGGGTTAAAGTTTGTGACCGGCTCCAGATATTCCTTGCAGAATATCGAAAAGCAATAATCGACATCGTTCAGTCTTAATAGAGACTTAAATTTATGTTAATTTTATTTTTATTTATGTATGATTTTTTTAAATTAATATATTTTTTTATATTAAAATGTTTATTGTATGGAAACGTTTTCATAGAATGTTTGAATTGTGTAATTGGTAGGTAATGCAGAAGTACTAGGAGTTTAATTTTGATAAAAATATTAAGATTTTTTTAAAATCTTTATTAATCTTTAAAACTATTCAATATTTTTCAATAATAAAAAAAACACTTTTCTCCAATAATAAAATTTTAAAATTTGTATAAAATTACAAGTATTTATACTAGATTAAGACGTCATATTTTACATTTTTAAAGCAAAAAATACTTGACATTGATTTAAAAAAGACAACGAAAAGGAAAAGACTTAAATAACAATTAAGCAGAGGCATCGTAGAGCGGCACGTATGGCGGTGCTTCTCGTGGCACGTGGTCCATACAGATAGTTCATATGCAGTTTCCTTGCCAACTAACTGTTCGATTATTATCTTTAGGTACCTCACTTTCCGCCAGCGCAGTGGAAGCCTAAGACCAGCTGTCTAGTGTAATGAGTTCACAAATTGCTTTTGGGGTTATTAAAATGCAAACGCTTCCATTTCGTCTTAGCGACTCTTCGTTTTATGTGTTAATGTGGTTATGTAATTTTTAGAAGTTTAATTTTGATTATGCTGTGCTGTCGTAAGTATGTTAGGCACGTATTTATTAATCGATCTTGAGATGTCGCTTTTATTCTTATTTATGCATGAAAACGTCATCTCAGGATCGATTCCAGCGTTGAGAGGCTTTTATACGGGCCTTAGTATGCATTCTTTTAATGTAGTAGTAAATTAAGTAATATTTTTGTACTACTTAATTTATATAAAATTATTGATATCCCAACATTATTACGGCTATGTGCTAAAAGCGTAGATAGGTTTTGGTATACATATTTTTACCAACAGCCTGGAGCGAATTTAGAACGTAAAAAAAGTAGTGACCACTCACTACGCTGTCCTTACGTACTCCTCAATAATATCTAAGAAACTTTCCCCATTAAATAAACTTTTCCTTGTAATTTCTGACATCGAATATAACCATAAACAACAACAACACTAATGACGTTCACACCTACACCACGACCACAACAACAACAAATTGTTATTAATGAGCGACAACAAAGTTTGGTGCCTGTCCATGCATGCTGGCACCTATCTAGGGCGGCCTCAGCGCGGCGGGAACAAAGACCGACGCAGTAAACTGTTGTGACAGTTACGCGACGAGCAATTACCAGTCAGACACGAGCTCAATTATACTTCCCTAGCTGTTTCGTACGGGAAGTAAAATGTACGTTTATTGAAGATCATATTATTATAGTGTTATTAGTTTTAATTTTGGCCAGTCGTGGCGCAGCGGCACAAGGTGTGACTGTAAAACAGACTGGTTGTGGGTTCGATCCCCACTCGAGGAGATGAAATATTTACTTAAATTTATATTTCCATTTCTTCGCTCTGGTGTTGAGGCTAAGTGCGGCGTTGAGTTCTGTCACTCAACACGCAATGCCTCCAGAATTCGGCAGAAAGTGGGGAACGGAGTGTCTTAACACTAGGTTCCCTCTGCCTACCCTGCAGTATGCGGCATACAGCGTGAAGCGGATTTATTTATTTAGTTTTAATTTAGTTTATTTATACTTTCTGCTTTATAGTATATATTGTAGTTTGAAATCTTTGAATAATTGATATGTGTTGTACATTGAAAAATAATAACAATATACAACACATACCTATTACACATAGCAGAATAAACATAGGAAGTCTATGAATAAAAATATTAAATATTTAATTTCCTTGACTGGTACTTGAACCCACTAACAAACTCAATTACAGTCGCACGCTCGCACGCCTCTGCACTACAACCGAACACCCCATATAATTAAATGACACCTTATATTTAAGAGATATGTCTAATTTACATTTAAAAACGCTTAATTTCATATAAATCGATAATTTAATATAAATTGAATATAAATAATTTATGATTAAATACAATTCAATGAACTCAATATTAAATATTTAACTCAAAAACCGAAATATTTATACATATATATAGAAGATAAAAAAAAAAAACATATATTACTTTAACACAACACACGGAAAAGCGGTATTCTAATTATGTACATATCTAAAGTTAATCCCCGTACTGTTTATTCATGAGCATTAAAGTATCGTGTATGCCCGTGCATGCACAGATCTGGGACAGGCGACGCTCGAGCGGAAGTAAGAGGGGGCTTGGGGAACTTGCAACGGTTACGCGATTCGCAATTGTGCTCTAGACAGGGTGGATTGGAGTTTTATTGTTCGAATTAAGAAGTTTAAATGCACTTTGTTTTGTATTATATTTGAATATATGTGTTAAAATGTATTAAAAGTCATTATATTAATCGTTAAAAACGTAGTGCGAGTCGGACTCGGCCACCAGGGTCCATTGTAGGTTTTTTCAACTCATTATGTATGGGAATGAACAACAAATATATCTAAGTTTCTAATATTTTTTATCTATGAAATATCTATAATTTTTCACTTTTCGATTTTTCTTTTATTTGTATTGTAAGTTCTCATTTCACTAATAAATTTCATAAGTGTAGTTCCACAGGAAGTAAATACCCTATAAGTTTTGATTACGTGTCAATCCATACATAAATGCTCGTATCGTTTAATTACGCTGATTTAAAAGTTTTTCTGTGCTTCAAAGGGCTATAGACTTTAACATATAATATCAAATTTAGTTTTTCACCTCCAAGCTATCTCCAGTTAAATGATCTTGACAGATGGACAACAATATGACATATGATCCTATAAGGTTTCCGTTTTTACCTTTTGAGGTACGCAACACTAAAAATAAATTTATTTGTTATGTTTTTACGAATAAATTATAAAATGTAAAAAAATATAGCGTCATTTTGCTACATTCTCTCAGTTCTACACGAGAGACACTATGAAGCTAAAAAATATCTTATTTTCGTTTGAATTTCCATTGTAACGTGCGACGCACTCGTGTTCACAGATAGCGTTTTGGTTTTATTTTACCATTAAATTGCTGTGCAACTACAAAAGCCAACTACAATATTGATTTACATAACTTTTTTGCTCGTCGGTATTTAAAAAAACCTTATATACGGCATTACATGAAATATGTTGTTTTTTTTAGCTTTACGCTGTATCCCGCATGTAGTAGGGTAGGCGGAGGGAGACTAATGTTTTTTTTATTTTTTTTATTTCTTAACACTACAGACACTTGGTCCGTACCCTTTTTAAATGTATTAATTTCCTTATCATATATGATATGATATGATATGAGACTAATGTTAAGACACTCCATTTTCCATTTTCCGTCGAATTCTGGAGGCATTGCTTATTGAATAGCGGAAATCGCCGCGCTTTGCCTTGACACCAGAGCGAAGAAATGAAAACATATTTAAATAAATATTTAATTTCCTCGAGTGGGGATTGAACGAACAACCAGTCGCCTTTACAGTCACACGCTTGTGCCCCTGCTTCGCGACTGGCCTCTATACGAAAATACTTAATATTTTTATTTCCTCACCCTAGCAACGAGGCAAATTGCGGCGTTTAGTTTCGCCACTCAACACGCTATGCCTCCAGAAGTCCGTGAAAAGTGGGAAACGGAAGTCACTCAGTGATAACGGAGTGTCTTAACACTAGTTCTCAGGTTGTCTCTACCTCTGCTCTAGTATAAGTAGTATATGCGGGATACAGTAAACTACAAAAAGAAGAAGCTATAAAATTATGAAGAAAATACATGCACTTATATGTATATATTTTTCGAACAATAAGCGAGAGAGAGAGAGAGAGAGAATTAGCATTATAAAACGATACGTCGAACAGCTATATATAAGTACGTCGATAGTTAACAACACGTTACGTTGTCGAAGTTGAGGGACAATTAAGGCAATCACTGCAAATTGCCTGTCCTGTCATGCGCCTCCTTCGCCTTTAACACGCACGCAAAATCGATCCGGGTTAATTATAAAGTAGGTATAATACATTTTGCAACAATGTATGTATGTATGTATCTACGTATGTATGTATGTATGTATTTATGTTTCTTTTAACGTATTTAGTACCAGCTTTTGTTGTCAGATAGCTTCTGATTTGGTTATTAATTATTTAAATAAGGTAACCGAAACAAAACAGGAGATAAATTTCTTTGAGGCAAAAGCATGTGACTGTAAGAGACGGTTGTGAGTTCGATGCCCAAGAAATGTGATATTTAATTTTTTGCATTTTTCGCGTTCTGGTAACAAGACAAAGCAAGCCGTTGAGTTCTTCATTTACTTAATCAAATACCTATACATATAAATACAAAACTAATATAAATTAAGTTAAATATTTATTTAAATCGCTTTATTACTATTCTAGCAAAGTTATGAATTTAATGAACTAAAGCACACCTTTTTACCCTCTTTGATACGAATAAAGATAAATTCAACGAGAGTATTTACGTGACTCTGCATCAGACTAATAAGGAAAACAAAAGAGTGTTGGTCCTTTTAAAGGTCCACATTAAAACTTTATCTAATCTAATTAGGCTGCTCCTTTGTTCACATCCCACATGCTACCTATGTTTATGAGAAAATGAAAATGCTTCTGGTAATAGGGCTGTTCTCCTAAAAATGTTATTTTTAACCAAAAAAAGTGTAATTTTTAAAACCAGCGTGTAAAGCCGTAATTTTGCTGTGAGATGTAAGCTTGGACATTATAATACACGTTTATTGAAGTGGCATCTATGAACAACCCCTATTTATTTTATAAATGGAATTTTTAAAAAATGTGTTAAATCGGACAATGACGATTAGTGTAGAATAATGATTAAGCAACTGGAGAAAAATCATTTTTCTCCAGCGCTGGTACCAATAATGATTCTTTACAACATAATTGAAATTAAATACTTACTTATTTAGCTTAACGCTGTAATACGTGGGAAAGTCAGAGAGAACGGAACCCCAAGCGCTACGGTCTCTATATACCTCTTTCACCTCGTCCTCTATCATCAACTTTTCATACATGCCATCTGGGGCGTTCTCATGCTTTTTACGTGATTTTTCTCCTTCATTATCTTTGATGCTGTATTTTCGAAGGTCTATCTTTATTACCGCTCACTTTTTCTTCATTAATCTTTTTTGCTTTTCCTTCATCATCAATCCATTTTCACGTTCTATTATATTCACACCGTGAAAAGTATGATTGACTTATTCCTAGCGGATCAGTATATTTAAGGTTAAGTTGTGGACACACGAGTGCCTAGGATGCTATCTTGGGAACAGACCAATATGTAATCGTTGCTATAATAAGGAGTATGTTTCATTTTGAGGTACGAGACGTCCAAACTTGGAGTCGAATTATCGCATAAGAAGCTGGAAGTTTTAAGATCCATCGATCAAAGAGGAATAAGAACTTCCAAAATATGAGACATCTTTGAAACAGAAAACCGAAATTCTATAAGAAAAGCAGCGACAGAAATATGTGGTAAATGATAAGGAGATATAGTAAAAAGCACGATAAATGTGTTGATAAAGTAAAAGACACTGTAGAGAAAAAAAGGCCGTTTGAATCATAAGGCCTCAGATAAATCTCTTTAAAAAAGAAAAAGGATATGCTACAAAGGCACCAAACGAAAGTACTGATAAAGATGAAGCGTGAAAGTTCTGAGAAAGAAAGAAATAAAATGTTAACGAGCAATTTTAGTAATTCCTTAGGTTGTTTATTAATTTACCACATATTTTACAGCAGTGAGCAGGTCGCAGGAGGTCCTAAACCAAGAATTTTTTTTTAGATATTTGACAAAAGTATAAGATGTTTTGGGAGACTACCTCGGTACAATACTTTAATGGCTTCTCTTGTTGTAAAGTCTGTGATACAAATTGCCGTGCGAGGGAAAATTTCCTTCCCAAGGAAAGAAAGACCAGAGCCTATTCTTACATTTGAAAGAAATGAAGAAAAGACGCACAAGCTTATTGCTGCCGATAACAGAATTAGCGGTGCCTTCACGCGCGCTTTCACTGTCTCACCAATGCTAGATGCATTAACCGTGAAATAACAGAATAGTTGCACGTTTAGTAACACTGTGCAATGCTGACGAACGACGCTGATATACGGCAGCGAAACGTAGGTGTTGCAAAAGAAGAATGAAAGAAACGTAAGATATGTAACATTAAATCCCTCGTAACTAGTTATGTAAAATATCCTAAATTGTATAGGTTGTCGAAAATACACAATAAGACTAAACTGACTGTATCTTCAATAGTTAGCCAAATCGGTACGCCGAGGTATAAACTCAACATGCCATGGACTCTTACCATTTTGTTTGTGGGCTGAAAGATCTTAAGTTAGCTAACAAAGAAACCATACTCACATACTTCAATAGTGAATCTTACCCACGTTTATCTACCATTGGCAAATTTTTATTTCAAAGAGCCTACCAATTCTGCGACGCTGTACACCTAGGGGACGAGCTTTGATGGGTGAAGAATGCCTTTCATCAGAGCAAGATGCCTACTCCCCTCCAGCGTTATCAGAAGACCCTCAGTAGAAAGACAACCGGGGCTTCTATCATACGAAAAACAACTTTTGAAACAGACAGAATTGCAACATTTTAAGGGCATTTTAAGAGAAAAGCTTCCATTAAAACTATATTTAAGTCTAACAAGAAAGTAAATCCAATTCTTAAGACCAGTGAAACGTAATTTACCTCTGCAGAGTGTAGAGCTATAAAAACTAGATAGTAACTGAGATTTAAAATAAACTGTTCAAAAAAGGGGAAGCATCGATATTGGGGGAATGCTCGATGTCAAGAATGGACATGCATCGAAGTCAGCTGCGTCTGAGTAAAGAGCGGATAAACCTAACCATAATATCGGGTCTTATAACTCCCAAACCCTCGCTCGGGAGAAAAGATATATACAGAGGTCACGAAAAAACATGGCATTTGTAAATAGATAGAAGAAGTAAAGAAGAAGTAAAACATACAGAGAGTAGGGCTGTTGGCGCTCCATTCTCTCTGACTACCCCGCTAGGGATAAAGTGAGATGTAAAAAATAAAGAATAATGAAAAAAAATAAATAAAAACAACTAAAGAATATTAATAGAAATCGTTAAATTTTAGATATATTTTATTAACTCTAAATATAAAATTTAAGTTGAAGTAGCTTATTTTTGTACTGTTCTATATGCTAAAAACAGTAATATTATTTATAACGTTTCCATTACACTGAAACTAAATGCCATGTAAGTGATATAGCAAGAAGATTCAGAAGAATAAAATCTTAGAAAAATTCACGAACAAAATTTAGGTATTACGTAAATTTTTAGTCATAGCTGGTTTAAACATTAAAAATTCTTCACACGACCCATCAGTGAGTACTAGTACTATTAGAAATATGTCTAAGATTCAGGACTACAGCCTGAAATCAGACCCATTCGTCTACTCTGAAAGCTAATAATCATTGTCTTCGCCTACTTTTCTTCCAGCGTCATTGCCATCTTTTACAATTGTACTAGCAATGACGTCGCAACCAATGATGTTTTTACATAAAACACGTTGGAATTTTATGAAAAACTCATTCATAGTACGTGAAATTTGCTGGTTACAGATTTGTTCAAAATGACAATATAAGTATATATTAACGATTGCCGAAACATTTTTAATCTAAAAGTAGTAAATAAAGATATCAATGACGATTCATGCGCTAAAATTAGGAGAATCCAATTTACGACTTATTTATAAATTGTTAAAGCATCCGTGGCGGCAGTTGCACCGTCGGAAATTAAAGCTCTGTATGCTAACATTATTATAAGCCAAAATAAACACTACGTTAGATAACGTATTTTCGTGGCAATATTTAAAACAAAAGCTCGCTCGATCAATGACGCTATTTTTATGAACTTTTTTTGCGATCGATTTTTGTGTAGCTACACCTAAATTATAAGCACGTTTTATTATTAAAAACTTTAAGTATGTATTTATTTCATTAAAAATAGCAAATAAAATTAATATAGTTTATTCACGAATATTTTTGAAAAGAAATAAGCTAAGAACACACCAAATCTCCACGTAAAATATTCAATTTTTTGAAGGTTTTTTCTTAAAATATATTTTTGTATATACTAAATCATCAAACTTGTCTAGACGCCTTGTTTATTATTTAGTTAAGTATTTAATACGATATTCATCTTACTAAAATTATTTACTATTAATGAGTAATCACAAGGAAATTAAAATTTGAGCGTTTTGGAGAACTGCCAAATACCGTAAAATACCGTAAAATATTAAGCTTTTTTTTCAAAGCCATTATACTAAATAATAAAAATTCGTTATTTTTTATGACAACAGTCTCTTCATTTAAAACCAAAAAAATATTACTTAAAATGTATACTTATGTATACATATATTAAGCTGATGCTGATGATTAGACTGAAAAATTTCTTTTCGTAAACACATTGATCTCAGGAACTGTTTCTTCAAATTGTTTTTTTTTTCAGATAGTTCATTTGTCGAGAAAAGCTATTATGAGCAATATAACTACTTCGATGATCGTGTCGACGTAGCTCCCTGTAGGTACCTGCAGTGAGAGTTACCGTGCGTTCTCACTTGCATATACAGATACCGTTTGTATGCGAAATGGAGGTGTGTTTTTGGAAACGGAGTGCCATAATACTAGGTTCCCAGGTTCCCTTCTGCTACGTGCGGGATACAGCGTGAAGCTACATAAGCTTAATATGAATATATTAAGCTTATGTATATGAATATATATGAATATGAATAAATTTGCAAAATTTTCGAGAAATAGTTTCCCTCAAATGAGATTAAATAAGTTTAGATATAAATGGTAGGAACAAAAAAAGGTAAATATATATATTTTTATTAAAAGCGATAAGTATTTTATCAAAATTATATTCACATTTTTGTTCATAGAAATATAGACACAGACGCTAATCCTGTTTCCAAGCTTATGAAGCTTTAAAACATGCAAAGTAAACAGAATAAAATAACATTTAGAAAACAGTACAGAATAATTAGATGTGGCCTCTTTCAAAAGAACTCTTTATAAAATGTCGTTCATTAAACGACATCCAATCCGATGTTCACGAGACAGAATATACATATAATATGTATATTATTCTGACTGAAATCCTTGTCAATATTGTGACGCAACTAGAATTTTTTTTTAACTTATTGCGCAATGATATTAAGATCAAAAGCTTAGCAAAAAAAATGTGTACTTAGCACGTTAGGTGTTTTCCAGGAAAATGTCAACAAACAGAAGTAAAAGAGAAGAGATTGCAAAAGGAGGAGAATCTTTGGTAGATACACAAGATAAGTAGAAATAAAGTTTACGGTTTTTTAACTAATTTTTTTATTTAGCTTCACGCTGCATCCCAGCAGGGTAGGCAAAGGAAACCTAGTGTAACACTCCGTTCCCCACTTTCTGCTGAATTCTGGAGGCATTGCGTGTTAAGTGGCAGAACTCAACGCCGCGCTTTGTCTCTACACCAGAGCGAAGAAATGGAAATATACATTTAAGTAAATATTTCATCTCGTCGAGTGGGGTCGAACCCACAACCAGTCGGTTTTACAGTCACACTTTGTGCCGCTGCGCCAATAAAAAATACAAATAAAGCTTATACACGAAGATATAAAGTGTAGAGATAACGGTTAATCACTTCAATCCGTACAAATGACTCCAGCTTATTTAAAGTAAAACTAATTTCTTAATTAAGCGTCTCCGCCTGTAGCGCGTATCGAAACTGAAGTTCAACATCTGATCCTTATAAAAGGAATAGCTCTAGGTTTAAGCCAATGGTTAAAGGTTTTTTTTTATAGAAAAGTTTTTTTTTCTCAGATTTACGCTATAATCAACATGCCTGCTAACCCTAAACTCTATTTGTGACAACTTTGATTTATTGTACGTTCCACAATAAAAAAATCGTGTTATATTGGCAGGTAAATTGCAGGTTTAATTTTGTTTTAACTTCACACTGTATCCCGCACACAGCAGGGTAGGCAAAGGGAACCTAGTGTTAAGACACTCCGCTTCCCACTTTCCGCAGAATACTGGAGGCATTGCGTGTTAAGCGGCGGAAATAATAGTAAAAACAAAAGGGATCTGGGATACAGCGTAAAACAAAAAAAAAACGAATAATAAAAAAAAATATTTCATAGAAGCTTGTTCAATCAGTGTGACGTCAATAAATAAGAGTAACAAAATAACATGTTTTATATAACGTTAACTTTATTCATAGAAATTCAGTTTGCACTCTACGGTTGTGTGTGGAATGCTTTGAAACTATGGAAACATTAAACTATGCGTAGTTCCACGTGTTTGCTCTGGCTCTATTTGTGGCGCTTTGGGTTTATTTTGCGTTCCACAATAGCCAAATCCTGTTATATTGACAGTTAAATTGCATAGACTATTAATTGCAAAGACTATCTATATTTTTATAAGATTATCTATATATTTTAGCTTCACGCTGTATCCCTGCACACAGTGAAGAAGGCCGAGGAAACCTAGTGTTGAGACACTACGTTTCCCATTTTTAACTCGTGCTTATAACTCGACACCAAAGTGAAAAAAATAAAACGTTAAATATTTTTTATTTCTTCCAGTGGGAATCGAACCCACAACACGTCGCGTTACACGCTTGTGACCCTGCACCTCGACTGGCCTTAATATCAAGGTTTAATATTATTTTTTATCACACATTTATACATAACTCCTTTATTAATCTTATATTATTTTGTATAATGTGTAACCTAATGCATCTAAAGCTTTTTCTCTTATAATTTCAAAATAAGAGATATTATTTTTTTAAATTTTGGCAACTATTTAACATACTAAACTAAATCGTTAATATATTAAAGTTACTGATTATTTTTATGTGAACGTACCTTTCTACCTAATATTTTTTTAATAAATTTCGTTTACTGAAAAAGCTATCCTACTAGAATAATAAAAAATAAATATATAAAATATAATAAAAGCCGCGATTGGGTCACTAGTGTAATACAAACTTCACCCAGGAATTATCCAGCAATCAAAATAAAAAACCAAGAGGATGGCAAAAAGAAGAAAATTAAATACCCAATATATAAGTTAAAAAAGATTTATTTATTTTAGATTCACGCTGCATCTCGCATAATATCAGGATAGAAAGAAAGTGCTTAGTGTCGAGACACCAAATACTGGGTTGAATGGCAGAAATCAACACCGCCTTTTGTCTTTCCGGGCTCCGCTCTAGTCAAATAAGAATAATTTTATTTCTCACGTGTGTGGATTTCGGTTCTTATTGAGAGTAGGTATTGGTACCTACATGTATTTTACGGGCAGAGGGAGCCTATTGTTAAGACACTGTTCTCTTTGTGTTCAATTTTTGAGATGGCCTCCTCTTACTTTGTCGTACATATTTTATATTACACACAGACATATAATATAATTCAATAAAACGTAAATTTATTTTTTCATTTTAAATTTAATAATGGCACGGTCATTATTAAAAATAATCTTTATTTTTATCGTTTGTAATAAGTATAATTAAACAAAACATATACTCTAAACAAAATAACACACTACATTTTATAAATAGTAAGTATATAATAGGTCGAGACAACTGGCTGGTATTAATACCAATAAATTTTACATTCTGAAGATGCAATAAATAAAAAAAAACTAGTTCCGGGCATTTTTCAATTGTTTTTTAAGCAAGCAAAATGAGCGCGAGCAAAATGTGACGAAGAAATTCGGTACATTTTAAAGTTTTATTATTATACAAAAAAGGTAAAAATGTGATGAACGCCGCGAATAAAATTTGTACGGTGTACAGACCTAATGCGGTATCAATAAGAGTAGCACAAATGTGGTTCAAGTCTGGAAATTTTAGTGTGAAAGATGAGGTTCGCCCTGAACGCCCTGTCACAGATAAAGTCAGTGCCATCTTTGAGAAATTGGAGCAAGATCGATATATTAGTGGCTACGACATTGCTGAAGAACTGGATGTTGATCATAAAACA
This sequence comes from Heliconius himera, assembly GCA_021202915.1. Classification (NCBI taxonomy): domain Eukaryota; kingdom Metazoa; phylum Arthropoda; class Insecta; order Lepidoptera; family Nymphalidae; genus Heliconius; species Heliconius himera. The sequence goes on along the minus strand of JAJHJA010000144.1, from coordinate 1,091,422 downwards.
GTTTTACGTCATTCACGAAAGTCTGGGTACAAGAAAAAACTTGACATTTGGGTACCACATATTGGGACACTGCGAGAAACCTAATGCAACGTGTTTCCATTAGGGATGATTACGGGTGATGAACAATGGGTGACTTACGATAAGGATGTGCGAAATAGATCATGGTCGAAGCACGGCCAAACCCCACAGACCGTGACAAAGCCCAGTCTGACTCGGAACAAAAAGATATGTGTATGGTGGGATTGGAAAGAAATCGTCCACTATGAACTTTTGCCACTGGGTCAAACTATCGATTCTGACAGCAACTGATGTCAGCAACTGATGAGGTTAAAAAAATCTATTGAGAAAAACCGGCCGGGTGAATAGGAAGGGCCAGACCAGTCGTGGCGCTAGGGCAAAATGTGACTGTAAAACCGACTGACTGGTTGTGTGTTCGATCCCCACTCCAGGAACGGAGTGTCTTAACACTAGGTTCCCACTGCCTAGCCTGCTGTGTGCGGGATACAGCGTGAGGCCGATTGATTGTAGATTGATTTTGGTGTTCCATCATGAGAACGCCAGACCGCGCTCATCTATAACCAAAAATTGAGAGACCTTGGCTGGGATGTGTTAATGCATCCTCCATGTAGCCCCGACCTTACTCATCAGATTTCTACCTGTTTCGGTCATTGCAGAACTCTTTAGAAAGCATAAAGCTAACCTCAAAAGAACACTGTGAACACTACCTGTGAGATTTTTTTAATCAAAAATCTCTAAATTTCTACAGGAATGGGATCATGGCACTACCCATAATATGGTAACAAGTCATCAATCAAAACGGCACATACATAAAACATACATAAAAAATGATACCTAAAAAAGAATCCAAATGAACAATACGAAAATACTTTTGCCCCGACCTTATATCAATCAGCGTTGCCAGAGGTCCCGATTTTGGCGGGACGTACCGATTCTTAGCCCCAAAACTAAATGTCTAGGTCAGGAAAGGCATAGTCCCGCTTTTCACGAACTATTCCACGTACGGTGAGAAACCTTTTATAATAAAGTAATAACGTTAAGATTTCAATTTGTTACTACGTTAATAGAAATACCAATAAGTATAGTCATACGTTACTTAAACTGTAATTGAACTGCCTCACATAATATAAGGCAGTTAAGTTATATTAAAACGAAACAATATCATTTAAGTGTAGTGGTGTTCTTCCATTAAAGACATTTTATATTGATATCTATCACCATTGAAAGTTTTATGTAAAATTCAAATAAATGGATAGATAATAAATGAAATCCTCATAATTTATTTATTTTCTTGTCCCAAAAGACTTTTTTATTTAAAATGTTTCTAAAATCCCGCTTTTCACCGAGAGAAGAGCTGGCAACGCTGGTGTATATTACCATTTTCCTTTGTGTCGATAAAGCCTACATTTCTATAGGTAGATTTCGATAGATAAAGCAATGCCCAAGAGAGCTGTCGAAGACAATGACTAACATAAATTTTAAGCAATACCATTAAAATTTATATTTTATTTTATACAATATCATTATTTAAAAAAATATTCGACATTTTTTTGTTTTGTATTTATTTAGAAAAAATAGCATTGCATTGCTTCGTATACGCTGTATATATTTTAAGAAAGTAAAAATAAAATACTATTTTAAATGAAATATAATATTTCTGAATTAAATATGAACAGTTATTATTTCCAAAATCTCGTGACAAATAAATACACGTAATATATTACAGCGCAATGCAATTTAACAGCTAGTAAATATCTCGCGCTAAACTCTAAGTTGCCGTTTCATTTCATTTCTCGTTTCAATACAAGTTAGTAGCTAGTTCAAATCAGGAAACGAAATCATAAAAATAAAGTTGGCTGGATTTGCCTATAAAAAAGTTTTCACTTACCAATCATTCTATCGTCGAGCTACTTTGGAAAACCGCCGACTGTTGTGCTTATATAATAGTTTGAAAGTTTTTATCACTTATCAGAATGTTGAATAAGTTAAATTTCCAGTCAATGAGTTAAAATTATATGAAAAAATATTTAAATACAACTTAATTTATATAGACAGAGACTATTCTATCAGCAGTAGACAAAAGAAAAGGGAAATAGTGAAGATTCAGAAGGAAGTACACGCTTTGAGTGTCCCGAAACGACTGAACCTTGTCCGGGGTGGATTTTCCCACTTTCCGTCGACGATTGGGCATTTACATACCCCCAGTAGCGCGCGCATTTCATATTTCTTTCACGTGCCATCTATGTGGCAGAGTGTAAGACAGAAAGAGAACGACTCTTAGAACTACTTATAATTTTAGTTTAGGTCTATTGAACACTAGATGGCATGAACGCTACGCGATTCCAGTGAAACTTTTAGATTGTTGTAATAGTACATTTTTCTCGCAAAAGATGGCATCTTAATTTAAATTCTGTGTTTTTAAGGCAGCGTTGGAACTGGACTATACATACATTTTTTTTTTTTTTTCGAATGGACTTTAATGCTGTTGACCTGGAATGGTCTTGACAGCGTCACCGGGCTGGGAGGGGCGAGTGTAGTTCGCCCCTGAAGATTAGAATTACGAGCTTTGATGGACGCTCGTGAAGTGATAGCGTTCGCGGGGGAATGCCCCGCGTACGCTAATCATGGTGGGTTTCGTCCATTGGGCCCCGCCGCGCCGAGGCGCGGGCGTGCCGTTAGATATGACTGGCCTCGCCGCCTCTTACGGCGGCGGAGAGTGGGACGTGGGACTGAGGAGTGGATCCTCCCAATGTATTGGGCGTTGGCAGCAGTGATGGGATCGTCGGGGTCCAGAAGCACGCTTCGAGGGCGTCGAAGGCGTGGATGTGGGTGAGGAGCGTACTTACACGCTTCGACAATGAGTGGGTTGAAGTGGGAATCTGCACGCTCGTAGTAGCGCTTGGCCAGGCGCTTGCAGAATTCCTTGAGCGATTCTAGCTCGAAGTCTTTGTGTAGGTCAACGTTGCGTACGTACCATGGGCATCCGGATGCCATTCGTAGGAACTTATTTTGAACCCTCTGAAGGAGGTCTATCTTGGTGTGTGCGAACACGACACAAGCATAGGTCATGACGGGACGGATGCAAGTTTTGTACAATGACAGCTTGTTGCGAAGTGACATTTTACTCCGCTTGCAGATGAGCGGATACAGCCTGTTCATGACGTATGTGGCTTTGTTCCTGACATACGTGATGTGCGGCCGGAAGGAGAGTTTCGAGTCTAGTACGACGCCTAGGTATTTGACCTTGGATTCCCAGGGGATCGGTTTGCCTTGCAGGTAAATAGTCGAGACGGTCTCGTAACGCTTACGAGGAAAGAGGACGGCTACGCTTTTCTCCGGGTTAACCTCGAACCGCCACTTGCTGAACCAATCGCCTAGGGCGTCGGCAGCTCGTTGCAGTCTTTCGGCTAGGATCCAAGCGGAGCGATCCGTGGTGTAAAGGGCGGTATCATCGGCATACATCGCAAGTTCTACTTTATCGGTACGCGGAATGTCGCTAGTGTAAAGCGCGTATATATATAATGTTCACTATACATACAATGGTTCAGGGTTCGTTCTCTTTGTACCATAATTATATTTGAAATTTTGTTCTTATGATATGGTAATATGAAATGTGGCGTTATGTTGTGCCATCTAATCTGTAATCATATTAAAATGGAAGAAAAGCGAAAAATGCAAAACACTTCGTGCGTAACGTCAACCTCAAAAAAAAATAAAAAACACGCTAAATACAGTCGTGGCGCAGGGGCATAAATGTGTGACTGTAAACGCGACTGGATGTGGGTCAATTCTCACTTGAGACAATGATTTATATATTCATTTCTTCATTATGGTGTCGAAGCGAAGTGCGACGTTGAGTTCCGCCACTCAACACACAACGTCTCCTGAATTCCACGGAAAGTGGAGAACTGAGTGTCTTAACACAAGGGTTCCCTCTGCCTATCCTGCTCTATGTGCAGGATACAGTTGTAGCTAGTTTGAAGCACTGTTAGTAAACTCCAAGACTACCTCGAATGTATATGTTACGTATGCGGTCAGCGCGTTACGCCGTAGATCCACCTCAGCATCTTCATTTCCGTGACATGAGGCTCCTGAGTTTGACGAGATAGTGCTGGCCAGCATTCGCTGCCGTATAATAGAACCGGTCAAATAAGGCTCTTATATGGCAGAGCTTTGAGTTTGGGTGGTATCCTACGATCGCAGACCACATCAGTGATCTCCCGCCATTTGGCCCAGACAGCGCTTATCCTGTTACGGACTTTGTAATCATTGCCTCCAGACTCATGCACAACGGATCCAAGGTATCTGAACTTTTCTGACTTAACGGCTGGTTCAGGACCTAAATACTAAGTCAGGTCAGTCGGCAGGCCATATACTCGGCCTTCGACCAATGCAGTGTAAGACTACCGTTTTCAAGTGTTTATTCATGCAACGTATGGATATATTTCATATTAATATTTATAAATATTTTTACATATTACATACATTTTTTTTTATAGTAAATTTTGTCCTAATTATTATTTATGTTCAAAATGAAACAATAATTCACAGCCAAATTATGATACTGCTAAATAAAAAGCCACCAAATGTACCATACTGAATATTTAAACCACTGCTGGAGACTGGACTTAGGCCTCTTCGTCACACCATTGAGCTCGATCTTGGCCTCATTTCTTCCAACCGATTTCTGCTAACAATTTCAATAAAATACTATAACTTGGGAATAGTACCTATTCCAAAAGGGCGGCGTTGAATTCCGCCATTTAAGACGAAAATTACAATGTAATGGAATGTCTTACCACTAGGTTTCCTCTGCCTGCCTACCCTGCCCACCCTATACGGGATACAGCGTGAAGCTGGAAAAAGTAATACCTACATTCTTATTTTAATCGGTCTCGTGAGGTCACAGCATTGACCAAAAAATCCCTCTGAGTTTATTGCAGCGTTTCTACTCACAATTAGTTGACAATAAAAAAATGGACCATTTAACTTGTAATTTAAAAAAATATATAAAAATTTTACACGGAAGGCTGCAATTTTAAATTTTACACACCCACCACCTACGTCATTCTAACATGTTATTAGATATAACTATTATATTTGCCTTGATACCAACCTACTGAGATAGATATCAGTGTAGGTAGTTGTAATTATATTAAAACCATTTGCATCGTGCGAGAACTGAACTCGTGACCTATGGGATCAGAAGCAGCTACTGTTATCAGAGTGAAATGGCCGTCTTTATTATATAAAGATAAAAATATAAAGAATTAAATAAAATAAACAACGTCGGCCAATGGTGTAGTTTTTTTTTAGATATAAAAATTTAAGAATTTCTATAGTACGCAAGTTTTCTTGTCAAATAACAATACAAGTATCATCTTTTATATAAACAACAGTTGTTTTACCTCAACATGTTTTTTATAACAAACTGGATCGCTTCAACCATTTGCTTTCCACTAAGTACACGCTATAGCTTATTGACTGTTTAAAATAAAAACTATCTAAACTTTAGATATTTTTTTCAAATCTACATGTTTAATTTACAAGCAACTTCCACTTACCTACTACAAATTTTACGGGATCATCTCTTATAGTATACCACTTACTATAATAAAATAGTAAAAAATTGTGTCTGTATATTGCGAAAAAACAATGTATATAATCTTAACATAACTAATAGGACACAAATCTATATTTTTTTAATTTTTGTCTGTCTGTTTGTCTGTTTGTACAAACAAGCACATCTTTTGAAATTATTATATTGAAATTTTCTTTCTATTAAATACGACATTTCAAATTTTTGTGCCGTGTGATCCCGGCCTAAAATAGAATTATCCTGGTACTCGTGGTGTCTTAAGAGGCGACTAAAGTACGTGTGGTAGAGTCATGTCACCAGCAATGTCAACACGCATGGGCAGACTCGACCGGATCATTACCACCCCCGATATTTAAAATCGGCGTTAAGTAGTGGCTTTATGCCACTGCGTTTCGCATCAGGTAACGCCGGGCTCCGGCGCCGAACCCACCTTATAGGCCGGCAACGCATCTGTAGCTCCTCTGGTGTTACACGGGGTCGTCGGCGGCGATAATCACTTACCATCAGCTGACCCGAACGCTCGTTTGCCTTGTCTTTTCCATAAAAAAATATCATATTGCAAAATGAATAAAATAAAAAAAAATATAATAAAGATTAATAAAATTTAAAAATTGTAATAACGGTGTATTAACAGTACTAATAGATCAGGGATGGCGAACCAATTGCTTGCGTGCCACAAGTTTGAAAATTTTAAAATTTTGATGGCACGCACAAATAGGGTCTTGTATGATCCATTTTTGGTATTCTGTGTTAAGTAAATATTACAAATTAAATTAAAATTTGTAAAATTTACTAATCAAAGAGCGAAAGAGCTTATAAATAAACACAATGAAATTCACGGAGACAGTTTAATTGAATGATGGGTAGGTGTAGATGTAACGGAATTACGTGCTTTCTGCACAGTAGTAATTTTATCTGGAAGGTTTAGAGAAGCAAAAGAAAGCCCAGTTAGTTTGTGGTCTTCCACAAATAAATCTTTTAACAAAACCTATTGATCAAGCTTGTATGAGCCAAACCAGCGTTCGGGTCACCTGATGATAAGTGATCGCCGCCGCCCACGATCCCGTGCTACACCAGAGGAGCTCGTTGTTATATATACACCATACATATACACGTTGATGGCCTTTAAGGTGGAGCTATCTTCACCGCATTTTGAAGGTACCCATGTCGTATTGACCTGCAAATACTGATAGGCCATTCCACAGTAGCGTGGCGCGTAGAAGAAATTTCCTACGAAGCCGCACAGTAGTGGAGTGCCACGTATGTGTGTGATGTGAGTGTGGATGGTACTTGAGTTTGTGACGTACTGTGCGGTTACAAAATTCGGCGGCAGGTAGTAGGCCAAACAGTTTTTCAGAACACTCCCTATGACAAATGCGCTAGAGAACGCACAGCGAGGAGACAACTCCACACAAAGCCGAAGTGTCCAGCCTCTCATAGATTATTGGATCCCCAATGATTCAAACGGCTCTACATTGTATGCGATCAAATGGGTCAAGCTGTTACTGGGGTGCACCAGCCCAGAGATGAGAACAGTACTCTAAATGAGGCCGAACCTGGGGCCTATATTGGCGTTTTAGGCCAATCGGTGTTTTGGCGCGAAGTACTCTCACTACTCCAGTTTCTTCGAGGCCAACTCGGCCTTGTTTTCCAGATGATCACGGCGGATACTGGCACAGTCACAGGGGGTGGGTTTATACTCCTCTTATGGGGAGTGTGTTAAAAGACTGGCTATACGACAAATGGGGTTTTTTTGGTGGTTAACGCGCAAACTTGTGTCATCGGGGGGTTTAATTGGACCAAGTTCCTTTCAAGATTCCACTATGAGGTTGCGTTGCAAGATATATTATTAATCCCGAAATTCCCGAAGTATAGGGATCATCACGGGAAAAAACGCGTTTGTTCCTAGATCGATATGAAAAAACTAAACTTTTGTATATTAAATACGACAGTTTTTGCCAGCAAGAAATTCAAATAAAATACCAAATGATTTAAATTACAATTTATAAATATTTGATTTTATAAAATGGAAGCGGGCGAAACCTCGCAAGTCTGAAATAAAAACGTAGATAATAAATAAATATATACCACATATTGAATAAATTGTGTATGAAATTTCATGATATGTAATAAAAAAAATAAAGAAAAATGGTGAAGTTTTGCGTTAAAACTTGAATTAGTCATTTAATAAATCATAAATTGTATTGAAGGTAGAATTCAATAATTATTAGATTGGACATATATATATATTTCCCGACTGCTAAGGAAGGGTTATGTTTTTCGCGCGTATCTTGTATGTATGTACCTATAAGTAATTCTTCAATCAATAAAATCTTTACCAGGAACCCCGCATAATTTAAAGAGGTCCCGACTGTTAATCCTAATAAATGATTGGGCTTGTTTATTTTCTTTTTAGTTTTATGCAGTCGGGGTTTTTGTTTTTACAAATATATATTTTTTATTTTTATGATTCAAATAAATATTTTTACTACGATTGAAAACTGGAGTAGTTTATTTATTCTTGTTTCTATTATCATATATGAGTAATAAATAAATTGCGTCCACAAACACACTGTATTACGTTAGACATAAAATACATGACGCAAATTATAATTCTAAACAATTACTAATGTTTCATGCGTCTTACATACCACGTTTTTTCTTCCCTATCAAAGCAATTTTACAAATTCTCTCTGGGTCTATTTTTTTTTTCAAAGCAAAAACAAACGCACAGACAAACGGCAATTTTTTTTAAATTGTTTTTTTGGCTGTATTACGTTATTCAATGACATCAATAACATTTGTTCTTATACAAGGTGTAACGCGATCGAGCGATCAAAGATTGTCTTTGGGCGTCAGTACCTATGCATACATTTAATTTCCAAAATTTATTAACCGATAGTTTTAAACTATTTATATAATACAAAAGCACATAATACAAAATTTATATAATACAAAAGCTTACTATTCAGGTATATTGAGAAAAAAATCACGAGCGCAGACCCAACGGTCGGACGGTATTTGCAAATTTTCTTCAAGAATCCGATTTTTTCCAAAAAATCATAAATTTTCAAATATCTGCTGAACCACTGAAAATCCTTACTAGGTACATGGAGGTGAAATGAATAGGTACTGAGGTCCCCTACGCATAGACAACCGTAGATCCATCGATCGCGTTACATCTGTATATCTCTTCCACGTATATACACCGATCCGTCACGGTTTCAGTATAAGTATAGATTAAAATTATTATAAACTTATAAGTAGTTCATAAAAAAGGGAAACATATATACATTCCTGAATGGTACGGAAACCTCGAAGAACGATTCCGACTCGCTTCGACAGCAGTGTAGGTAGAGGGAACCTGTGATCCTAAACTCCCTATTAAGACGCTTCTGTCTATAAATCTCCCCCGAATTCTCGATCTCCAGAATTCGGCGAAAAGTGGGAATGGTAGTGTCTTAATGGGAACTGACTGTCTTAACACTAGGTTCCCTCTGGATACACTGCTAAGTGTGGGATACAGCGTGAAGTTGAAAAAACAATTGGTTAACATATAAATACATTCCACTTATACCTTAGCTAATGTCAAGATGTACTAGGAACTTTATCGCAGCTGAAGTCCTTGTGACATATTATGTCCAGCACACACTAGTAGTCATCGTAAACTTACTTGCACTTGGGAGTAAAGTCTCTTTAGTGCAATATATACATATATCTTTGTAGTTTTAGTGTAGCAATTGAACTGTAACTAAGACAAAAAACCATAAAAACTGTTAGATATGTCCTTAAACTTTAAAAGAGCAATAACCTTACAGCTATAGTGAATAATATTTTAATTTTATTATTATAATTCTCAAGATTAGAAAATTACAGAATGTAGAATATGATATGAAGTGATGACTGTGATCCTTAAATATAGTAATTTTATTTGTTTCCTACGCACATTTAAACAAGTAAAATACAGAAAAATATTTTCTCGGCAGAAAAAAGATATTTAAATAACTACAAATAATTAAATATTATTACGTCGTAGGTAATAAATACTATAAAAATAATTAAATTGTTACTTTTAATTTTAAATTAAGTTATAAATGAACATGTAATAAGATTTTTTTTATTTTATTACATGTGGTAAATTTGGTAAGTATGTTCAGTAGAGATGGAAGATACGAGATGTGTGCGGAAATTGCTGCCGAAAACAGGGTTAAAGTGCCTTAGCTGCCTTGATGAGATGACAAACGTCAGCACAGCTGCACGTTTGGCCGTACTCAATGCAGTGCTGGTACTGACGTGGTTAGACGGCAGCGAACTGTGGATATTATAAAAAAATATTAAAGAAAGATGAATACTGTGGAGGTATGATCGCTTCGTAAGAAATGCGTAGTCAGCTTAGCTGATCGAAACCGCAATGAAGAGATACATAGAATGGCAGGTTCATCATACAAGCAGGCAGGATGTCACGGTGAGAATGTAGAAGAACGTGCCCAAACCAGCATGTTGAATTAATAAGTAGTGAAAGAATGGCAAAAAAGGTTTAAAATTGAGCGGCAAGAGAGTTAAAGGGATATTTTAGTTGATTTTCGAAAACGCAATATCAAAAATACTGAGGGAAGGTCGCGTAAAAAGCATGAGGACCCCCCAGGAGGAAGGCATGTATGAAGAGGTTGATGACAGTGGACGAAAAGTGAAAGAGGTATGCAAAGACCGTAGCGTTTTTTCGCGCCCTTCTTTCTGACTATACTCGTAGATACAACGTGAAGTTAAGTCAAAAAAATTAAGGAATTCTTTACTTTTTAAAACAATAAAGTAACGCGACGGTCGTGGGTCGAGTCCCACATGGGGGAATTAATTAAGTATTATTTAATATAATAACATTTTAATTTCTTCGCTCTGGTACTAAAAAAAATGCGGACGTTGAGTTCCGCCACTCAACACGCATTACCTCGAAAATAAGGCGCAAAGTGTCCGAGAACCGAGTGTCTTAACACCAGGTTCTCTCTGCCTACCTCCTGATACAAACCTGAAAAAAAAATCTCATATTATCATAGTAGAAAAAGGCCACGTAACATAATTTGGTGTGACGGTGACGAGTTATCAGTGAGTGGCGGTCGGCGGTCACACGCGAGGCGCGCCGCCGCCCCGCCGCCCCGCGCCCCGCACTCGCCCGCGCGGCGCCGCCGAGCGCGGACGGAATTCGCACGGCCGCCGCCTCGCGTCGTCACTCACCCAGTCTCAGTGTACTGGCGATCGCTCGCGACCGAGGACGAACCGCAGCTCGACGCGGGCCGCACTTATTACGCAGTTGCGAGATACGCAGACCGCGTGGGCTTCGTACGCGAGGAGCGCGAGACGTCTTCGCCTCTCGGCCACCTCTCTGGGCGAACGACGGAGTGCAACAGTGATAACGCATATCGACACTAAAAAGTTTCCACCGGCCGCGGACGGACTATAATACCAAATAAACTCGTAGCTGTGTTTTGTTAATTTGAAACTTACGAATTTTCCGGTGTTTGTGTTACGCGAGGGCCGCTACGGTTTTTAGTTACGCTACAAGGTCAACGCGCCTAGAGTCGGCCGGAGATGAATTGGAAAATCGGCGCGTAGTCGCTCACGTGGTGCACGCCCCGCCCCCGCGCCCACCCCCGCCCCCGCCCCGCGACGCACTTATATTTAGCGAAAATCGCCTCTAGGGAGCGGCCCGACGGCAGATACGTACGAGCTCATCTCTGTTTATGAACGTTAGCACGACGCCACATGTTATCGGCTTCATGTAACAGGCCGATAAGGAGTTAGATAACCTTTGCGGATCGCGGACTCCGACTGATCACGTTCTGGAAATAGAAAGAAATCGGGCGAAAAAAGAGTTGGTGTTGAGTAGTGGCCTGTGCTGTGATGATAAAAGTCGAAGCTAATTTGCGCCGGTGAGCGCGGCGGCCGACACACCCACAAAAAAATCCACAGTTGAGTGATATCGCTAAACAATATGTCTTTACCTAGAGGGAGTTACCAGAGCCCGTGGTCGTCGCAGACGGCCCTCTCGGAGCTGGAAGGGGCGATGGGGGAGTTTGAGCCCGTGGGAGAATTGACAGAGGTCGGATTCGAACCGCAAACGCGCGCTCGATCAAACACGTGGCCACAGCCTAGACCAGAAAACTATGTCGATCCCGAAGACCCTGGCTCAAAGAAGAATTCCAATCAGAATCTTTCTGGTAACTATATGTTAAATGTTGATACGGTATAAGTGGCTGTCATTACATAATCTAATAACATTTAGCGTTTGTTGTTATTATTAAGCTTGTAGTAGGAGGCACAATCGCAAAAATTTATATAAACACAAGCCAACAGATAAAAATAAAATGTACATTCTGCGTTGTAGTTTTTGTACAACAACGTAGCGTATTGGATGTATATGTATGTAGGTTTTGAATGAATGTATTGAATATAGATTATATAGTCCTTCTAAAATACAAATAGTTAAAAGTCCCCCTTTGTTAAAAAAAATATATGATCCTTCTAAAATACAAATCACGAAAAGTCCTGCTTTTTAAAAAAAAAAAAATTAGGTAATGGTCCCATATGTCAAAATTTATTTTCTGAACCAATATGAAGGATATTGACTATTACTGAAATAGTGTATTTTTAGGCAAGTTGATTCGCTAGCTAATTATGTATATTATATACATAATAGAATGCAACATATATTTTATTTATATCACATGTCATTTATTAAATATTTATATTGCAATTTGCATATAATAATCGCTTATATAAGCACATATATGATTTGGATTTAAATATGACATTTAAAGGTTATTTGATAAAAAGAAATATGTAAACGAAACAGGTGTTTATAAACATTGCTTCAGTGACTCTCCAAGTAATGACTTATCTGTCCCTTTTTAATAGTATCTAAGTTACTACATATTAGTTACTATTTTTTAACAACCCAAAATTACGTTTGACAACGTCAAAACCAAAATAATATAATAATAAACAAATCTTAAATAAGAAAAATACCTATCATATGTTATTCTTAGCACGTCATAATAACGAAATAAAATACGAAATTCTATACGTTTCTGATACTTTAAAATTAAATCAAATAAATTTTTATTTTGTTAAAAGTGAAAAATTATTTCCACTATTGTTTTAGGTGCACCACCTTTACCAACTTCTGCGACAACGAAAAAAAACTCTTCACGGCGTAACGCTTGGGGAAATCTTTCTTATGCTGATCTTATTACTCAAGCCATAACCTCTTCTCCGGAAAAAAGGCTAACCTTATCTCAGATTTATGAGTGGATGGTTCAGAACGTGCCATACTTTAAGGATAAAGGAGACAGCAACTCGTCTGCTGGATGGAAGGTGAGTTTAAAAGAAATACATTAACTTATATTTATGTCATAGTTTAATAACATATATTATAATTTATCTTCGAGAATTTTGCATTCTATTGCGCACCGTTTAACGTTATTGGTAACTCACCAATAATGTAGACGTATATATTATTTTATTTTTTATCAAATTTTTACTAATATCTTGTTTCGAGATGTTAAGGAATATTAAAACTGTCACACACAAACAGATAATGTAAGACCGCAAAGAGGCAACAAAATACGGGCTATCAAGTAATCGTTCTTTCACGAAAAGTATGAGCGAGCTGGTCGAAAACTTTAAAAGGTATTGTGTTAAATATCTTGGCTGTGGGCCATTGCTTCTACTGAATTGACTATAATGCACTTCATTCTTTCAAACTATTCCACTATGTTTGCACGAACCATTTTCCAATTTTATAATGGTCATCAACCTATAAAAGAATAAACTGTAAATTTACGTTCTCTTAGTTAAATCAAAATTTGTTAAGTTACAATACAGTTTTATTCATAAACACACAACTTTAGTTCCTTTAAATCAGCTCGTCTTGATAAAACAAGATATTTTATACTTTTTAACAAACTAATTCAAATTAAAAATGAAATTTGACAGTCAACTCAATATTAAAAGCAATACATAGTGTTATTAATATCTAAAGATTATTCGCGCTTTACACTTTGAGTATCTTGTTACTCGCGCCAATAATTGAATAATAGAAACTCTGGCTTATTATCAATAGTTGAACACGAGCCATCAATGTTTTCCGTGTTCAGTGTTGCCAATTATTATAGGTTATGATAATTGGCAGCACTGAACACGCGATGCCTCGGACCATTCGGCTTAAAGTGGGGAACGAAAGTGCCTTAAAACTAGGTTCCCAGGTTCCTTATGCCTACCATGCTATGTGCGTGTGCAGGCACATACTGTACCCTTACAGCGTAAAGCTGAAAAAAGAAAAATGATAGTTTTTATAGTAGCTTTTTGATTACACTGTCACCGAAAATATAACCAAGAATAATCTAGTCAGTCTACTCAATTATGTTAATGAAATAATTTCCACCAAAGGCGTCAAGTACATGAGATGTGCTCTCGACATTATCTATTCTGACACAACTGTAATATAGCTGACTGCACTCAAAGATTTTAGGGGATCGATCTTATTAGGTTAGAGGAGTTTAAATTTCTCACATTATGCAGCATGGTATTGTTAATGAAATAGAATGTTATAAACATAACACTATTACATAAGTATTTTCATTTCATCACTCTGGTGTCGGGGCAGAACGCGGCGTTGAGTTCCGCCACTCACCCGCAATGCCTCTAGAACTGACGCTTACTGTGACTGTGTGCGGGATACAGCGTGAAGCTGATTTCTTTTATTAAGTATTATTTCACTATACATATTACTATTTACTATTAACTAAAAATACTTAATGCTTTTTAAAACGTAAAATATAAAGAAATAAATTAACTACGCAGCTTAAATAAACCACGTATAAAACGCACTACGTATTTGAATTATACGTAAATTAATAAAAACTCTTAATTCACTTACTTAGTGATAGCAAAAAAAGTTCTAAACAGGAAGATCTTAAAGAGAAAATGATTTGGCTATATCATTTCTCAGTAGTGATTCGAAATTTGGTCAAACTGCGCAGTGGCATACGTTATCACAATCTGAGCTGCGACGTAACCGATATAAATGACAATAAAAACACTAATACATACTCCAGCCAAGCTAGCAATGTACGTAGCCATTTGATACACGCCTATCACTGTTTTTGTAAAGCCAAATTGAAATCTTATCTCTGTAGGCCAGCAATGGAGAACGAAACAATATTTGTATCGCTACAGAGGTTGTGTGGAGAAACGCTTGAGATATAAAAATGAAGCGTCCCAATTCATTTGTAAAATGTCAATTTTTTTTAAGTCTATGTTTTAAATTTTGTAATATAGTTAAAGTAATATATTGAGGTCAGTCGGCGCAGAGGCACAAAGTGTGACTGTAAAATCGACTGGTTGTGAGTTCGATCCCCACTCGAGGAAGTGAAATATTTATTTACATTTATATTTTCATTTCTTCACTCTGGTGTCGAGGCAAAGCGCGGCGTTGTTCCGCCTCAGCTCACAATGAAAACTCAGCACGCAATGCCTCCAGAATTGAGCGGAAAGTGGGGAACGGAGTGTCTTAACACTAGATTCCCTCTGCCTAACCTGCTGTGTGCGGGATACAGCGTGAAGCTGATTATTTTTTTTTTATATATTGAATGACGTATATTAAATATAATTATAGCCATCTTTGGACTTGAAACTTGGTGACCTTCGCGAAGGTATCCGTGGCATTGATTAGTGTTTACGCATACAATACCCATTCAGGCGCCATCACTTTGCTGGACCATTCTAGTTAATAATACCTAGGTAATAGTGCTTAAAATTCTATATACAGATATTGCGTTGTTATATGCATAAATAATTATTAGCGTGCTATTATCGTGTGTCACGTTCTAACATCTATGATTTATACATAGAGGAAAAGGGATGGGTGTATGTGATCTCGTAAGGTGAATGAATGGATACATAATATAATATGTAATAGGACACGCTATTACGAATTTCATATATTTAAAAAATGTTGTGTTATTACTGCCTTTGTAGCTATCTTTATATATTCTCTATTTTTATATAAATAGATTTTAATGTCTATGTCAAAAGGCAACTTTTAATGATTTCCTTATTTGTACTTAAATATGCATTTTTTCTTGTCATTTCGCAATATCTATACTCATTTTTCATTCATGAACAAAAATAGCTTGTTCCAAAGTAACAAACATGTGTGGTTTTCTAATTTACGTAAATTATATTGATACCTAATTTGCTGAATAAACAGCAAACAAGTGCAACTACTAAGGAATAATAATAACAACAATAATATGCTTTAGTTTGAATAATAAATTGTTGTATTGAAAAACCCTTTGAAGACGTAATTTTTTTATCTATCATTGAAGTTATAATTTTTTTATCTATTACACATAAACATATTATTGTATATAAATTATTTAATTTATTGTTGTTACGAGTGAACATCATTCTTTACCGTAAAAATGTTTTTTTTACCATAAAGAGCTGTGCAATAAATGACTCATATTAAAAGTGTGGTATAGAAGTATACTTTGGAAGTCCAAGCCCAGTTTAAATATTATATAATATGGTCAATCAGTATTAGGTATAATCATTAACAGCATTGGAGAATTCTAAGAATTATATAGACGAATAATTTTGAACTTGAATGGAAAAGAAAACAGTTCATAATTATACAATATTCAACGACAATTAACGTTAATTTTTATTGCATTTAATAATATATTTTTTAAACAAAAAATCAAAAATTGTATAATACATTCAAATCCTAATGCGAAAGACGACGAACAATGGACGCCTAGAGCTATCTGAGCACTATTTTGATCAATATTAATACGAAAGGATAAAAATTTATATTCGTTGTTTGGTTAACGCATGTGATCCCATTGAATGGCAAATTAATTTTACCGTTAAAAGAAACCGTTATACTATACACCTTCGCAGAATCTCGTATCCTTGCGCGCGCGCGTGTAAAAACTAACTTTCCCATAAGCTTTTTACACATACATACATATGTGTAGAAACGAAATTGTAAACAATAAAAGGTATGGTATATTGAGGCCAGTCGTGGCCAACGTGGCAACGCCACTCAACACGCAATGCTTCGAAAATTCGGCGGAAAGTGGGAAACGGAGCGTGTTAATACTAGGTTCCCTCTGCCTTACCTGCTATTTGATATATATGCAGCGTGAAACTGAAAAAAGGATAGAAATATATATATATTATTTTCTTAACTTCACCTATCTTTTGCAATTTGTGGACCAGTCACTAAAAGGAATGGTTCGTGTCTCCATTTTTTGGACATTTTGAGATGGCTTACATGCTAGGTGAAAAAAATTACGTCAGTTTAAGCTCTATATTATTTATTTTATTACTCGAGTAGTATTGAAAGTGAAAATTAAACCTCCAACCACTACTGCATTGAGTTATTTAGAGACAAACATAAAACAATTTTTATGTACTTTTTTATTAATTAAACAATTTTTTCACTTGAATTTTTTTTTGTTTCCCACTTTGTCCTTAGCAGAGTATTCAGACCGCCTTTCACCTCCTCCACCATAATATTTATAGTCTTCAATTACATAAAACAAAATAGGACTTGGAAGGTCAGGCCCGTTGTGGCGCAGGGCACAAGTGTGTGATTTTAAACACGACTGGTGGTGGGTTCCATCCCCACTTGAGGAATTAAAATATTTATTTAATTTTATATTTTTGTTTCTTCGTGTCTAGGCAAAGGGCGGCAAGGAATTTCGCCCTCAACATGCAATGTCTTTGGAATTAAGCGAAAACAGAATGTCTTACATTAGGTTCCCTCTGCATATTCTGCTGTGTGCGGGAAGCGTGAAGTACCTGAAAAAGACTTGATCAGTTTAACTCCATCATATTATCATATTACGTATTACATTACCAATAACCATGTACTTAAAAGGGATTATTAGGAATATTTTTTTATAAAAAAAGAATATTTCAACCATTTTATATTCACAAAACTTCCACACACACATTTTATCATTGCTGCTAACTATTTGCACAAAAGTAATGTATTTTATTCGTATTTAATCAGCTTACTTTATATCATCTACATACATACATACATATATGCATTTATCTAGAAGCGTTTTATGATCGTAGGAAATTTCCAAGCGAGACCTTTCTTAATAAGCAATTGAGGTTACATTGAATTACAAGCATTCCATCTTGCTCTATTAATGACAACATTTGTATCGTATTTGAATTTGTATACACGTTATATGTAAGATAACAAGGTACATCACTAGTGCTCAGATACACTAATAATTTGGCTTTCTAATAAATACTTCCCGTTAACTTTAATATTAGTTATGGTAATATTCGTATAGATTATATTATTTTTTTAAATTAAAAACAGCTTCACGCTGTGTCACGCACACAGCAGGGTAGGCAGAGGGAACCTAGTATTAAGATACGCTGCTCCCCACTTTCCTCCGACTTCTGGAGGCATTGCGTGTTGAGTGAATAAGTAAATTTTGTCACTTAAAGTTTTATATTTTATGATACATATAGAGACATTTTAATGTTTCAAATTGTTATGAGGTTGTCGTGCGTGGTGCAGAGGTACAAGGTTGCACCTATGAAGGGTTGTGGATTCGGTATCAATTAGGGTAACTGAAATATCACATTGGGCAAAATCAACGCAAACATAAAAACCGGTACCGGTGAGACAACAGGTACTCTATTCAATCCCTAAGAATTGTTTTAATTATTTAGGTAACGTATGTAATTGACAATAATATACCTAACATTCCACACATTGGCTGGACGTCCCAGGTACTTTTTACATTGCCTAGAAATTGTATAGAATAGCTGAATTATACAGTTTGCCGGTCTAAAATTTACCCTAAATATATGTATAAAAGATGTAATAATATATGGATATTTTAATGCATTATATTAGACTACATTATTTATTAATGAACGATAAATAGATATTTTTAATCTTATATGTATATGAAATTTAAATATCTTCTCCATATAAAGAGCTACTGACGTGACTGATTAATTTAATTAGTACGATGTACTAAGTAAAATATGATATTTTAAAGTAAAAGTGGTTCTAACATTGAAAAATATTATTCTTTCTTATGAATGAAAAGAGGCTTTATATGTATAATATTTATTTATTTCTACCTTATTTTTAACCAATTAAAAAATACCGATTTTTTTTATCTTCGTCTGTACAACTAGAACACTTATGTCAAAGTAACTCAGTAAAGTTACCAAGTTTATGGACTATTGCATCCGTTCCTATAACAAGATCTGAATTCTAAAGTAAGGAAAACTTTATAAAATAATTTATAAAGTTATAGAACCTTCTAAGAATAAAATTATATGTATACATAGATGGCAATAAAATCAGAAACAATGGTATGTTATATATATTTTATTAATTATTATTTTAAGAAAAATAATAATGTGGTAGTGCTACTTCACTAACTATTCTCAGATTGAAAAATATTAAAATAGCGATGTTATGCTTAAATATCTGTGATAATGCTTTCATTGTATGAAACATTATCTTTCAAATTAATTTGTGCCTCCAGTGCGATTCGCAAAAATGTGTCAATGTCTTCCTTATCTTCATTATTTATAATGTAAATAAGGTCGCGTTAGTATTGTATAAATATAGGCAATTTATTTAGCTATTAATTAGGTATCAATAGCATAAATAACAGAAAGAGATAGTATCAAAAAAAATCAACTCAGCTTCACGCTGTATCCCGTGCACACTGCAGGGTATGCGAAGGGAATCTAGTGTTAAGACACTACGTTCCCCACTTTCCGCCGAACTCTAATGGCACTGCGTGTTGAGTGGCGGAACTCAACGCCGCGCTTTGCCTCGTCACTAGAGCTAAGAAATGTAAATATAAATTTAAACAAATCTTTCATTTCCTCGAGTGGTGATCGAACCCATAACCAGTCGCATCTACAATCACATTTGGTGCCGTTGCGCCTCGACTGACCTCTTTTTCTTTGAGAGATAGTATCAATCGGTATATATCTATATATATATAGCAACTAATAACTGCTCAGAGCAACCACTTGTCATTGATGTTATCTAAAAAGTGTCCGTTTATAATTTCGTATAGTAGTGTTATAATGTTAAATATTAAAGTTGTATGTAACATTATCTTATCGTGGTCTTGTAGCGAGCGACTGGTGTTAATTTGTGATAGTGAGAGCACTTCTCAACAGATTTTTTAATTCTTTTGTGAAATGCAATATTCTTGATTTTAATAGTTAAATAAATAAATCAGCTTTACGCTGTATCCCGCACACAGCAGGGTAGGCAGAGGGAACCTAATGTTAAGACACTCCGTTCCCCACTTTCTGCCGAATTCTGGAGGCATTGCGTAATGAGTGGCAGAACTCAACGCCGCGCTTAACCTCGACACCAGAGCGAAGAAAAAGAAAAATCAATTTAAGTAACTATTTCATCTCATCGAGTGGGGAACCCACAACCAGTCGGTTTTACAGTCGCACCTCGTGCCGCTGCGCCACGACTGGCCTCATCACGAATAATAATTATAATTTGATTTGATATATCAGGAGGTTTGACCGCGTGGATCACTCACTGGCCTTGGTTCGTTCAAACGATATCGACCCAATTGACTTCGGCCGTGGAAAGTTTTGGTTGTTTCGTTTATTTTGCAAATATGAAATAGTCTAGGGCATTTCGTATACACAAATCTGAACCAAATTAGATTAATACACGCTTTTAATTGTTTAACCAAATACCCTAAATACATTAAAATAAACGAGATACAATAAAATGTGTGTAATAAAATTTATTACATGAACAATGGTTGAACTTGGTTGTTATTTTTAAACATATAATTTATGTACGTTTTAAGAAGTAGTGAAGTCTGTGAATACCATATTCACAGACTTCACTACTTCGACCAGAGAAGGTGCAGAGAACTGCTGCTTTTTTTAAATTGTACTAGATTTGAATGATAAACGTAATTTATAAGTATTTCATATTTAATATTTTCCTGGTTATAGTATATTGTGTTTCAATTAAATATAAAAAATAGCTATAGTGTAAAAAAATAAATGTTTTATTATTTTCAATTTTTTACATGACTCGAGCCTGTAAGACAATAATAAATGATGACTAATAACAGTTGACACATTGGGGTTATTGAATCGATATTTTTTTTTATCTGTACAATTTTCCTATAAATGTAGTTACTTACCAACATGAATACTTACGGCTTAGCCTAATGAAAAAGGAAAATATTGCCTTTTAGTACATTTATGTCAATCTTTTTTTCTGAAATATAGCCAAAATATTATATAAAAATTAAAATCTAAAATCAAAATCTTGACGCTGTATCCCGCACACAGCAGGGTAGGCAGAGGGAACCTCCTCCTCCTCGAGTGGGGATCGAACTGACAACCAGTCGGTTTTACAGTCACACTTCGTGCCGCTGCGCCAAAAATATTGATCGACTGGCCTCAAAATATTTAAAAATTGAGTGTCAATAAGTCGAAAAATTATATTATTATATTTGATAATATTATATAGTGTGCGTTTCTAACTACTAGTATGTTACTATAAAAAAAAAAACAAAAAATATTTTTTTTTTTAAATAATGTTCAGGAGTATATGTATACATAAATATACTTCGTAAACAATAACACAATATAAATATGACAACATTAGTTCAGTTTATTTATAATTGAATTGGTGAAGAAGAGAATGAACCATCGCGTAGACTGAAAAACGCAGCCAAGTATTTCAAAAGACTTATTCTCGGTGAACCGTGACAACTAATAGTTACTTATCAATATTTCAATGATTTGGGTACTGCAAACTTAACAATATATATCTATACTTAGAATTATACTTAGAAATATAAAAATTTCTGGAAACCGACCAGGTGGCGCGGGTTCCAGTCCCGCTACGTTCAAATTTTTATAAGTTTTCTAAATAAGTATTTTTCTTTGCTAAGTGTGGATTAACGCTTTAAAAAATGTTAAAATATATATCTAGGTTTTAGGTTATTTTAAAACTTTATCCGAACGGTTCTGTTCAATTATAATATTATTATAAGATTTATGTTCTACTAAGAATATGTCACATGCGATAACCCGCTAAGTTACCTTCAAATAAGTAGGTATACTTTGTTAATATTATTACATTATTATCAAGTTTTTTTTACAATGAAGAATTAAAGTCACTCGAGCATATAATTTATTAACAAAATCACTTCAAATTCAAGGTACTTAAAACTTAAGGCAACATGTAAAATAATGACTACTAATTTAGTTATTATAAACTGAATGATAAAGAATACCACATCAAAGAATTTCATAATACATTCATCTTGTATCGCAACAAAAAGCTAAAAATCAGCACCTTTAAAGTAGGTACTTTAACAAAAAGTTAACAAAAGTATAAATCATGAGTTTTTCAAATAAAATATTGTTCCACCTGGAAGCCGTAACGAGTTTAGTAACCTTGGCAATAAATTTGCCGATACAAATTTGTTCTACTTTTGATATACAAGAGAAATATTTGAAAGGGGCGACTGCAATAGATGCTGCAAGGCACACCACCTTGCCCAGATTGATTTATACGTCTTGTTTGTCACAGAACCGATTTATTTGAATTCCTGGCAGCCACCGGATTAATATCAGGCAGACCTCCACCATATCCATCCCTACTTTGGGCAATAATTCAATATTTCATCTTTCGGGCCGGGACCTACTCCGAATTAACATACAAACGTCAATCGTTTCATGAATAAAAAATGTATTGGATTTAGTGGAATGACTCGCGCGATCACCGCGACTCAGCGGTCGGGGATTCAGGATTGGGGATGGCGGAAATATGAAAATGTTATACGTATTTATTTAAAGCGATACTGTGGACTTCTGATGTACAAACTATAGCAATCATCCGGATTAATAGTTTCTATTATATTCTTCTAAATAAATATGATGACTATATAATATTTATCATTATTTAGTTGTATTTGTTTAGAAGAATAATATTTCTTATTTGTATTCAAATTAACAAGTGTCACCTACCAACGCAAACATTCTTTTCTCTTATCTGCTTCCCTTGTTTGCTGATTGAAAAATTAGGGATTGAAATATCAATGAATGGATATAAAATTATTTGAAAGCTTGAAAGTGAGATATTTTAATTTTGATAAAGTACTTATATCATACTTAGTATATTCTCAATGTAATCCATAAATTTATATTTATATTTATATGATTTTTACTCAGATATGTTAAAACCACAAAATTTAATTAAAACATGAGAATGTTATGACTATTGCTTATCTTAAAACATATTTCTCGATTCTCTTAAGGCCTCAGATCTGTAGTACACAGCCAGCGTAGAGTCTAATATTATTGTTATTATTGTATTATAGACCATAAAAATTATATTCTTATAATTTTTATTTTCTTTAATAACCTTTCATATTTAATTTTTTTTTAGAAATAAAATAACCTAACCCCAAACTGTCTAACAACAATGATACTTGTGAGTTATAATTAAAGACAGCGACCTCAATTAGCAATAAGCCGCAGTAATTACCTTAATTTTATAATTACGAATATGAAGATGAACGATTTCCGAGTTATAATGTATTTCTTTGATATGCGTCTTAAGGCGAAGTTAGAGCTTTGTTTTTATTTTGTATGTCCGTAACATACACACAAATATAATGTATTAAAGTCAAATAACACTAGGTTCCCTCTGTCTGCTGTGTGCGGGATACAGCGTAAAGCTGTAATTTTTTTAAAGTCAAAAAATTTATCACCACTTCACAAATCCAATGTATTATTTTCGACAGAGCATTGTTTACGTCTTTGAAACCCTGTTAGTTAAACAAGATGTTGTCCTCTTATTAGTGTTGCTTCATTACCAATGTTGAATGCTAAACACAATCAAATGCCTTGGAATAGTCCCAGAATATGCTAACAGCATCTGGGATCACTCCTATCAGATATATTCTTTATGAGATCTATAATAGCATTGGAAGTAGAGCTAACTTTTCATCTTTAGTAAAACCGGCGTTGACTTTTTCCGGCGTTGAGTTTCGCCACTCAACAAATACCTCGAAAAATTTGACGGAAAATAGGGAACAGAATGTCTTAACAATAGGATCCCTCTGCCTATGCGGGACACAGTGTGAAGCTGATTTAATTATTTTTTAACATTTTTAAAGTGTTATTCCACACTTAGGAATAACATTTACAGGACTAAATATATATGATTTAATACTTCTTATAATTTTGCCGTATATTACTTATACATAAATATACAATTTACGTATTTATCTAAATGTGTACGATTGTACGTATATTAAACTCTCTTATCAGTTATAATGTGAAAATTATTTGTACTCAACACGTAAACTTAAACGAGTGATTGAAGTTTTTAATTGAGAATAAAAGTTAAAGCTTATTATTACAGCAGTACCCTCATATTATGATAAAGTATAAAATAAATTTACTTAACATAAAGCAAAACGTACGCAAAGTAGGGTAGGCAGAAGGAATCTAGTGTTAAGACAGTCCGTTCCCCACTTTCCGCCGAATTCTGGAGGCATTAGTGGCGGAACTCAACGCCGCGCTTTTAACGCCGCCCCCCACCCCCCTACAGTGCTAAGTATTACGTAAGCACTGTAGGGGGATGGGGGGGGGGTCTTGGGTTTGCTTATTTTTGACGTTTTCAATGAAATATTTGTAAGAGGATTGCTTATTTTTGATGACATAGGGAAGGGGGGGTCAATAATTGCAAAAGAACTGCTTACGTAATACTTGAGCGGCCCCTTTGTCTTGACACCAGAGCGAAGAAATGAAAATATATGTATGATATATATGTATGTATAAATATATATGCAATAAATATGTGGGGATCGAACCCACAACCAATCGATATTACAGTCACCTTTTTTATAATTTTGAAATCGGTGCCAAGTAAAATAAACAGGCTTAGCAATTTCATATTGTAGTTAGGTTGTTGTAGCTTTAGATTGACACCGACTTCAAAATTATAACATCTTTCATTAATTATTTTTTTATTCATTTTAGTTTATTATTTGAAGTCGGTTTGTTTTTTGATAAAACAATATTTATTTTACGATTTTAAGTGATTGGTAGACCTGAAAAGGATGCTTTTTGAGTACGTAGTGATTGTACTATTACATAGTAGCTTCAATCTTAATTTGGCATATTGAAAAGAACATAAAAAATATTCGGGCGAATTGAGAACCTTTCCCTTTTTTAAAGTCAGTTGAAAATGAGAACATCCTTTTTTTAAGTTGGTTAAAAAGAAATGCAACGATTGAGGCTCTGGCGAAAAGTTAACAATGTTTTTCCTCGTTATTATGACAGTAAAAGTAGTAAAACTACTTAGGTCTTCTATGGTCTTCATCATCAGGCCCATGTCATCAAACTGTGATTTCCGAAAGCCAACACACAAATCTTTATAGAAAGTAAATCCTTATAAGTAAGTGTGCCCATAAAATTTAAAGAGTTCGATTTCTCCAGGATCCCATCATCCTGTACCTGTAAGATATACCCTTTTAAACAAAAAAATAATTATCCAAATCGGTTTAGGTGTCTTCGAATAATCGTTGAACATACATAAAAAAAGATTCCGACGAATTGAGACCTACTTTTTTTTTGAAAGTCGGTTGAAAATGTAGCAGTAAAAGTGAGAACGACATACAAAGTTAATATTTACAAATTTTGTATAACATATGTATAACATTTTTTACGTTTTATTTTATTGTGTTAGAGCCATTTTATACATTTTTTTAATATATGTATAATAAAAAAATATAATTTACGAAGCCTAGCCTCTATAAACCTATGGACTCTATAAACGTATTACTTATACTTCGATTAAGTCGGATCGTAATGAAATAATGAAAACCGGTTATAATGTCGCAGTGACGGGACGTATTGACGTTCACATCAATTCCTTTTCAATGTCACATCGCTATAATTTTGCTGGAATCCATTGAAATCAGCTTCACGCCATTCATGTATCCTGCACACAACAGGGTAAGCAGAGGGGCCTAGTGGTAAGACACTCCGTTCCCCACTTTCTGCCGAATTCTGGAGGCATTGCATGTTGAGTGGCAGAACTCAACGCCGCGCTTAGCCTCGACACCAGAGCGAAGAAATGGAAATATAAATTTAAGTAAATATTTCATCTACTCGAGTGGGGACCGAACCCACAACCAGTCAGTTTTACAGTCACACCTCGCGCTACGACTGGCCATCTATTGAAATGGCCATCTTTTTTTTAGTTCTACAAGAACTCTAATCATTGGAAGTATGGGAAAGTTTTTCTTATTTCCACACAAGTATTGACACCTCGGCGGCGGTGGCGTGGCTGTGTTTACGTTGAACTGGGCACAGTGTTTACAAACAGTAAATTGTTTACAAAGCTGACAACGCGAAGCAAGCAGCGGCGTCACGAGGCGTCACGGCCGCGTCACCACCGCCGCCTTCGTGCGTTCGGCCGCCGCCCAATCCTGTTCTATTGCGTCTTATAAAACATATTGCTTATATTATATGTAATTGCAATACAGACAACATATCTATAAATCAATCGTAATAATTACATGTAATATGCGACGTTTAGAAATAAGCGCAGGCGCATAGCTATATTGCTATAGCGATATTTATGTTGTGGTTCAGGTATAAGAATTTATTTTTAGAGTTTTGGTTGATTTTGAGTTTTTTTTTTAGTATTTTGCGGAAACTTTGATATATGATGAGAGCGGAATTTTAATAATTAGCTTCTTTACGTCGGAAATACATGTACAGTGACTGAAATAACATTTAAAAAACCACATTAAAAGAAAAGTTACAGATATTCTATTACACTAATATACACTAATATATTAAAAAAAGCCGTCTTAAGCATTGTTTTTAAGTATATAAAAATCATATTAACGTTTATCTTTGACCTTACTATTATCGTCCAATCTGCAAGGTTTTTATCTAATGTAAATTAGTAATAATTATTATTATATTATACGAAAATAATATAAAGTAATAAATTAATTGAAAATTAATCTACTATATACTGATATGTGATAAATTATAAATAAACGTGAAGACATGTTCTTACTTTCAACTTAACTATGAAATTGAAATGTCTGATTGAACTGCAAATGGAATGTTTCTTGAAATTTATTTATTGTTTTATATAGCAAATGTTTCAAGCTTTAAATGTATGAACTAAATATTTAAATTGGATATGTAATTCATTTACACATCATTTTTTGATTCCTTTTGCACAATTTAGTTGCAAGCGTCTATTAATTTTAAAGAAACTCAAGTAATAGATAGTAATAGAGGCCAGTCGTGGCGCAGGGGCACAAAAGTGTGCCTGTAAATCAACTGGTTGTGGGTTCGATCCCCACTCGAGGATATGAAATATTTATTTACATTTATATTTTCATTCAAATTGGCGAAAGTCTTAACACTAGGTTCCCTCTGCCTACCCTGCTTTGTGCGGGTGAAGCTGAAAATAAAGAAAAAAAAGTAATAGATATGCCCTTGTATGCTGTGCATATAATGAACCTTTCTTTATCAACTACCACCCATATATCTAATATTAAGCTTAAG
Source organism: Heliconius himera (assembly GCA_021202915.1). Classification (NCBI taxonomy): domain Eukaryota; kingdom Metazoa; phylum Arthropoda; class Insecta; order Lepidoptera; family Nymphalidae; genus Heliconius; species Heliconius himera. Next base: position 1,064,136 of record JAJHJA010000144.1, on the reverse strand, counting down.
ATCAAGATAGCGATATGTCAATTCATAACACTTTTGGCAACGTTATCTTTACATTTGTGATTTTAAAATATATCCAAAAAAAGGCCAAATACAATATTCATATATTAATTGTCAAGTTCATACTTAGTTTATGCGCACTAAAAATACATTTTAAAAAAGTCTTGTTAGTAAAAAAAAAAATTTTATTAAACTTTACACGGTTCTCCATTATTATGTTAAGTGAAAACACATACAAATATATAAATATATAGAGACATATACAAATATATTGTAACGACATTGTTATGACATTCAAACGACAATGCTTGAGTTAAAAATAGATATTCCACAAGTTAAGTTAAGGAAGTAACATCGATTTTCCTAAACGGATTTCACGATGGGAATAATATGTATTCATTAAATCTTTTCATATTACACAGACTATTTACTTCATACATATATATTATTTTATAGCTATGTATTATTTACTTTTATTTATGTAGAGTGGAGAACGATGCAGTAAAGTGGAAGTCAATGATATGAAGTTGCTTATCTCGTAGTATATTCCCAAAGTATATATGAAAATGTATACGTATGTATGTATATATTGTACGATGTTTCAATGTCTTTTCGTTTTACAGAATGAATACGACGCCATAGAACTACCTTACGCATTCATATATTATATATATAGGATATAAGTATGCATAATTTGTTATATTATGTTAATTTAGCCGCGAGTCGAAAGGCTGTCGGCCTTGGAAGGCGCCGCTTGTCCCCGGCGATTTACTTATCAATATAAGTGCTCACTTCTGTACACTTATGCACACGGCTGTCAAAAGTAGCTCTACTACTTGCATTTAGAATGTTAATATAAAAATTTAAAATCATAAATAATTTATTTTAAATTGAATTGCTTCTTATTGTGCGATGATTTCTGTTGTAAATATAATATATTGTTATTTAATTCCATCTGCGTAAAACCACTGTGAACACGACATAATAGTTACTACACAATACGTAAGGAAAACCGCATTACGCGAAGCTTATCTAATTTTCAATTTTGTACGACAAGAAATAATTCCACTGTATTTTGTACGCTTCACGCGTATGTTTTACATCGTACATGTACATATTTAATATTGAGAAATTATTTGATTGAATATATATAATAGGATAATTAAAATAATATAAGATATTAAAAATAATAATATAGTCTTTGTTGCTATTATTAACAAAACTTAATTATTTTATTAATAATAATAATTGTAAATGTAAGCTATGTAAGTGATAGACAATAAAATACATTAGTTTCCTACTGTTTTATTGTTCGCTTGTTAATATCAATTGGTTAATGATTGGTCAGAAAATGGACGTACACATATTATAGCTGATTTGTAAATGATGTAAAAAGGTTAATATAGCTGTTGAATATTTTATGTTCAGCACTTTTTTATTGAAATAATTTTTAAACTCTACTTTTTTATTTTTTTAATTATTATCATAATTCCGAAATGAAAAAGTAATTCACACATAATAGTTATCACATGTAACCCACTCTTAGATTCCTAACGCACCAGCAACGGCGACCGTGAACCCTGCGCAAGAGCACACCGCCGTAAACTATGACATTTTACTCGCATTGCGCGTCTATTGCTCGTCTGACATTTGTAGAGTCAAGCGTGCAACAACCTTGTACTGAGCTCGCTGTAATAGGGAAAATTGCTCCATAAAATATATATAAATATGTATGTATATACGAACATTATATGTCCAGCTAAAAACACTAAAATTTCCATTTTATTCAGTTCCTTCTACGCTATATATACAAGTACATACAATGATACAATTTTTTAAAACGATATTGATAGCTAGAGAGAAGATGCAATTAAAATGGCATGTCGCGTTACCCTTGAAAATGAATAGTCCTGACCGGTTCACGAAGTATTTAGCGTGGTTCGTTCACCGTTACAAGTACTGGTAGCTGTACTGGTACTTGGTGGAGCTGGGATGCGGTTATCGCGCGCTATTTTCTCAGTTTGCTCTTTATAAAAAGCTAGCTGACGCACTCGTGTGGGAGGTCGTTGAACTGAACAGCTGCGGTCAAGCACTACTTAGTTAGTGCGTTTGTGACTATTGTGGCAAAATTAAATTTTTGTACGTACTGTTTAGTGTTTGGTATTGTATTGTATCGCTGGAAATGTGAAATTCGTTATATAAAATTTTGAATTTTAATGAAATTTTTATATTAACCATAATGTATAATTTTTTGTTAAGTCGTACATTTTTTGTTGAATTTACATGGCTTCCACTTATCTGTCTTTTATCATTATCTCTTCTCTATATATAATAAGACAGTAAAAATATTTTGTCTGTACATTTAGTAATTTTGACTGAAATGGATAGAGGGATACTTAAAAAGACTAATAGAAAGCAAAAAGATTTTTTTTGAATTTCTTGTCTGTCTGTCTGTCTGTCTGTCTGTCTGTCTGTCGACATATTGTTGTCCGCATTTTTCTCTGAAACTACTGAACCGATTTACTTGAAAATTTCACCAATTGCTTTGTTTTAACTCAATTTAGGTTGTAAAGTTTGGTTCATCAAAATCGGTTCAATAAAAAAAAAGTTATCGTCATTTGAATGAACTCAAGGCATTAGCTTGCCAGCGAATGTTATATAGAAATCGCGCTGGTATGACCCTGGCTAAAGAATGACATTCGAAACGTCTTGATTATATGACTGTTGATAAAAATATATATTTTTGAAGCACTATTATACAATATTTTTTACAATAAAGTAAACAAGGCCAGTCGTGGCGCAGCGGCAAGAAGTGTGACTGTAAAACCAGCTGGTTGTGGGTTCGATCCCCACTCGAGGAGATAGAATATAAATATTAACTTAAATTTATATTTCCATTTCTTCGTTCTGGTGGCGAGGTTAAGCGCGGCGTTGAGTTCTGCCACTCAACAAGCAATGCCTCCAGAATTCGGCAGAAAGTGGGGAACGGAGTGTCTTAACACTAGGTTCCCTCTGCCTACCCTGCTATGTGCGGGATACAGCGTGAAGCTGATTTATTTATTTTAAGTAAACAAAATTGAATTGTTAGTAGAGATTACCTTCATAAATCGTAACAGTAAAGTTTAAATCGTAATTAATTCAACACAGAGATAAAGAACGATTTGATCTTCAAAGAAATATCAAGTAAATACATAGATTTTTTGGTTCGTTCGTTCGTTTGAAATAAATCTATATAAAAATGCCTAAAAACATCCTTTCTACGTGTACTCTGTAATAACTACATATTTACCAATTATTCATTTATCTAATAATATGCAAACAGGAGTTAATATGCAAACATTACAGTTATTTTACAAAGAATATTATGAACCCTTAACCAAATTAATAATTTTACATTTAAGACTGTTTCTGAAGCAGTACAATTATTAAGTGACATCAGCACATTTAACAGAGCTTTAAAAAACATAACATAGGTAAAAAGAACGTAATGTTACAAAAATATATATATATATATATATATATATATATATATATATATATATATATATATATATATATATATATATATATATATATATATATATGTATATATATAATAAATAATTAGCTTTATGTATATTTTATGAATATCAAATATCGACATTGGTCATATTTTTTAGTTCGAAACAATCAAAAATTCTTACAGAAGTTACGATAATGTCGTAAAAAAATCATAATAGAATATTACAGATTAAAGTAACAAAAAATCATATTAGAAGTCATTATAGTTGTCTTTATATTATATATGTTGTTGTATGTTGTCTTTATATTTGTTTGTCATTCTATTATAGAGTGTGAGACCAGTCGTGGCGCAGCGGCACGAGGTGTGACTGCAAAACCGACTGGTTGTGGGTTCGATCCCCACTCGAGGAGATGAAATATTTACTTAAATTTATATTTCCATTTCTTCGCTCTGATGTCGAGGTTAAGCGCGGCGTTGAGTTCTGCCACTCAACACGCAATGCCTCCAGAATTCGGCAGAAAGTGAGGAACGGAGTGTCTTAACACTAGGTTCCCTCTGCCTACCCTGCTGTGTGCGGGATACAGCGTGAAGCTGATTTATTTATTTATTTTATTTTATTATAGTTGTCAATCAATTCTGCTTAAATCAATAATCATGTATTTTAAGCGGGCGAAGCCGTGGGCGAGCCGCTAGTTTATAATATAACTTATGAAAATTATATAATAATACGTTAATGTTGGTTGATTACCATATTTTTCGAACATGAGGTTAGTCCTATTACCTCTTACAGCGACACCGGGTGGATAAGGAAGTACAGTAGTCCATGAAAAATTGCAAACACCTGAAGCCTGCTTGAGAGAATGTCGTCGGTGGCAAGGGCGCCACCTACGAGATTGAAAAACGCTATTTATAATAATTTCATCAATAAAATTACATTTTCATCTGTTTGTAGTAAAATAAGTGCCCCCACGTGAAATCAACAAGTGTCTTGTCTACGCATGCGCACCACCCCTCCCCCGCCTTGGGAAACCTAACCGCTGCGTACTTTTCCACTACCAATTCCCATTTAACATTTTATATTAAATATTATTTATTACTAATGCTTAGCTTTGTATACATATTTATTGTTTTTATTCAATTATTCAATAATAATTGAATGGTTTATTTTTTTTTTAACAAACAATAATATTTACTTTAACGTTATTAGTAATTGTTTTTTTTTTTATAATAATAAACAACAAAACCACATCGAATAAAAAAATATTGTTTAAATAAATAAAAATTAATATAATGAAAAAAAAATACATAAAGTAAAACGTACTTTGATTTTGTTAAAGATTAATAATTAAAAAAAGATTTTATAATTTTGGAGTCGGTGTCAAGTTAATGCTACAACAACCTTACTACAATATCGAATTACTAAGCCTGTTTGTTTTACTTGGCATCGATTTTTTTTACCAAAAAAATAACAAACTTGTTCAATTTCAACCGGATCCCACAATCACAACCTAACCAAATTTTCACCAAACTATCCTTGAAGTATATCCTATACTTCAAGGATAGTTTGGTGAAAATTAATAGTTGAAAAAAAATGATCGCAATCGGTTGACGTGATATTGAGTTGTTCGTTCATTTGTCGCCCACATACCTAATGCAAATTTAAAACTTATGTGATTTTCTCATATACACCATTGTGGAAATGGACCAAAAAAAATTAGGAATTAAAATTCAAAGTAAAAAAAAAACCATCAAAATCGGTACACCCAGTCAAAAGTTCTTAGGTAACAAAAAAAATACAGTCGAATTCATAACGTCCTTTTCTCACAGAAATCGGTTAACAAGTATTAAATCAAATAAATCGGTGTAAAAATTCGAAATGTCCTGATTTAAAAAAAAACTATAGACCTCGCCTTCAGTTTGACTTTGAAAATTTATGTAATGATTGTAGTCCTTTGCGTCACTATCGGCCTACAGCTTATTGATAATTATATTGGGCTTAATTAAATTTACTTTGCAGACCTTACATCCTTATATGGTGAGTGAGAGTAGATTTTATTCTACTTAAAACTACTTTATTGCGAAATATATTTTATGAAAGTAATGCTTAAACACAGTGTTAAATTATAACAATGTACATATAAGTATATTGTTATAGCTTATGTTTTTTTTTTGGTACAGGGACAATCGAATTCATATCAAATATACATAAATCGATTTTTTTTCATGCTGATATATTTAAACATTCTTATTTTTACTTAAATTATACGTTATAGTTTGTTTTTGTTATTTTTTTAATACCATGTTATGATTTAGGTAAAATGTTGTCATAAACTATTGATAAGTGTAAAAATCATATCGACATTGTTCTTTTAAATATCATTTCAAACTCTTTATTCGTACTAAGGATAAGCCCTCCCTTCATTTAAACTTGCCACTATAAAAATTCTTACGTATACCTACAACTATTATTAAATTTTCTACTACAGAAACTTAAAGTTACTAAAAAAGCACAGCAATAAGTAAAGATTATTACTCTATTCAGTAATATTTGCAGGAGAAAGATATGTGGAAGATCACTTGAATTTCGTGCCGTATGTATGATGAAAGCATGAATTTTTGACCGTTCTTCTTCATTAGTTTTTGACCTTCAAAAACAACAGATGTATCTGAAACTTTGGATAAAATAGATATAGTATACATGTGTTATATATATTAGTTTTTTCTATTCATCAGGATATTATAAGATCAAAAATGAGAAGTAGATATTCCTATGAAAAGTTAAAAATATAAAGTAATGTTTCTTATTATTTCCCTTATAATTTCTTTAATGCTATAAAGAAAGCTCGCTGCAGAAGCTTAGCTAAATTGAGAGTGGTTTGGTAATTATGTTGGTAAATTCGCTATCCATTCCGCAGCGGGAATGGCGTGTCACAGATCGCATAACGGAGAATTTTCGCTTACAAAATTTGGCTCTTAGTATCACCCAATTTCGTGGACGAAAATAGCTTCGAACCTTTATACTTTCCATTTCCACGTGTACCATACTTGTGGATTGCCAGCAGTAATTCTAAGATTTTCATTTTCTTCTCACATATTATATTTCTTATAACTTTTTACAACTACCCGCATTTTGCGATGCAGATTATTTTGTCAAGATTTACTCCATTTTTAAACTTTTGTTAATAAAAAATTAAAGGGCCTTCATTTAAAAAAATAAATTAATTACACTTCAACTTTACTTTAAAACAATATTAAATTCTATAATTTGTAAACGACCGAAATATGTATGAATTGAAAAGAAAATAATAGGTTGGTAGTGCAGTAACATGTTAGATATTAAAGAGAACTGCGAACTAATGTACTTGTATAATATAAGTAGTTTTACAATACCATTGGTTCGACCAAGTTAATAAATTCTCCTCGTAACTTTACTCTCGTAGATATGGAGATTGGAGGCCTTCACCGTTTATTCACTTTGGAATTTTCCTTTCATTCGATCGAACAAAGTTGATTCCAAGTCCCCATTAACACCCAATCAGGGTCAACGAATGGGGCAGCTATAGTTTGCTGCATATCAATGCTTTCATCTATATCGTCCATGTTCACGCGATACGAGCATCATTTTTATTGTCATTTCATTATTAAAATAGTAATAATGAAATAAATATGACTGGACAAATAGCAATATGACTGGACAATACGACCAAAAGTATTTTACATATTTGCAACTTTTAGTCTATTTGTAATGGTTTATTTTTTAACGTTAGTTTAGTAAAAAATTAAAGTGCGGCGTTGAGTTCCGCAACATTAAGCCCCTTCGGCCCACAATCAGTACATACATATTCCCATACATATTGAAACTATGCTTCATTATTTCCTATGACTCAAAAGATCTTGCGTACTCAAACAGAATTAAGATAGATGCGTACAATTGGGATTATCCAACAAAACCCACATTAATAATATTTGTTTATATTAATTTTATAAGTATTACAAACTAGTATGTTATTAGTATTTTAATTGAATTGAAAAATAGGTGAATCATCAATTGTTTTAAAATGATTTTCTATAATGTAAATAAATAAAATGTATTTATATTGAACAAGTCATGTGACATTTAAACTAAACCAATTATTATTACATATAACGCAGTCGTACACGTTTTAAAAGTGTCTCGTGAGGCTTTATTTTTTATATAAATTTAAGGTTAAATAGTGTACATATTTTACTTGAGAAAATATTTGCTATCATACTTATTCAACGTAAACGTAACGAAACGTATAAAAACTTGAAAATAGCGGGGTATTTGTTATCAATATGGATTTTTGATTCGTTTTAAAGTAACGTTGGGACTGACATTTTTATATTTTAATATAACTTGAAAAGTCGCCAAATAAAAATAGATTTAAAACAATGTCTTATAAGTGCTAACAATCCATTTTGAATCAGATAATACAAAAATACATGTATTCATTCATCATCAAAAAACATTTTATACAGTAGTTTTTTTTTATTTTATTCAAAAGGATAATTTCTTATATTTTTCTCTCTATTCTAGAAAAATGCTCTAGCAGGAGAATTCATAAGCCATATCATTCGTTAAATGTTACATTTAGAAATATTTTGTAGCTAAAATTTATTTCAGAGACCGTCGTGGCGCAATATCACAAGCGCAATGTCGCAATGTGACTATGTAAACGCGATGGTATATGATTTGATTCCTACTCGGAGAAATGAATTATTATCTATATAACAAAGCGGAAGAGTTCATTTGTTTGTTTGTCAAAACGCTAAGATCTATGGAACTACCGGTCGGATTTTCATTTTTTTTTATTTATATGAAAGCTGCATTTTCCAGGAATTCTATATAGACTATACAACATCAGAGAGAGATTCTTAGTTAGCTTCAAATAACGAAATAAGAATAATAATGAATGTAATCGAATTGTTTTAAGTTAATTAAAATGCTATACCCATCTTTTACAAGTCACAAAAAGGCATTTTGTGATAAAAAATATTAAAAAAGATATGTGTAAAGTAAAGTGATATTTCAGAGTTTATTATTTGACGAAGATACTGAAACTTACGAGTGAAAGTCGGGACATCATCAAGGAAATTTTGATGAAGATAATCTTTGGCTTTTATAGCATGTAATTTAGACGTATACTTTTCGAGAAAATGTAATATTAAATTAATTCAACACTCCGTTTACGGCCGCAAGCCTAGGCTCGAGGTCCGAGGGCCCTTGCCGCCGATGACATCCTCGGATGCAGCCACGTTGTATACTTTCTCAAATTTATGAAAATAAGTTTTTCATGATTGAATGTATAAATTTCATAATCTATCTGTTAAAATAATTATAGGTGGTATGCGGGCGAAGTCACGAATGGGCCGCTAGTTTATTAATCTATTCATTTCTTTTACCTGATAACAAAGCAAAGCATGACGTTAAGTCTCACCACTCAACACTTAACGGTTCCCTGTGCCTACCCTGTTGTGCGCGGGATACAGCGTGAAGTTGAAAAATAATCTGTCAATTTATACTGTATGAATCGTTATAAACTTACAACATTTTGGTGTAAACTAAGTACTCAGAACTACAAAAAACTAAGTAGACAAAAATGATTTATTACAATCTAGAGTTGCAAATTACACTAACGTCATTGCATAAACTACGCAATATTATATTATGTTATGACGGGGATTTTCCTAAGTAGAAAAGATGAATGAATTTCAAATAATGTTTATTATTCTTGTGTTGTTCACATAATAATGTTATCATATATATTATATCACGTTAGTATAAAAACACATTAAATATTGTATTCTTTGATATTATAAATAGTAGTAGATAGTTTGAAGGAAACCCTTAATAGTATGTTTTTGTAAAAAAATTTAGTCTTACGCTGTATCTCGGACAGGATAAGCAGAGGAATCGTAAGGAGCTTAATCTTAAGACATTTCGGTCCCAAGTCCCTAAGATATCTTCGTTCCCCATTTTCCGCCAAATTCTGGAGGCATTGCGTGTTGAGTGGCGGATCTCAACCCCGCGCTTTGTCTCGTTACCGTAGTGGAGAAATGGAAACATTAAATGTCTCATATCCACGAGTAGGAATCGAACCTATAACTGGTCGCCTTTACATTCACACGCTTGTGCACCTGCGCCAAGACTGGCCTCTTAAAAAATATTTCAATTTATTGAGTACATTCTGAAGTGTGCAGACGGCGTGGCGCGTATAAGTTAGTGAGTAACAAGTGCGTGCCTACTTCATTGAAAAACAAAAACAATATATTCTTTATTTAAATACGCCATTACAAGCACTTTTGAATCATCAATTATTATATAAACGCCATTATTGGCGGTCCTATTATATATGAAACTATCGTTGATTTACTACATACTTCTCCTTCTTTATTATTTTTAAATGTTAAACCAATTCAATTAAATGTAAAAAAAATATTTAAAAAAGAAGCTTTATTAAATTAATATAATAATTTAAATAAATTAATATTGCCATAGTAACATTTCGGGCTGTACTTGGAAAGAGTCTGTGCACGATCGATTACAGTCGTATAGTCTGTGGCTCTAAATGTCATTTGGACGAAAAATATATACATTTTTCCCATTAGGAGCAACTAAGTGCTTTATTGGGCCCCATCTTTCAACTAGATGGATATAAAAGGGTGGAAAGTTAATGAATTATGGTTTCGAGTCTCTACCTTGTGAAAATTTCAAGACGCGTACTATAAATGGTAACTATTTGAAACAACTGTCCACGTGTGGACTAACTAACTATTGTGTTCAACACAATATATTGTTATTCTAAAATATGCTTTCATATTCATACTTTTGTATCTAATAATAAGTTATCTATAATATAAAACACTTATGTCATATTAATTATCGAAATCTTAAAGATGTTAATAAAAAAAATATTACTCAAATACTTTTTAATGAAGATTATGGAGCAGATTACTTACTTTTTTGTGACGATTAAACATTTATAAATAATTGAATTGATACTCCTTAACATAATAATACGTCGTTAACGAACACCAGCACCTCGACTTACACGTGCCGAAGTTTTCCCTGATGAATGAGAAAAATCAATACTATCAGATATAAATACGAATGTAGATAAAATGTAAATAAAATACACAAAATAATGTTTACTTTTAATGGCCAAGTGTTATATATTAATGATTTAATGAATAACATTTTTTGAAGTTTAAACTCAATTGCAATGTATGTGTGTAAGTGCGGCAACGTCGCGCGTAACGAGGCCGGGCGGCGGGGGCGGGAGGGCGCGGGGGACGGCTAGCAACAGGCGCCTCCACGTGCTTCGCGGCCTTGCCACTGTTCGCGCCTTTTTAGATAGCTAACTCTAATCGTTATATAATTTTACATGAACGGAACGGATTGTTAATAATATCGTTAGTCTCGTTTAGTTTATTTTAATAGCTGTGTGTATACGTTATTTGTGGAATGTCCAAGTACGAACTTCGCTAGATTACCTCATAAGCAACGGCAATATGTACAAGAAATATGTCGAGACTAGGTATCGTTACATTTTGCTAAATAAAACTATACAGTAAGAATTATGGCGTATGTTTTACTTATTAATAACAGCTTACATTCCTATCTCATAATATATAATACTCATACATTTTTACACATGTCTATATTATTTGTATTTTTATTTTTTATAAAAACGTATTCTGGAGCTTATGTTGTTTAAGTGTGTATATTTCCCGTTACATTCTCTGTTTATAAGATAAAAACATTAATTAAATTACTTAAGGTAAATCCTTAGTAATTTATATATTACATTTATAAATATATAACGTATAAGAAATACATACATATATTCAATATGTATTTCTGTTAGTGACGAACGAGTACCTACTTAAAATTTTAAATTAAACAACTGTTTTACTACCTAACTTACTATTTGGGATACAAATAAGATTGATCAATACAGTCGATATTATTTCTATATATTTAAAAATTAATTAAATCTTCCAGTCTTCCGATGTACATACATAGATATATATTATAACTTAGAATACATAGATGTATAGATATTACATAAATATAAATAAATCTGTATACCGACATTACTAAATTGATAAAAACATATCGTACGATATTGTGCATATACGTTATCTTTTTATCTTTCTTATCACATTCATCGTTGAGAATGGATTAATATTGTACTCTACTTTTACATACTTGTAAAAAAACGCTATCGTCAGTTTGCGTGTTTGTTAAATATTTATATTTTATTTAGTAGATACTTCAATTGTCTCTGCAGTATCGCAGCGGGGAACGTGTTCTAGCGACACCTGGAAAAGAAATTATTTTCCTTATAATCTATTGATTTGATTTCTATAGATCTATATATATAAGTAAAATTTAAGTGTATGTTTGTGATTTTAAAATAACTGTGTTTTTAAATGCATATAGTTATGTAAATGATACTAAAAGACAATAAAACGATTTTAAAATTTGTGTCTATTTATCTTTACGTTTGTCCGGGCTAGTCTCGTCTCGGATTTTCGTTGCAAGATAATGGAAGTTGTGAAGTAACATATAGGCTAATAAGTTCTTTGATTTTCACGATCATTACACTTTTTAAATTAAACTATTTTAACCGAATTAATGGCGTAACATATAGGCTACTTTTTATTTCGAAATTCCCCCGGGATTGGGATTTACGCGGGGAAAACGCTTACCGCATGTCACTTACCTATCCAAGTATCATGAATAGGAAAAAACCAAACATTTTTTATACTTTTATTCAAGCAAAAACAAATAAAATTTCAAAACGTCTAAATTAAAATTTATTTAGCGGTTTAGATAAATATATTAAAATAACCATATAATTTTTCGTTTATACAATTAAATAAGTAAATAAATAATCACATCGTTCACTTGTGCGGAGCCGCGGACGAGGCGGCTAGTTAAGAAATATCTTCAGATTTTGTTGTTTTAACTACTAATGTATTAAATATACTATAAGAATATTCCAGAGTACTTTATAATTTCGATAGTAAACAACGTTTAGTTTCATACTAAACGCAAATAACATACGATAAAACATTTTTTATTTACTCTACGAAACCGTATACTAATAATAGTAAATAGTTAACAAATATAATTAATAAACGATGCAGTGTTTCCTCAATATAAGGTAAATTTAAATTAAATTACATGGAAGTGTAGACATTTGGATTCCGAGCTAATTATAAATCGTTTGTAATATACTTCATAGTTCGCGGGCGTGTGTCGGGCTTTAATCACGGCGTGGATTAGGTATGTAGATGGGAGTCAACACGGAAGTCATTAAGATGGCCTTCACTGGCCGCAGGACTGAGAAAATGTACTTAGATTTAACTTTGCTCTGTCTTGTGTTGGTTCTGTATTGTATACATATTACATTTATTTTCGTTATATATCAGAGTTAGACATTCCTATAGTATAACTATGTATGTTTTTGCCCTGAAATGTTATGATTTTTTAGGTCTTCCGCACTTGAGGAAGAAAAATATAAATTTAATAATTGAATATGAATACTGTACCTAATACCTACAGGAGCTTCATTTGTATATAAGGTTCCTAGGTTCCCTCTGCCTACCCTCCTATTGCTATGTGCGGGATACAGCCATGTAAAGAAAACGAATTACTTTAGAAGTCATTACATAAGTACTACATATTATATTAAGATTTGAATAATAAAATGAAATAAAGCCAAGCTTTAACTTTGTTATCTTTTTTTTGTTACAGGTAATTGCAACATGTTATGCAGAATTAATTGTATTATGTGAGTAAGCTTAACAGCACTACGCTTGGAGTACCAATATTAGTTTCGTACAGTATTTTTTACCTTAATAACTGAATAATTTATACATCTTAATTTTTGACAAAAAAAACGTACGCTTGTTCGTACGATGCGTTGATAAAATGATACAAAAAAGATATATTAAAAATTTTAACATATTAACGTCTATTACGAAGCGTTGTGGTAATAATATTTTGAGAAATATTAATTTTTGTGATGATTTGCTATTTCTAATTAATGATGACTTAATTGCTCGAATGTTTTTTTTTTACACAAAGATGTAGCTTGTACCAGCTATTTTTTTACAATTTTATAAAGAAAAATGTTGTTAACACAAAGGATTTAGGCAAATTTAATATACAGTGTGTAACGCGAACGACGGGTCAACGGTTGTCTATAGGTAGAGGACCTCAGTACCTACCCATTTCACCCCCATGTATGTAGGCCGATTTTCAGTGATTCGGCAGATACTTGAGAATTTGTGGTTTTATGGAAAAAATCGAATTCTTAAAGAAAATTTACAAATACAGCCCGAATGTTGATACTTCGCCCATGATTTTTTTTTCTCAATATAGCTCTTTAATAATAGTAGGACTTTTTTATAACATATGTATGTAATATTTCAAAACTATCAGCTTATATTAATCTTGTAAATAACATGGAAATAAATATCATTTTTAAATAAGCTAAATTTTACCAAAAACTTTTATTGTTCGTAAATATATATTGAATGCTGCTATCCTCGTACGATGACGTAAATTAATAAGAATATAATACATACGTACAAGTTCATTATTAAATTAAATTCTATATTCATTCTTTTCACCTTTTTCACCTCTCTACTACATACGATGTTCCCTTATTTAGTTTTACAAACCGTGTGATTTAACAGATGTTTATAACAGAACGCGTCTTATCTACGATAGGAAAGTATTATTAAACCTGTTATTAGGAACGATTATTCTTTTTATCATAAAATGTTAATCGAGTCTCTGGCAGTTATAAATACTTGCACCTAAATTCGAGCGAATGATGAAAATATTGAATATTTTCAGCATTCGGCGGAAAGTGGGAAACGGAGTGTCTTAACTCTAGGTTCTGTCTGCCTATCCTACTCTTTAAAACACCTAAAATACACCTAAATTTATTATTTGTAGTATTGTAGTACATACACAGCTTAAACAATATTTTCTTACAATTAATAGTTTACATTATTGAAAAATTGAGGGAGAAAATTCGTAAAATCAATACGCGTTTTATAATTTAAGATATGGTTCGAGCTCACCCGTAGATCCCGAGAGCATGCATATTCCTAAATGCATTAGTCGAATTAGTGCAGTGAGGGGTAGTAAAAAATTCAATTTGCCTTCAACGTTGCGAGGTGAAAAAAGGATAAAAGTTATATCCATTTTTCCGGAAACCAGACCGAGGGTTACACGTAAGCCGGCGATTCTAAAAAATCAGATTAACTCCATAGCTTATAGGAAATCGTTAAGCATTATGGACATAGCATTTTAAAGAGTTGAGAATACCTTTTTTTTGTTCTCAATTATAAATTTTCATTGAGGACTTTCAGAATTCCATTGTATATCTACTTTTATGTATGTCTCTTTATGACTTAATTTTGACTTTAAGAAAGAATTATATAAAAAAAATAATTAATTCATAACGATCTTTGATACCGAATCTGTATATTACATAATTGCTAATTTTAGAAAAAAGACGGAATTACCTTCGAAAAGATTTAAAGAATGGCCAAAGCGGAAACTTTTTTGATACGGACAAAAACGGTTGAAGGTTGACCACGAGTAGGTACCTACCTAAAGGCCCTTAGACTGGTCTCGCCGCGCATAAATATTATTAATACAATTAACAAAAACTGTTTCACGCTGTATCCCGCACACAGCAGGGTAGGCAGAGGGAAGCTAGTATTAAGACATTCCGTTCCCCACTTTCCGCCGAATGCTTCAACGCAATGCGTGTTGAGTGGCGGAACTCAACGCCGGTTTTGCCTTCGTGCTAGACCGTTGCGTTACAGTCACATCCTTGTGCCACATCCCAGGAGGACCTATAATCATTTTAAATAATTAACTTTATATTTTTAAGTGTGATAATACTTAAAACTTAATGTTAAACGTTAGTCGACTCGTCTGCGACTGATTAGCTGCTCGATTTCCTCATACCGTAAATAGCACAGAATTTTGTATTTATTACATAATTTAATTGAATTTGAGGCCGTCGTGGTGCAGACGAAAATTGATTTAAAATTACTATACGAGAAGCACGTCGATCGATTCGATTGAAATCGATAACGATCATAAGAGAATATATTAAGAAAATTCAAATATGATATTCTCACATTATACTTCAGAAGTCATAAAAGCAATCCTTTCATCTGGTGAAGACTTACCGGCACACGTCTGATGTCAAACCACCGCCGTAACCCACTATTTATCACATCAGCACTTATATAGCATTACGTCGTTTCTTTCAATTTATAGGAACCTCGAATCTTTCTAGCGTTGGTACTATTTACATATTTACGATATAACTACACATTATACATATATAAGTTAAATAATAAAAACCATAAAATATAATAGGTGAAGAATAAAAAAGTTTTTATTTGGTTTTTATCCCGTAAATTTTATGACACCGCATTTTTATTAGTTTTATAGCGTTTCCTTTCTTTGGTTTTCAGCGAAAGGAATATCAAAGTTAGTACTTGTTAAGTATAGGTATATTTTATACATTTCTATTAGAAAATATTTTAAATACTACATATCTATAATAAAAAAATTAAGGAGTTTAGAAAATTAAAATAACTTGAAATGACTACTATTAAGTAGTAACTCATAATATGAGAGGACTGTATATGGAAATTTTAAACTATAGGTATAAGATCTTAGACATATACGAACCTGTCTGATAATATCTTTCAAGTCTTACAAAGGTTACATATAGAAATAAAAATATTAAATAGATCTTAAATTAACATATTTGAACTTTTTTTCTTATAATATATGTAACAATTGAAACAACTCACCGCGACAGTTATAATTTAAATTATGTCAATAACACTACTACTAATTTGTAAAGTTTAGCGAACTTATCTTAACGAGGTTCTGGTTTCGAATAAAAATTGCTAGTGAACTCATTAGTTTATATATAAAAATAAGAAAAAAAGACAAAAACAACGTTTACATAATGGCATTTTCATTGGCGGCGTTCAATTCCGCCACCCAGATTATGGCAGAAAAAACACTAAGTTCCCTCCGCCTTCCCAGCTGTATACAAGATACAGCGCTAAAAATATTCTATACATGCAGAACGTTTATTATAGAGTCATGTTATTCGCACTTTGATATAATAACGTAATAAAAATGTATGCCCATCGTCGCCTGCGCAGTGCTATCATTACTAAAGTCACCTTGAAGTAGTCGGGTTGACTATTTTAAAGGTTATTGACCAAATGTTCTACGGATTTGGCCCTCGAAACTAAAGCTGGTATGTTATTAACCGTTATTATTTAATTATATTTAAATAGCTAATTCAATTGACAATAAAAAATAATAATATCACGAAAAGTATTTCATATTATATATTTTTTTTTGAAAAGCATAAGCCCCCCAAGAAGTAAAAGAGCAAATTATGTTACGTTTTTAAGTCCTCAAAGTGATGATGACTTATTGAATAAAAAAAATGTATTATTTTAATAATCTAGTTACAAAAATCGATGTTACGGTAATTCACAGTATTTACGTTACGTTTTACTAATTATTTATACATATTGAAACTTGTGAAAATTGTGGTGTCTCTACAAATATAAAATATAAATGTTCAATATATTATATATATTTATTTATGTACGATCATTGCCAGCAAATCATTTCACGCATACTTTATCACTTACTGTTTCTTTACACACATTCCAAAATTGCTCGTGAGCTTCGGCCATGACGAAAAAACCAACGCATGTTACTTTCGCATTTAAAAAGTGCTTTGATATAGTTCAGTACGTATATATATCATTGAAGCCAGACGTGGCGCAGATGTCACGCCGTGTAACTGTAAACGCAACAGGTTGTGGGTTTGATTCCCACTCGAGGAAACGCAAAATTAAAATTTTCATTTCTTCGCTCTGGTGGCGACGCTAAGCGCGAAGTAGAGTTCCGCCGCTCAACAAGCAATGCTTCCTGAATTCGACGGAAATTGGTAAGCTGAGAGTCTTACCACTGGGTTCTCTCTGCCTACCATTTTTTTTTAATTTCCCTATCACCACGACAACTTAATTAACACAACAACATTATAAATATAAACGTTTCAATTTTATTTTAATACCCTACGTAAGACATTTGATTAGGCGCCTCATGTTACCTTGAAAGAATAATTGGTCAATTAGAAGACTGGTTGTCAAACAAGTTTCCTAGAAGCGAGTAATCGCCTTTGCGATAAACTATATGCCGATCTAAAAACTTATTCTAAGTATATGAACCGTTATATAAAATTTTAATTTAATTTTATATTTTTTTATTTAATTGGTATTTTATCATTATAATTGTCAAAATTATTTATATAATATATACACGGATTAAAACTCTACGTTCAAAGTTACTATTGTATATAAAAAAAAATAATTACTCATTACGATACGACGTTAATAAAACTCACATTTTTGCGGCTGACCACACTTTGGACAAGTCAAGGTCGTTCATTTCAAAACCGGCTGAACCCGATGACTTTAGCTACCGTATTTAAACCTAACTGATATCATAGCTATACAAATAAAATGTAATAGAATATGTAATTATATGCGTATATAATATTATATTTAAGAAAAATAACAATATGAAATGACTTGCGTATCCATTAAATATGTAAATTATTATAATTAAATTTAATATTTATAATATATTATACTTTTTATTTCTTAAATAGATACTTTAAAGTGCTTGAAAAATATATTTAAAAAAAAAACAATAAATTATTCACTTTAAGATAGTCAGTTACAAAAATTTCCTTATTTTAAACATATCGCTTCAATACTATAAAATTATCAGGCAAGCTCCTTGATTGAAATTAATACCAATCAAACCAGTTTCACTTCTTCGTTGTAGGGGGCAGGGCTTCACAGCAGAGCAGGCAGAGGGAACCTAGTGCTAAGACACTCCGTTCCCCACTTTTCGCAGATTTTTCAATCACTCAATGTAGAGCTTTTTGCCTTGGGCCCAAGACCGAAGAAATGAAAGTATGAATTCATTTCCTCAAGTGGGTACCGAACCCACAACCGTCGCCTTGCAATCACATCCTTGTCCCCCTGGACCACGACGGCCTAATTAAAATGGTTTCGATTGAAATGGTAATGGTGAAACTATTCATGATGAATAATGTAAAAAGCTTTGAAAATGACCGACTAATACGGATAATCTCTACGATTAACATAACGACGTTGTTACCAATGCACTCGTGCAATATGCAGTGTGCGAGCTGCGTGCGAGAGAACGTTATTTGCATTAAATGCTTAGAAATTTTATAAGAATATTAATTAATTAATTAGCTTCACGCTGTATCCCGCACACAGCATGGTAGGCAGAGAGAACCTAGCGGTAAGACACTCCGTTCCCCACTTTTCGATCGAACCCACAAACAGTTGGTTTTACAGTCACACTTCATGCCGCTGCGCCACGACTGGCCTCAAATATATAAGAATATTAGGTTTAGATATAACGATTAATTACCACAATTGAGCCCAGTCGGCACAAGTGTATGACTGTAAACGCGAATCGTTGTGGATTTGATTCCTACTTGAGGAACTGAAATATTTAATATTTTTATGTCTTCGCTCTGGTGTCGAGGCCGCGATGCAAAGTCCTTGCAAAACGCAATGCCTCCAGTGGAAAATGGGATGTGGAGTGTCTTAATACTAGTCTGCCCCTGCCTGCCCACCTACATGCGGTGTATCTCCCATATACAGATATTCAATCATAATACAGCGTTAAGCTCTATTATGATTGAATAGAAATCATAATATCTAATAAATAGAGAAAGTATGTAAAAACATGTTTTGTTCCAAAAGTACAAGTTTATCAGAAAAAAATTGCCTATAAGGCTCTTATTTATTTGCTATTACTTAACAATGTGTTTAAACCATACTTTATGCCATTAGTAGGTTTAGAATTAGTTAAGAAATACATTTTTTTATATTAAATAAAGGAATATATTACATTAATACTGTTATTTATTACATCTAATACACTTAATATATCAAATTATATAATTTTAAAGCTGCCTTTTTATTGAGTTGAAATTTGTTTGTAATAATAATAGCATTCGAAGATTTCTTATTAAAATCAAGACATGTTCTGAAACTTGACAAAAAGTTAAGTCGAAAATACTGAAAAGATTTAAAAATAACCATCACAAATTCGTGTGATAGAACCTTTATCGTTGTTAAGTACTGTCTGCATTTAGCGTTCTTTTTAAACTTTACTTGGTTCTTTTTGTAGTTTGCCAAAGTTTTACCTCCCTGTAACATTTTACCGTGGAGCATTCTCCACGCGGCAATCGCATCGAGTTAATAAGTTCCCGTTTCGATGGCTCCTGCGTTTTAAACTTTTAGGATATGAGATAACAAGCTAAGAAAGGAGACGTCGATTTGGCTAAGTCCGTTTTAGTACCTAACTTGATTATACAATTTCTTTTTAGAAACGTATATAATTTCTTATGAGACTTATTTGGTTTTATTTCTTAAATATCAATACAACTTGTTCTTATCATTAATATATAAATTCAACAATTTGATTACAGCTATAATCTACGAGACAG
Source organism: Heliconius himera (assembly GCA_021202915.1). NCBI lineage: Eukaryota > Metazoa > Arthropoda > Insecta > Lepidoptera > Nymphalidae > Heliconius > Heliconius himera. The sequence continues at coordinate 1,043,970 of JAJHJA010000144.1, read as the reverse complement.
CTATATCGCTGACAGTATTAAAAGGTCGTTAGTTGATAGAGACAAGGTCGTATTTAATTAAATAAGATGATCTAAAGACTAAATTAATAGTCATTGAATATATTCATTTTATAAAATAGTAGCCTCAAAGATATTAATGGCTTAACGAAACGATTCAATCGTGGAAATTTCCATTTATTAAAAGACAATGTGATCGCGACCGCTACGGTCGGTGGACGGCGTCGGAATGCATGGAATCTACTCGAATCTCGCGAAAACCTACACGTGGTCCGCTATTTCGATAAGCCGAAAGTTGCTGATAACGTAATATAACCTCTTGGTAAATATACATATTTTATACATGATTTTTTTTTTATACATGATATTTTTTTTAAGATAATCAAAATGTATGGGTAACTGTAATTTTTTTTAGAGTAGACACAGGTTAGTATTGAAACGGAGCGATTTGACAACAAATCTCTACGTACCCATTGTCTAGCCTACCAATTTGCGAAATATATATGAACAAAAATACACCAAAAATGTCTGGACAGAAATAATATATTTAATTCCCTCGGAAAATGAATATCTTATCGGAAATAGGAATTCTTTCCGGTATAGTTTCATTTTCACTTCCCACCCCTCAGTATTGCTTTTGGCGAATTAATTTTCTTGATTCTTCTGCATATTTGAACTATTGATTTTATGTTTTTTTGGTGTTCTCGGATTCTTTTTTGGGTACATGAAAAGCAAAAGCAAAACAAAATTTGGACAAGATATTTTGTCATTTAAATTTTATCAATCATTAAACACCAACATTACGTATCTCAATTGCATGCAAAACTTTTAGAAATAGATCTACTGAAGCGTCGAAAAAAAATCTTTTATCGGAACAGAAAGAACAAATATTCTATTAATTCAGACCTTTCCAATTACTCAGGTAACGGGCTCAATTCGCGCTCCGATACCTTACATAAGTGTGGATGGTCTTCCCTTCATATTTTTTCGAGGCACCTAAATTACCCAGACCTAATAGTTTTCACCTATTACCGCGAACAGTCCGAATTTATCGCTTTCGACTGTTGATTTATCTGCGAACCCACCGGATTAACTACCGCTAACTTGGCGATAGTTAAGACTGCTATCTCTGATGTTTCAGAGAGAAAGCTCTTTCCTTTTATCTAAATTGGTGCGCTACCAATAAAGATTCGCCGGCGTCTGTCGTAAACCATTCGCCCCATACGCTTCATTATGAGACAAAGTTTTAGATATGATGGTACCGTTTTATTGTCCACCGATGTCGCGAGATCTCTATCGATAATGGGTTTTGGTGTTTCACTATTAGATATGGCTGTTCGTTTTTAGTGGTCAGTGCTAAGGTGCCGGTGCAATGTAACCATGATTATAGTAGACATATCTTATGTAGTTGGTACCTAGTAAATAAAATAAATAAATCAGCTTCACGCTATATCCTGCACACAGCAGGGTAGGCAGAAGGAACCAAGTGTTAAGACACTCCGTTCCCCACTTTCTGCCGAATTCTGGAGGCATTGCGTGTTGAGTGGCAGAACTCAACGCCGTACCTAGTAGGTACTAAATTTATAAATTAGCTTACGAAAGTTTGACTGGATTTTTTATACTCATTTTAAATTTCTAAGGTAAACAAATTAAATTAGTCGTACCATAACAAAGTTAACATTTGAAATAATACATATCTTACAATATAAATAACTTATGAATTCAGTTTACTCTTAAAATTATACAATTTAGTTTGGACGTTAATGCAACTTTGACTGGCCTAGTGCATCTATAAATTACAATCCGAAACTTTGCTATTAAAGGCTTAGTTACGACTGTCTCGAACCCGAAATCGGTATCAAAAGTGCGATAGAGACACACAGATCTTTTCCTAATTGAATTTATCATAAAAATTGAAAGTTTCCTCGCTCCCCGTCCGCACTTTACGAACTACTTTTAATCCATTCTCCTTTGAAGGGAACTTTTAATTTATTGTGAGTGCTAAGTTTTCTACGACTATTCTAGATATCTACCTATATACGTCTAAGTTTACCCTTGTTCATCTGATGTAATCGTTTGCTAAGGCGATTGCTTTCTAAGTTAAAAGTTTTTTATTATATTTGAAGTACGTCCCATCAGTGATCATAATAATTGATTAAATCTATCCAATATATTAATTTATATACATATTGTTATATTAAAAGGTGATCAGTTGTAATTTACAGTTACAAGGAAAAGAGAAAGGCAAAAGTGAAATTACAAATCAATAGACTGGAACTGACTTCTAAAGGGCTTATGGGTCTGTCGCTCTCGCTTAATAAAAAGAAATTGATTTTTTTTTAATTTGGTTCATTTTTTACTTAACTTTTAAACAAAAATATTATTTGTGAATTTATTTTCTAAAATATTTGTTAAAATAACCACCACTAAGAAAAACGGTAGTTTCAATAAAGTTGAAACTAACCTAGAACTACTACAAGTTACTGCCAATTTATTACTAACATTAATAACTTTATATGTATACAGTATGTAACGTTGTGTGCGTTTTATATGAGGGAACTATGTCAATCTAACTTTTAAGATTATCACTTCCGCGTTTGCCTACTATCTTACCTGTTCACTTTTAGGCTTGCTCACACTGGATAGTAGCTTTACATCTTCATGCGTTGTATTATGTTCATTTTATTTTTTTATGTATTACTTGTAATTTTACAGAAAATGCTACTGTTGTATTGGATATTACAATAAAACTATAACTATTATAATAAATCATTCATCATCGCTCAAGTAAAAATTGCATTACATATTATCCATTTAATTATACAAAAATAATCATTACACACATACATTTCAATAAAGTAACACACAGTTTTGCAACCAAATACTAGATTATGGTAGGAAGCTGTACATTATGTATAGCTTCTAGCTTCGCGTACGCTTCTAGCTTTACCGACGTGGCGTCGCGGTGGCGCGCTTTCCCCTGCTACCGAAAAAAGTTGCAAGTTGCTGGGCGGCGCCGGGGAACATTCAAATTTATCGATTGTCCCGCGAGCCTCATTACGGCATCCCTCAAAACTCACTAACCTAGCCCTTACACTACTGCCACATTACTTTTTATTCCTCTCTCCTCATCTATATCTATCTTTAGTATCTTTTTTTCATCGTCGGCTATTATTGTCCGTTAAAGTTTAAGTGCTCGGCGGCTAACTTTCGATGTCTTCGTGATTTACGAGGCGTCGTCCCCGAGTGTTTTATCGAGCATAAATATGAGTTCGCTACTTGTTGAGATTGAAGGTCGGATCCGATTCGTTATCGCTTTACTGGGTCAATGTTTTATTATCAATCCGCTCCGAATGTAGATTTCGCTATCTGAGTATTAAGTGAGAGAACATATATCTCGCGGAGGAAGGAGGTATGTCGTCGAACAGTAGTTTCACATCTCCGGGTGGTGGGGTGCGTGGAGGGGGGCAATGATCCATTAATCTGGCAGAAGCCCATGTGGCGCCACCGACATACCTGCCGACGCGACGCGCGGACGCCTACCTAACGACACAGATCGTACATTTCAACATGTGCAAATATGTATGAAATTATTAACTTCATAAATTGATGACTCGTTCATACACTTGTGTTATATTTAACATACAAATTTTACATTTGATTCTATTTGTATGTTGAAATGAAAAATAGTTTCCCCAAATATTTAGCCGTGGTGACGTTTCCATCTAGCGTAGATCCGGCAGCCGGAAGCAATTCTAACTACGATCTTCCCCTGTACATTCTATAATATATTATGTTATTAGCTGAGTTTCCCTCGTCGCGCTTGAAGTTGTTCAGGCTTAAAACAGTATACGTCAGTAAGAACAAAAACTTTAAATTAAAGTACAAATAGTTATGGTTTAACATTATGTAAATTAATGAATTTTTCATTATTAAAAACACACGTAATGATAATACAAGTAGAATTGTAGTATATGAGACTTCAACTTTTGTCAGCTGAATATTTATTTTATATTAAGAAGGGTCTAGGAAAAGGTCTCTATTACCATCAGTTATTAAGCTTCAATTGTTTACATATGTCAACGACATATGGTTTTATAACACGGTTTAATATATGTACCTATTACATAAAACCTTTAAAATTATGCTTATTTTACTTAAATTTACATTTTCTGCAGCTTGTGTCTACATATTCTGCAATTTGTGGTGTACAGCGGGTCTTATTAACATTTGTTTAAATTGTTTTTATTTTTTCCTCTTCTATGACAATTTGTTATAAATTTTGCCACCTATGAACATTTTATCTTAATATATTGGGTAATAACTATACCCCGAAGGGGAATCTTATTGCACTGTCATCACGGTCAAGCAATCATGTTCTATATCAACTCCACAATTGATAATGAAATACAAATAACCTCATAATGCAATGATTATTGTATATCAATTGAAGTAATACCTTCGTAGCGATATGATAATTGTGGCCATTCACGGCTCGCAATTCACTAAATGGATTATTTTACTTATCCTCCCTGTGTATCGTACGGCACGACTACCTTCCATTATATATTGAGATATATTCGTTTACATTCTTTACTAAGGATACATTTCCTTTTGTGTAACAAAATAGACAATAGTTGATTGAGTGGTTAATTTGTTCTGTGCTTCGGAGACTTTATCAGCACACTCCAATTTTGTCCAGATAAAATTTAGTGAACGTTTCGGAACAGGGCAAAACTGACATCTGAAATACGAACACCCCTGAATTTAAATGCGAGCTCACACGATGCATCACGTCACCGAATGCGGAAACAGTGGCGTCTCCTGCCACCCATACTACGAAATCTGTCGCCATATTTCAATCGCTGAATTGACACATAGCTTTCCGAAACCATAAACTTTCACGCGAAAACTTTAACCTGGCATATTTACCTTTGGAATTCTTCAGTACAGATAGCGCGAGCTATTTGACGAGTAAAAACTTATAGATAGGTCATGCTCCGACCGGTGTGGAAGTTTTCACATAAATTGGCGGTCATTCGACGCGAATATGCTGACTGAGGGAGTAACAAATATGCCAAGTTGGGTTGTTATAATAGCGATATGTAAGTTTTGTGATACTTCGCCATTAAGTTTATGAAAACGACAACCGAGATTAGATCGCACTTTCTGAAAGCTTTACGTAATTCTTTTCATTGTTTGTCTTGCCCGATAGGTGATAATAAATAAGTTGGAATTTGAATAAGAAGAAACAAAAATAACGAATTCACCATTCATATATGATGTTCAGCAGAAATATAAGGAAAAACATTTGAGTAATCTGTCAAACGGTTTCCTAATTGTAATATAATTAGAGAGCAGTTTTCTTGTAGGCAGAGGGTCGCAACAATGCTGAGTTAAAATGATTAATTTTTAAGAAACCGCCGAAGGTGTCGGCTGCGAATACTTCTTGTGAGTTGGCGATTAATCTTGTTCCATGCAAACACCATTCGCACAGGCTTTGTACGACGATCCCGATAAAATTTTCGCTCTTATACAATACCATTAAAAACTGCTACCGCTAGTTGGTCGTGCTCTTCCCACCGTCTCGTCGGGCCTATTGAAGGATTGAAAAGGTGTTTGCGTTTCGCTTCAAGAAAAATAGATCTCCCCTCGGTTTTAAAAAATTTTTCGTCATCACTTAGGTTTCGATAGTTATTAAGGCGAAAATGAAATGTTTTAATTCTCCATCGTCATTCAATAACAATGAATCTTACTAAAGCAAAATTTATATAGTCATTCTTTGTTCATTGAGTGAAAGGAACCTTCTATATCCTTTATCAAGGCATAATTTGATGCATATATTTCCAAACTAAAAGGAAGATGCATAATAGTAACAAAACGAATAAAAATCTGAATATTACTTACCAATAATATGTAAAACGATTAATTCACATAATGTATGACATTAACACAATATAAGATGCCCAGGAAATTGATAGAATTTGAATATTTTTTTATGATAAAACGTATTGGCACACTCTGTAGCGTCTTAGGTGGGGTCAAGAGCGGGCTGTCGGATTTAGATCTGGGCAAACGCCAACAACGCGACCATTCCTACTCGCTCATAGACTTAATTCTCTTTTTACTGCTTTAGCAATTAGTATTACTCATTTTGCAAATATTAAAAGCTGCATTAGTATCGAGAAATCTTTTACTACGATATTTTTATTAATTTTTAAAACGATGATTATACTTTTTATTTCTGACTACTATACCGACTTACTTTGCAGGTGTCAACTTAAAAGTCTCAAAAAGTCATTAATGATTAAATTTCCTAAAACATTTGGCTATAATAATTAAATGTGCCTATTAATTATTTCATTGATTAATGGTTCCATTTTTATACAAAAAAAGATATCAATTACCTTTTCTAAAATAAAGATTTACGTATATTAATTCCTCAGCAAAATCCTTTTAAAAGTGAACAAATTTAGTCACAGCAAGTTCTAATCTGCCATTCGAATTCTGTTTATTAATTTCTATCATCTGTTGTGTAAATAATAATTGAACTTTTAGACAAAACTTGACTGTTTTTGATAAGAATCCAGTGATAAGAAGTCCTAACCCAACCTCGTGAGTTTATCTTTATAGGGTTAATAACTAAAAATATTAATACTATTTAGGTATCATGTAAACAAAATGTTATTAGTATTTTAGCTGGCTTGACAACATTATACAGGCTGCTTAATTATTGATATGAAATTTTAGAGATATTGTCCCTTGATATTGGATGAAAAAGCTACAAAAAGGAAGTATTACACCTTAGTATTACATTATACATTTACATTATTCGCTAGAATATTTTTAACTGACTTCATAAAGCAGGAGGAGGCTGACGCTTTTTTTATTTATTTCCCATAAATTATTTTTATTTATATTTTAATTGGAAAGGCGTACTTGCGTGGAATCCCAGTGTCCCATCCTTGGTATTTACATACATTTCACCGGAAGTTTGAACATGTTTTTACTGAATTACTAAAAGTGGATTTACTATAGTATACTTTTATATACAATATTTTAAGCAGTTTTTTTATGAGACGATATAAACATATAACCTTTAAGAGGTTACTCTCAAAAGTGTGACAATTTCGGCTCTTTGATCTCTGAGATCTTCTAAGATAATAATTTAAATGACATTTAAATGATAATTATAATCTACTGCAATTGCACAATGCACCGTACCTGTCTAATGTATTTGATTGGATAAGTAATAATACTGTACTATTTAAAATACTTTCGTTAATTTTCTTTATATGGTTTTTTATGTAATGTATAGGGGATAAAAATTATTTCTGTGAGGACAACCCTTAGGAGAAAGGTCCATCGCGGACGTGGATTTTCTACTGATTTACCTTAACACTTAGAAAATACAAGCTCTTACCTTAAAAGGTAGTGTTAGTGATTAGAAATATAGAATAAAGACTACTATTGTAAAATTTTTGAAATAACCACTGGTGAATCTGAATAAATAAATTAACCTAAACACTATTGCGAGTTTTTTGATTTTTTTTTTAAATATTGCGAATATTTTTACATATATAAAGCTTGTCCTTTATTGATTGACTGACAGAGATCGCACGACTGAAACTGCTGAGCGTAGAGACCAAAAAGAGCACAAGAGCAAAAGAGAATATTCGTACATTTCTTAAGGATAATTTTACATTTTATAGTTCACAAACCCAAGCCGCGGGCCACAACTCGTGGCTTAATTGTATTCTTAAATGATATTGCTGTAATCAGTAAATACGTTGTTGTGATCTATACATGAGGTTGTGGTGCAAAAGCACAAACGCGACTGGTTGTGGGTTCAATTGCCTCTGCCTACCCTGCTGTGTGCGGGATACAGCGTGAAACTTAAATCAGCTTCACTGATTTAATTTAATCAGTACATAAAACTATAAGGATTTTTAATTATTATGCAGGTACCAAAAAAATGACACCCTACAATTTATAATTACGTATCTTGAGCACAGTCCAAAATCCAAATGTATATTATCAAAATAAAATTATCTTTAGAATAAAAAAGTGGGTTTATCTTAAATGCACATTCAGAATTACAATGATACTGTCATTATTACTCTGAATATCAGCGTAAAGTTTACTAAGATTAGATTATAAATGTTTCAATAAGATAAAATATTGGCACTTAGCACTTTAAGTTATATAATAACGAGTTGTTGGCAATAAAACAGTAAAAAATGAGTGATTTTATCTTTTTATATATATCTTGTCTTTTATCTTTATTCTTATCACTTTTAAGTATTAACGTTAAGGAGGGTCAGATCAAACACATACTTGTCATACTTGTTATTGTGGAGACATACTAGCTATATTTTCTTTTCTATTCTTTTTCAGAAATGTTTGCTTTCAATTATTTCTAAGGTGTTTTAACTTCATGTCCACGAAATGTGTGGGAACCGAGTATAAAAGCATATTCGTATATATAGAAATAGAGACAGCGTTCTAGAGTCTATTTGTAATTGATGGCCCATTACATACTAAGTCCAAAACTTGTCCAGTCGACCAGCCAACAAGCACACTGAACTTCTTTTTATTACAACTTTCAAATCAAAGTAGTGTCGTAGTTAGTGATAGAATTAGTTTCGACTTAATCGTCAATCAAGTGATTATATTTATCGCCAATATAACGATTGACATGCTAACGATACATCGGTGATCGTAGATAAATCTCGTCATGTATTATTGGAAATCTTAAAGAATTCAAAATACGCAAACGCTGGCTTACCTTATCTAAGCAGCGGATTTTTATTTTAAATCTATCAATAGTGAAATACAGTACAGCACATATGAATGTTTCCTATACGTATATAAAGACCTTAACTTACGTACTCTTCATAGAAACTACGTTGATAAAATTTATATCCTACTTCCTTATGGTCGATTAAAAAAAATAAATGTGAAATGATTCGGAATGACGTATTCAAATCAGGTCTCGAAAGATTCCGACCTCAATTCAATCAAATTACGAAAATTTCAATGTTTTATTAAGTTAAACTTTGCTGCGGTAGCTCTAAGTGAATTTATCTATACTTAGTTATCGCCTTTTGGAAAAGTCATCTAGCTAACGTTTCGGTAAGTTAAATAATTAAATTTGTCAGTGTCGGTTGACACGCCGGTGGATTTTCTTACGAATTTTCAATGCTGTCACGTCTGACTCCCTCCTCTTTCCGTTACCTCCTCTTTCTATTGTGTTATCGTGATTCCCCGATTTGAATTATTTATTGTTTCAATTCGCACTTCAGAATTATTCCTGGTTGAGCTTCAATTTGAACCAAATTAGGTTATTAATATAGCATTAGAACTTCAAATTATTTGATAACTCAGCACGTTAATCGCAAATATTTGTACATATATACTTTCATATTTTATCATCTTTAGCCACAATTTAAAAATAAAATCTTGCTTCGGTAAATTGTGCAAAAGTACTACATAATAGGATAAAACAAAGCGTAATATTATCTTGCAGATTCTACATGTATTCTATTCCTTTTATAAACGCATTAAATTTTTGTATGCGCATACATTTGAACGCGACGCATTTTCAGTAGAAATACACGAATATTTAGTGATGGTACCGTTGATATTTTTATATAAATTTTATTTTCCATTTTACTTAAACTGCTATGGATATTGATTACGATTAGAATTTTTTTTCTCCCTCTCTCTCTGTGTGCCTTCAATTAATTATGATAGAATAGTTTAATAATAGAGTGGTATAATAAAGTTGACATTATTCTTAGTTGAATAAATTGAAAAAAAAACTTTACAAACTAGTTCTTTTTTATACAATATCTGTTTGATCACATAAATATATACTATGTATTTTTACGTATTCTTAATCGATATGTTGTCATTTATGTAATTCTCAATAATTTGTGACAACCACATTTATATTCGAAATTTAGTTCATGATTTTCAAAGTATAAAATTGCTGCGCACTATATTAAAATGCATTTTGAAGGTCTATAATCCGTGCACTCACAGTGTTGCGTAGTATTGAATAATTCAATATACAGTCGTTTAGACCCATTCTGTTTCCACGTTTCTTTCATAAAATATTCCCCGCTCGAAGGTTACATCTACTACTTGTAATGGATGAGGGACCTTGAAATTATTTTTTTGAGTTTTATAATAATACAATTTTTTCTTAACATCATATTATTTTTCGTTGATTTAATTTTTTTTTTTAAGTATAAAAAAAATTGACTTATTAAAAAATAAGTATTGTTTTATATATATTAAAATACATACACACACAATCGTAGTATTATTTTATATATATTAAAATACATGGATTCTAGTTTTTTTTTAATTATTCTATGCCTCTTTGGAATTATTCTCAAACTTTATAATTCCAGAATTTTTTATATATATATATATATATTTTTTAAGTTATATATCAGTAGGAAAATAAAAACTTTAATCGACATAATTTCTAAGATTTATTTAATTTTTATTGCTGAAACCAAAAGCCATAAACTAAGAAAATCATAAGCCATTGATTTTGAAGATTGCGTAACACGATATTATAGCATGGAAATTCGACAAAATTTAAGTCGGTGGAGCATTAAAGGGGACGTCGACGGAGACGGTTAATTCACCCCATAAGGGTCGCTGTGGCGCCAACAATCCTACCGTACACAAAATCCTAAGTATGATCTCGTACTTTCACAAAAATCTCTTGTCTGCGTCTGTAAGCAATACCGAACGTACATACCTTTACTAAATTTTACGACAACTTTAAACATAATTGAGACCTTCGTGGCGCAGTGGCACAAGAGTGTGACTGTAACGGTCGTGAGATCGATCCCCAATATTTTCATTTCTTTGCTCTGGCATCAAACAAAAGCTCGGCGTTGAGTTCTGTCGCTCAACACGCAATGTTTCGAAAAAATCGGTGGAAAGTGGGATACGGAGTGTCTTAACACTTTGTTCCCTCTGTCTCTGATGTGTGCAGGGTACATTTTTTTTAACAAAATATATTCACGAATTAGAAAAATTAATATATGATAACGTTACAAAATTTAAAATACTCCGGCCAATGGTCTTTGTTTTTGCCTTGCCTATTTGGAGCCTATACATTTTCAACGTAGCGTATAAAGATATGAACCGTAATACCTAAATTAAACAAAGGTAATAAATAAAACAGTGACCCAAACGTTACGAACGTGATTTTTTGCTAGAGTAGGTATGACATTATAACTAATACCGTTTACGAGATTTAATCGTATGTGGAAGAACAACAAATAAAAATCATTAGATTCATATTTGGTTATAAAATTATAATTGCACAAACGGGTTTTTGAATTTTATTGTTAAAAGTTTTATATATTTTTTTTTCTTTTATTTTTTTTAATATATACATGAATTATTCTATAGAAAATAAGCTGAATATCAATATAGATATTTTATAATGATTATCGAAAAATATTAAAATTTATAAATCTTAGCTCACATCAAATGTAGCGCGTTCACATTTACCCGAACGTCCCAATTATTATAGTGGAAATTCTTGGTAAGGACTTCTGGCGACAAATCCATCTGAAAGTCGACAGGCCATTTGTTGCGCGTGTTTTCACGCTTGATAAATCGCGCAACTTGTCCACATTTAGCCGATTTATGTGCAATTCCAATTGTTGTACATTATTCGTAATTGAACGTTGATATATAGGTACATGTATAATTACATATATTTTAATCTTTTGGTAGAGGTCAACCCTTAAGTGATAAATATGAACAATTTTACCCCATAATTTTTTTACTTGTATAGCCTATGCCTAGTTTGAAAGTCATTTTGTGATCTGGTTGAGTATAAATTTTTCCATAGACAAGTAAAACACAATACAAGCATTACGAACGAGTAAGACAAGTTTAAACTACGCTTTATATTTTAAAAGAATAAAAACGTATAGTTTATAAGCATAAGAAGTCAAAGATTAAATATAGAACATATATTCATAATTTATGTATCCAAAAACTCTTCCGGGAGCTCCAGATAGATATAATATCAATGTTAAATTGTGTGTGAAAACATTGAAATATTCCTTGTTAAACAGAGAGCTATTTTTTACTGATTTTATGATTTAGCTAAAAATTCCACGTATTTACATCGAGATGAACGATGCGAGAAAGTGGCAGTTCTCACAGGGCAAGCAGAAATTATTTATGGGCTGCTTTATTGCTAAACTTCATTCGTTGCTGTGGTTGCTTTTATTCCTTCAACGGAAAAAGTTGTGAGATTTTATTACCGGTGTGAGATAGGACACGTTATTGCACTAACTTTGTGTCGGAATTAAAATAGATTTTTGCGGTCATTTTTATTATTATAATGTAAACAAATATGACAAATGAGATTATTTATTTTATGTAAAACTTCTTAACAGCAGATTCATTTCGCAAATCTTATTCTTGTGTGGGACGAGATTTTATTGATAAGACTAACAGTGGGTGTCATATTGTTGCAGAACTCGATCCGTCACAATCTCTCCCTCCACAACCGGTTTATGCGCGTGCAAAACGAAGGTACAGGCAAGTCGTCTTGGTGGATGATCAACCCGGATGCGAAACCTGGCAAGTCAGTTAGAAGGCGCGCGCTTTCGATGGAAACTTCGAAAACGGAGAAAAGAAGAGGCAGGGTCAAAAAGAAGGTAAATTTAAAACAATACATAAAAAGAATATTTGTTATATGATTTTTTTTATGATATAATAGAATTTATATTACGTGAATGAAAATATTTTTTATTTATTATGTTAACTTATAGAGAATAATATTTTATTAAGCTGCAAATAGTGGCAGTTTCTGGATATTGGACACTACACTACATATTTTTCCCCGCCCTTGTTTTGTCATTCAACACGTATAAATAATGTGCACAAAACACATATTCGGGCGGAAAGTGGAGAACGGAGTGTCTTGACGTTACACTATGACTACTCTATTATGCAGAAAAAAGCGTGAAGATGAAAGCAACAGAAAGTAGATATAGGAGGCACAAATGTCTTCGTTCTATAAACTTATTATAGTATACAAATATAGAAGAGTAACTTATTTCACTAAATACAAATTATATTAAAAATGGGTCTTTTTAATCTATTATTGTTTGAATCAGTTTAAAAAATATAAGCAATATATTATTTAATAAATTATTCATAATAGATAAACTTAACCAAATTGCTAGAGAATCAGAGCCAAGATGCGCCACTATTTAATAAGAAATTTATTTCAAATATTAACAGCCCGACACATTGAGAAATGGAGTCACAGCAGACGCCACGCCGAGTCCAAGCAGTTCAATATCTGAAAGTCTCGACATTTTCCCCGATTCTCCTATACACAGGTAAAAAGAAAATGACATTGTAAATAGATAAGTAAATATTCATTAGAAAAATTTTATTCTAGTACAGTGTATTTAAATATTATTTCTTAGAAACTAGACTAGTTGCTTCAAATAATAAGTCCACCAACTCAGATGTTGTAAAATTAAGGGGGATAAATGGCAAACGGCCAATTATGTTAACAAACGTAACCGTCGTGGACGACGATACTAATTCGACTTTAAAGGCATATAATTTACCTATAGGAGTAATACAATGGCGTATCCTGCCAAGTATCCCGCTGCATCCAGTTTTACGTCAGCACATACAATTTACGGATTTATGTGGAAACCACTTAACAATAAAAATAACCGATCGACACGACGCGGCGTTGACCACGTTAATAAAATTGAGTTATAGGAACAGTGTTACTATATGATAAAAGGTTTTAAATCATCCACGACCATTAGATGATGAGTTATGCGGATGCTAAATCTCGTCAGTCTCTCCAATGTGTACCACTTTTATTGCCGAAAATCTCTCAAAATTACGAATATAATTGACATTTATTCTGGACATTTTTTATGTCCTGCGCTCCCATTGGAGACAACGGCCCGTAACAATTCTTACGAAATTATTTTCTGTCATACTTTGCATTAATAAAGTGTGTCCTTTCTGACCATTTTATCCGTTATGATGATCGCTTCATTTGGCATTCATGTTAGCGGGCCTTGATGGAGGCATTAGATTTGCATGCTTGCCATTATACTTTATATATAAAAATTATTATTTGAAATGAATAGATTCTAGTATAGTATTATTTCTGCTAAGAATTATCATTATTTGCTGTTCGTTTATCGTTAAATTTGACCATGGCCCAAATATATATTTTATCTTTTTATAATTCCATGGTCGTTTTTATCGATTGCGAGGCTTGATTTATTTTTGACGCTTGTTCGCTTTGGCGTAGCAGCAGTTTCCAGCTATCGCCGGACTTTCGTCAGAGGGCTTCGTCAAACGCGTCATCGTGCAGCCGGCTGTCACCGATCCCTTCCTTAATACCCTCGGAACCGGAGTGGGCAACTGATTATACTCCCTCCGGGGACTTTGCTTCGACCAGTGATTTCTCCCCAGCTGATTATACACAAGATCAAGATCTAGCGGGATCTCTTGCGGATTCCATGAAACTACACGGAGCGGATCCATTCCTAAATACGTAAGATTTTGCAACATTTAATGCTTAAGCTAGGATAAGTTTAATTAGATGCTAAAATCTTAGTAAATTAGGATATAAGAAATTTTATATACATTCAACGAACTATTTTAATAGATTTATATGGCGTATTTAATAAGCTTTTAACTCTATAACCGATGGCAAATTTTATAATATTACGGTTGCTCAAAGTAAAGTTTATTTTATAATAATGTAAAAAAAAAAATCATTACATCTACGTTATATAAATTCCTTTGAAGTAGTTTTCTATTAAACAGGTACTAGCTATCAAAGCCAAGAAAATTATGAAATGTAAACGGCACAGCATTTAGATATATACCCATTAAACTTATGGGCGATGGAATATCATAAATCTCATAAGCAATTATGGATATGTACATAGATCAAACAAATATTAATTTATTTGACAAACAAATTGTCACCCAGTTTACCATTCATTTTAACATCAATATATAAGGCTAGCCGTTATATAAGGCTAGCTAACGTTAACGCCATGGTATAGAACCTAAAGCCTTCAACATAAATACGGCTTTAATATGATATTTTAGTCCAGAAGTTAAAAGCTAAACATACATGATACGTTAACCAGGTACGTGCCCACGACGTCGTCGTCGTCGTCGGGCGGCTCGTACCGCTTCGCGTACGGCGCGTGCGGCCGCCACCCGCACGGCGGCTGCGCGTGCGCGCAGTACCCCGCGCACCCCGCGCTCGCCGCGCACCCCGCGCACCCGCCGCACGCGCACCACACGCTCGACCACTTCGTCAGACCTCCTCCACCTGCTGACCCAGCTGATATCATGCAGACAGGTTAGTTACTACCGTTTACATTTACTATTTTAATTATTGCAACTATTCTATTAGTACTAGCGAATGCTTTTAAGTTTTTCGAATATCTTGAGGCATTTTAATGGGGAAGTATGTTTAATTTCTCATTAAGATGCCTTCTTTTAAATATCTTCTTTTTTCTTAGTCGCGTACTGTTGTCGAAGTGGCCACGGACGTTTTTCATATTAGTAAACATTTTATGTTCCTTTTATCTCGTGCAGTATTCATCTTTAGCATAGTTTGTTAAGAGTGAACTAAGTGGCGTTAGTAAGTCAACGCCGAGTTTTTTTTGTTACCAGAACGAGGAAATGAAAATTTTAAATATACTAGCAGCCCGCTCGCGGCGTCGTCACATCTGCATCTTCTAATATAATTTTTATTTTAAACAATATCAAACATTGAAAATTAAAGTTGCAACCAAATCAAACATTTATTGAGTGACACCGTTAATGTACAATAATTAGCGTGCACAGACGCACAGATAAAATTATAACTACCCCTATAGTGATAGTTTTTTCGAACCCACAACCTTCGCGATTACAAGCTGACGAATCACAAGCTGTGCCATTGCGACATGATAGTCTATAATGTAATTATTTCATTTTATTGCTAAATTAGAGCCAAAAAACATATATTTTCTCATATTAGTCTCAAAAGAATTAAGGATATTCAGATAAAGATGATTAAGTATATGTATATATATGCACATTATTATATAGTGCATATAATATTTATAGAAATTATAGTAGGTACCATATTGAGATAAATGTTTTAATATGAGGTAAAGTTGCACAAGTTTGCATTAAAATAAAACAAAAAAATCGTTTACCAAACAAGTTCCATTAATAATATATTCATATGCCAGTATATTCTGATAGAATACTGGTTTCATATATTTCGTTTTTAACACCTGGATTCCGGTTCCTTTTCAATTAATATAGAAATACATATATTATTAAAAAAATTTAGTATTGCCATTTACCTACTTGCCATCTGGTTTATTAACTTTGAAAGGCTAAAATAGTTATTTAAATTATATAAGTGGTCCAAAAATCGTAAATAAGAATTAAAGTATTTTTTTATACGGCATAATTTATTTTTATTCATATTCACGCAGTAGGAAAGCGCATTCGGATCGAATAAAATTTAATTAATTTCCCAATGTTAGTCATTCCTTTTTTTCATAATTATTACAATAATATAATTTTGTTTTAAGAAAACAGCCAAACACAAATGGTGGCTACATCTGACGCAACGCTGATGAATGGTGGTATCATGGTGCAGACGGGGCCTATGGGCCCCACAACAGTTATGGGGCAGATCATGGGGGCCCTCAACACAGGACTGTCAGAGGACTTAAATATAGAAGCGCTGGAACATAGTTTCGATTGTAATGTTGATGAGGTAAGAAAAGATTAATCGATTTAATATCTGGCATAATATAATTTCTATATGAAAACAGCTATAACATGTGAAAAGAAACAAAATGTGACTTTAAAAAAATGTTAGCTTTATACAATGTAATAAAAAAATATCGATATATTAAAAAAAAATGTTTTTATCGGTTGCTGCAATCGAATACTAGAATGAAAGATATGTCAATAGAAGAAATGTTATAATGCTTATTATAAATCCACATACACCATTAGATAAATAAAAATATTTAAAAAACACAAAAACCCCGACTGTTTGTTGATTAACATTTCACATTTCATTACAGTCGGGATCTTTTTAAATTATGCGGAGTTCCTGGTAAAGATTTAATTGATTGAAGAATTACTTATAGGTCCCGACTGTTAATCCTAATAAACTATTGGGCTTGTTTATTTTCTTTTTAGTTTTATGTAGTCGGGGGTTTTTTTTTGATTACTTTTTTTAACGTCACCTATTTAAGAACCCTTGGAACCCTTGAGCTGCTAATACGAATCTGACTATGGTAATATTCAATCCTCAATTATATAAATCGGTTCAGCTGTTCTGGAGATATGAAGTAATAAAGAATATTACATACATACGTACATACAAGAGCGTATCTTGCAAAAAGATAACCTTCCCATAACAGTTGGGAAAAAGTATTTATTACAATAATAATATATGTACTTGTTATAATAAAAAATAACCTAAAGCTAAATTTATGATAACAGTTGGTATTAAAATACATACACACTTTACACTGTATAGATTATGCCTCTAATAAAAAAAAATGTTTAAATATTGACATGTGACATATTTTACATATTATCATAATTTGATAAAAAATATGTACTTGATATGGAATAATATTTTAAAACAATATGCATGATTTAACCATAAACTGTTTATTAAAAAGTTAAGATTTTTTGTATTCAATTTTAAAATTTTATTTCCCAGGTCATAAGACACGAATTAAGCATGGACGGCACACTGGACTTTAACTTTCCGCAACAGAACACTGGGATGGCGGCAGAAGCTGAGAGCCAGTTCAGGGCTCCGTCAGCGCCCGTGCCCACCACTCTCTCTGGAGGGGGGGCCTCGCACACCCCCTACACAGTTGCCCCCTCTTGGGTCCATTGAAGTTACCAATTTTGTATGTTAGAAAGTTTAATTGGATGTTTGTTGCTCAATAGTAAGCTGGACGGGTTTGGATTTGTACAAAATATACATTTAGCACAAAAAAAAAGTCATCTCACTTAACCACATACATCATAAAACCATCTTTATTCACGTGAAAGTGAGAAAATAACTATTTAGTATATCTTAGAAAACTTAGGTTATGTTCATCTGAAAAGTATCATATAATATAAACTCATTTCAACCACTTTTTTGATTTATATTTCATAGTATAATGTAAATATGACGCAAACAGTTTCTGTTCGAGATATTTTTGCATAGTGGAGAAGATTTGTGTTAACTAATGTTATAGTAATTTTATTTAGCGTAACGTTACCGGTCGTTGTTAATGTGTCAATTGTGTTAGAGTAGATAGTTCTAAGCTAGGTGGGAGCTTGTGATATATGAGTAGTCTGTTAGGGCCGAGAGGGGGCATACAATGGGACCCTTTTTAGTGATCAATAGAGGTAAATCATTTTTTTTTATTATCTTTTTTTTTTAGCTTCTCGCTGTATCCCGCGTATAGTGGTAGGCAGAGGGAATCCAGTGTCGAGACACTCTTTTTCGGGACTTTACATATCGAATGGCGGAATTCAATGCCGCGCTTTGTCTTATCAGAACGAGGAAATAAAAATAATTCACTTCCTCGACTGGGAGTTGAACCCACTACGACCGTCCCCAGACCTTCTTCTATTACTTAATAAGAGTGTGTGACTTTAATAAATTACATTACAATCGTAAGTATAAATATAAGACAGCTCAAATACAATAAATTTTCTGAATATCAGCGTTAATTCCCGAAAAGTTTCCAGTCGAGTGTCCAATAACTCAGTCAGTATCGCTCCTTACAAAACTATAACTTTATTGTTTCGTGAAAACAACTGACGGTAGTCTGACCCCATTTTCGAGTATTTAAGACCGAGATAGACTCGTCACAAGTTTCATTTCGCTCGTACTTTTGTTAATTTTTAAATTTCTCTAACCTAATACATACCTACCTAAGATTTAGTAGTTTAGGTTATAGATAGAATGAACTTGAAATAATGTTTAATTCTTTCGGATATCAAAAATGACTATTACTAAAAATAATCATAAATTTAACAAAAAAAAACCGACTTCAACCCATAAACAGAACCTAACCAAACTCTCATCAAGCTACCCTAGAAGAGTATCGTTTCCAATAAATAAGTCGGTTGATGGGATATTATGTTATTCGTACATTTGTCGTGTACATATTTAATGCAAATTTAAGACTAACCTGTGATTTTCTCATGGATACTTTTTTTTTTTTTTTTTTTAGCTTCACGCTGTATCCCGCACACAGCAGGGTAGGCAGAGGGAACCTAGTGTTAAGACACTCCGTTCCCCACTTTCTGCCGAATTCTGGAGGCATTGCGTGTTGAGTGGCAGAACTCAACGCCGCGCTTAACCTCGACACCAGAGCGAAGAAATGGAAATATAAATTTAAGTAAATATTTCATCTTCTCATGGATACCTTTATCAGAAATGGACCAAATTAAACTGGGACCACACGGGAAACATCAGCTTTCAAATAAAAAAGAATCACCAAAATCGGTTCACCCATTGAAAAATTCTTAGGTAACAAACATAAAAAAATGCAGTAAAATCAATAATATAATACTAACCTCCTCCTTTTACAGAAGTCGGTTATTTAGGTCGTATTAGGATTGTATTATTATATTATTTTGTAAATTATTTTAGTATTTATTTGTATTTAAAATTTCTACAAGTGTTTCTAAATAATTATCTGGTGAAGTACAAAACTTAAATGGATATTTAGCCTAACTATCAATATAATATGACGTGACATGATATAACATTTTTTTTTCTACATTCCATAGACACGAAGGAAGCACAAAGATAAAAAATAATAATATTAACAATATAAAAAGTGAGATCACAAAGTTCATCCAGCATTCATTTTTACAACAAGTATTAGACACAAGTGCGTCATTTTATGTGCCACTTCTTTGTACGTGGATTATGACACGTGATCTCCTTTATTCATGAAAGAATGTAGGGAAAAAGAAAAAAAGATTGACGAGTCGCGAATATTAGGTGCCAGCCAGAGAGCCAGCCAATATATGAATATTAAATAAAAGATGCGAATATTATGTAGAATAAAGCAAAAATTATATAAAAATAAATAAATCAGCTTCACGCTGTATCCCGCACATAGCAGGGTAGGCAGAGGGAACCTAGAGCTCCCCACTTTCTGCTGAATTCTGGAGGCTTTGCGTGTTGAGTGGCAGAACTCAACGCCGCGCCTTGCCTCGACACCAGAGCGAAGAAATGGAAATATAAATTTAAGTAAATATTTCATCTCCGCGAGTAGGGATCGAACCCACAACCAGTCGGTTTTGCAGTAACACTTTGTGCCCCTGCGCCACGACTGGCCTCAAAGCAAAAATTAATATGAATTATTTTCATAAACAAAAATCATACAATTAATCTTATATTATACTACCCATAATAAATATAAATTGAATAATACGTATGTATTGAGGCTGTCGTGACGCAGTGGCACAAGCGTGTGACTGTAAACGCGACGTTTGTGGATTAAATTCTCACTCGATGGAATAAATTATTATTTATTAATATTTTCACGTCTTTGCTCTGGTAACAAGGCTAAACGCCGTCTTGAGTTCCTCCAGGGAAGTGGAGTGTCACAACACTAAACTCCCGATCGATATTAAAAAATGCAAGCAGCTATTAGGTATGTAACGTACGCGTACGCGCCTTCGCATATAATATAATATATTACGTTTTTTGTCGGGACCGAGTACGCTTGTCAGTTCTGACCTTTACCTCCCGAGACGTTTGTGTGTAAATCGTATTGGGTTATGAATAAATACTTAGGGTGAACGAGACACGCTAGGAAATACGCAGATAACCGTGTACAAACCGAGACGTGTCGTTTCGAAAAATACTATTTTGCTGCAATTTTTTTATATAAGAAAAATTTATTTTTACATTATTAGTCTTACACGCGGTATATAGGGATTGAGGTAGCCCTCAATATCTATAGTTATAGATAGTTTTAAAATAATTTAAAACGAAATACGACTTCATCGTATTAACAAAACAATGCACCCGCCGCGCATTGGCACCTACTACCTACCTACCTAAAGCGTATACCATTTGTCATTTGCTCACTGAGATGAATAATAATTATAATCAGATTGGATTCGAACGTGGCTCAGGAGCACTCGTGATTCAATTTCACCACTGAATGCCCCTATTTAGTTGCTAATGAGGGAGACCGGAGTCGGTAATTAATCATATCATTTTTAGCGTAAACGGTGCCCGCCGCTTAGAGTCGAGCGATCGCCTTCAAATAATGGAATATCACGAAAAAATCCCTAGAATACGACGACGCTAGATTAAACCCGCTTCGGTAATGACTTGTTTTTTAGAGTTTTTAGAGAATACGTCTTCACCAGGCGAGGTTTTGTTAATTTTTTAATACTTTACGCTGGAAGTTAATGGCTGGCTGACGTCGTTGGTAAAAAGAAAATCGAAACTTTTCAGGAGCTTATAATAAAATAAGAAGATAATTATTTCTATTATAAATCTTAAATTGTTTTAACTTTTTTCTCTAGAATAAATGTACAAATATTGTAACATCGGTCAACACTCAACACTCGACTTTTTATATTAACAAGCTGATTTTCATAAAGAGTCGTTTAAATTTCTCCGCTCATCCCGTATTCCGGTCGGCTACAGACGTAATTAGGTGCGGGCCCACCTTTACACACGATTTCACGGCACTTGTTAAAAGTTTTCAATTGCGTTACGAGGGGGTCTTTACACGGAATTTATTCATTATATTCTTCACCCCCCACCACCCCCTACTTAATAAAACGCTTCTTTGCTCTCTTTTATTTCCACTTCCCTTAGTGTCCCCTTGTACTTAAGTATTTTAAATATTTGCCGCATGGCCTCTTAAATGAGTGATGAATTATACATAATAACTTTTCATTCATTTTTATTATATTTCCCCTACACGATCGAGATTGTTTTTTTTTATTATAGGAACTTTAATAAATAACATTAAAACATTAAATGATCAGTGGTCACTAGTAGTGTCTATAATAGGTACATATAATATTGTGTGTGTTGCTACAACCAGCCTAAATCAAAATTCTCCAGCACAGACAAAATTGTAATGCCAACATAAATTACGAAACAGCAAGAAACGTTCCCCATTCGGTCTCAGTGTCAGCTAAAATAAAACACCACTGACCACAATAACGAAAACGGCTCTACTTTGATTAAGTGGTACTACCGTAAATTACATCACTGTCGTCCCTCATAACCACCAACCTTCCCTCACACCCCTCCCTTATCTTTGATATTCTTATTAAAAGTTTAGTAATTCAAATCTGGGGGCAAATCTGAATTAAGTTTAGTAGTAATACGCGACGTCCCACACTCAATTTCCATGTTGATGCCTTAATGTCAATTTTAAAAGTTGCGGCCGCGATTCGCATTCAACGGGAGTATGGTGGATGGAAGCCGCATATACAACAAGTATCTTTATTGTTTGACAGCTTAGGCGACTTTGATCGGTTATTTAAATGAAGGCAACGCGGTTATGGCTGTCAATTTTATAAGACTTTATATGCGCACAGTGTTCCATCGGCAAGATAAAGCATCTTTCTGATGCATAGAATAAAAAATGTAAAGCATTTTGTGTTAAGTAAATTTAAAAAAAGGTGCAGGGGCGCAAGTGTGTGACTGTAAACGCGACTGGTTGTGGGTTCGATATCCACTAGAGGGAATGATATATTAAATGTTTTAACTAATCTTTGGTGTCGAGGTAAATCGCGACGTTGAGTTTCGCCACTCAACACGCAATGCCTTCAAAATTCGGCGAAAAAGAGCTTAACACTAGGTTCCCTTTACCTTTCTGTGTGCGGGATACAACGTGAAGCTGAAAAAAAACTAAATGTAAATACTACATTAAAAAAAATATTATAAATAATTGTCAGTAAAACTCATCTTAATTATATATCGTATAACATTTTATAAGAACACAATTTTTTATCACAAACAGAAACATTATCAAATTGACTGACAAATTTTGTAATCACGAAATGACAGTTGTATCAACTAAAGCAATTTGTGTGTTGTGTCGGAACAAATGGTAAAACGCCGAAGGGTGTCGGAAATAATCTAGTAAAGACAGCTTTAGAATTCTTCCTTGAAGCACGCCGCCAGTAAATTGGATTACAAGTCGACTAGTGACGGCTCTGTACTGCTAATGATTTTATGATTTTGTTGCGGAACGCCGAAAGTGGAGATTATAGGCAAATTAGGTGCCGATTCTAAGGGAAGAGATACGAACGTTTATTGGTACCGACATTTTGTTATGGTGATGTTTTGGAAATTATATACCCAGTAATAGTATGATGGAAATCTGTGTTTTTTTAGCTTTACGCTGTATTCTAGCACATAACAGGGTAGGCTGAAGGAACCTTGGAATCTAGTGTTAAGATACTTCGTTCCCCATTTTTGCACAAAGCTGGAGCTGGACATTGCTGAAAAATATTAATAATTTTTAATTTTATTAAGCATTTGCGAGAGTTTTGAGACATTTGAGAATCGAATCTACAATCTGTCACGCTTACGTTTTTGGGCCACGACTGGTCTCTTGTTCATTGTTTTAATTAAATTAAATTAAAGAATACTAAGGCATTATAAATTAATTAGTAAGTTATAAAGTTAACTTAAATTATAATTTATTAAAAAAATATATGTATTTAAAATAATTTTATTATTCCAGCTTAACTTTTATTTCTATAATTTATGAATATGCAAATTTCATTAAAACTGTGCATTTTGAGAACATTTAATATATTTTATAACAATATAGACAATTATTACACATCAATGCCTCCATACATCTATTTAAAAGTGCTTATTACACTATACCAAAATAATCTTATAAATGTTTGAATAAAATGGGGTAAAGCGGAATCAGTAGAAGCACGCTACGGGCTACGAAATATGAATGAAATGCATCGGTTCCCGGACACGTGGCGAGGGCGGTGGGCGGCGCCGCCCCGCCCTCGTGCAACAGGTGCTACGCCTTCTAGTACATAGCGCTCGTGAAAGTACTAACTTACCCAAACTTATACCAATATATGAAAATAAACGTATAATGAAATCTTTTTGATAGCTACGACTTCAAATTGACTGTTCTTTTGAATGTAAGAAATATTAAATATTATTTATTTACGTGGAATGCAGATTATATAATTACTACAATATCTTATTCTTAGTTGAAGAAATAAATTCCATTTAATTATACATAATTACTTATTATATTTTTTTAGCTTCACTTTATGCCGCGCATAGCATAATTAAAATATAACCTAATATTAAGACACTGTGTTGCCCACTGTCCACTGAATTTGAGTACATTTGTTAAGTGGCGGAACTCAACGCCACACTCAAATATTAATGACGATTTTTACGATAACAACATTCTTATTAAATATATGTTGCAATGAATGTGTGTAACTTTCCGAATATTAAGTCAATTAAAGAAAATAATAAATGCATTATTTACATGTACATTAATACAGAATAATATAGTACATATATAAGAATTTAATACAAAAATCTTAATTTTAAAAATACTTGCTTGCTTCAATGTCATTGTGGAGCTACTTTCAAATTTAAAGTTTTTTTTATATACTCGTTTAATATAACAACAGTATTAACTGGTGCCTGGTAATATCAATAAAAAAAACTACGTCGTAGTTTACGCCTACCGAGACGTTATTGCCTATTTGAAATCGAAGTTGAATGTTGAAACAATAAATTGTAGGCAATAAATAAATATATTTTTTTTCTGCTTCCTTCGATTTGTGGTAATCGAAACTGGTCAATATTTTCGTGTTTGCTGTATGCTGGAGTAGCTTTCTTTTTCTTTAATTGTTGTATAATGTAATAATTATGCGTACTTATGTTGTTTGATTTCTTATTTATAGTAAATTGTTGCGTAATTTTTTTTATAAAATATTAATAGAATAATTTAATGTTGTTTTGTTTTGGTAATATAATTAATAAGATTTATTGTAGGATTAGTAATTTGGCACATACGCACCAACATAACGACTTAAATATTTAAACACCATTTTAATTTATACACTTACAATATATTGAATTTATATGCAAAAAAAATCTGGTATAAAAAAGACAGCCAAATCCCACACATTTTCCCATACAAAAATTCAAATCCTTTCGACATCGTCGTAATAAAGGAAGCGCGCCCTAAATAGCACGAGAGTTAAGAGGTCGGTTTCAGTATGAATAAATTTACGCGAACGCCCCACCGGAATTACTCGATCACCAACGGCGTCTATGGTTTATAACCCGTGACATACCAAAATAAATTTATGGCAGCGAAAACTATAAAAAAATACTTAAAGTTCAGCCTAATATTGAGCAATTGCTTAGAATTATTGTAGTATTTGGAAAAATATTACACATTTCAATTTGAATATGCAAATAACTAAATATTAACTATAATATTAAGGCTATCGTGGCGCAGGGACCGCTCTGGTAACAAGTCAAAACGCGGTGTAGAGTGCCGCCACTCAACTAGCAATGCCTCCAGAATTCGGCGGAAAGTGGGAAACGGCTATGTCTTAATGGGAAAAAGACGTCTTTTATAGCTTCACGCTGTATCCGGATAGGCAGGGGAAACTTAAAACCCTACTGTTAAGATACTCCGTTTCTCATTAAAACGCTTTGCCTCGTTACCAGAGCAAGGAGATGAAAATATTAAATTTTCTCAAGTGGGAATCGAACTCACAATCTGTCGCGTTTACAGTCGCACGCCTGTGGCCCTGCGCCACGACTGGCCTTTTCTGTTTTCTATTAGTTAAAAAAAAAATTAAATTAAATTAGCTTCACGCTGTATCCCGCACACAGCAGGGTAGGCAGAGGGAACCTAGTGTTAAGACACTCCGTTCCCCACTTTCTGCCGAATTCTGGAGGCATTGCGTGTTGAGTGGCAGAACTCAACGCCGCGCTTAACCTCGACACCAGAGCGAAGAAATGGAAATATAAATTTAAGTAAATATTTCATCTCCTCGAGTGGGAATCGAACCCAGAACCAGTCGGTTTTGCAGTCACACCTCGTGCCGCTGCGCCACGACCGGCCTCCATTAGTTCTAGTAGATAAATATAGATTTTGCCGAAAATATAATTAATCTAACGAAAATAAATTTATTCTGATTATCAAAAGCGTTAAAAAGAATAAATAAAAGAAACATTAAAACTTTTTATAACTGCTTCGATAAAATCTGCCATACTCGCTTAGACGTGGCTTGTACCCGTTTTATTTCGGGAAAAGCCAATTATCTATATCACATATTAAGAGCAGCGCACTTTATTCTGAGCAGTGGACGGAGAAAGTCCGTTACATTGCTGAATATGCGACAGATTTATCGTGGAATGTTAGTGGTGTGCCTTTTCTCTATATATCGATATGTGAAAACGTGGTTTAATATCTGCCCATCTTTTTTTGAGGTAAAAAACAAATTAGTTTCTTATAAACTTTTTACCCATTACTAATTATTGCTCTAAATCAGTAATTTATATTAAAAAAATCCTTGGCTATATTCTATAGATACACATGTATATAGCTCTAATAGTTTTGGTATCTAATAAAAAGTCGCCTTTAAATTAGAACATTGTAAAAGGAAACATAGTTTATTTTATTAATATATTCAATTTTAGCAGTAAATAGGTATTTGTATTATAGATAAAAAGTCTGAAGTGATACAATAACTCTACAATGCCTCATGCCATCATGATAATTCTATGAATTGAAAAAAAAATACAAATTAACCTTACAACAGATTAAAATTAAATACTCCTAATAAACTAGCATGCATCTATAAACTAATGTATACCCGCCACGTCCCGTCACTACGAGGCCGTCACCTGGGCGGGGGGCGCGGGCGGCCGGCGTCGCCGTGGCGGGCAGGTTACGATTTACACGCCACCAACTCAGCAGAAACTCTGCCCGAGAAAAGCGCTGATAATCCTGGATACGTACATCCAGACGGTGCGCGCGAATTAAATAGAGATCACTATTTGTATTATAACATACTGCCTTTCTTAATTATGCCTTTCTGTTCTTTTGTGCTAGTTCACTGGAATTCTTTATAGTTGTGTATAGTTGTGTCACTGTTAAATCGACTAGTTGTGGGTTCGATCCCCATTCGAGGAAATAAAATATTTATTTACATTTATATTTTCATTTCTTCGCTCTGGTGTCGAGGTTAAGCGCGGCGTTGAGTTCCACCACTCGACACGCAATGCCTCCAGAACTCGGCGGAAAGTGGGGAACGGAGGGTCTTACACTAGGTTCCCTCTGCCTACCCTGCTGTGTGCGCCATACAGCGTGAAGCTGATTTATATTCTTATAGTTATTGTATAAGAGCTATTTATTATTACGGCGTTACAGGTTTTTTTGTATCAAAATGGCATTATAATTAATACAGCATAACAGACTATCGTTATAGACATAGTACAGCAGACTATACGTCATTGTTTTTTAATGAGATTAAATAATCTGATATTTAATTTTTTAATTAGGTATGTTTTATAAATAAAAATATTAAAAGTTGTAGCTAACTAATTTTTAATTTGTTTCAGAATGTTCAACATTGAGGCGGTAGCGTCTATAAAGATTCTCAGCCGGGTTGATCAAAAAGTTTACAAACTGTGTTACTATTCGAAGATAAATCCATAATAAAAGTGAAAATCCATCTACGTAACAGCTTTTGTTACATACGAACAAACGTCAATGGAGTGCGAATGTAAAGAACTTTGGAATTATTATCAAAGATATGTGACCTCGCGTAGATATGTGTTATTTATATAAGAGAAAGGAAGGAGCAAATGCCGCGGTTTTCTTAAATTTTGGGATATATAAAAATGAATAGGTTTTTTTTACGTGTAAAATAACGTTCTACATTCAGGATATTGTATATTAATTAATACAACTAGTAGCCATAGGCTTTAAATGTTGCCATCAATTTTTGTTTTGAAATATCATTGTGTATATGAATTATGGATTGCCTCTAAACGATTTCGTGCGGGCCAATGTTGTTTATATTTAGGTAAATCATTTATAGGATAAATGTTATTTTTAATAGGATTCAAGTACAACTTGCGCTTTGGCAAAATCTAACTGCGAGTCTTATTTAGTACCGTTTAATGAAATAATAAATTTAATATTTTTTTACTTATGTTGTTTGGCCTTGTAAATAACTGACTCGATGAAATAAAGGGCGAACGTATGGAAATAAAAAATCGACATGATTCCAGTACCTAAGTTAACTTTAACATATCGTAACAACGATTATTTTATCATATTTTTTCAATTGCTCAACATAAGCCTGACCCCTAACAAATTTAAACCTACAATCCTTTTGTACTAGTTTGTGCCTGTTAGTTAAGAACAACATGTTAATAGTACACAAAAAGCCGTTTTAGTCAGATTTCTAGTCCCAGATATTAAATATTTCGAATAAGCTACTTCGTCAACCACTTGCAGTAAATAGTGGTTTGCGAAGGCTATCGAGTCAAATTAGATACTCGAGTGCTACAAGAGATGTGCGATTACAAATGAATAAACGATGGATACAATCGAAAATTAATATTCTATTATTACAATTTTCGTCTTAATTTATAAAAAAATTCAAAACTAATAATATTATATAAAAAAAAGAATCGATTTATATTTTTTATGATTTATAACACAAATCCATCGATTTATCTAATTATTTGTAATCACACATCTTTAGAACAAAGAGAACTAGTTCACTTTGTAAATTACCTCAGTGGACTGTTTGTGATAGATTTATCCAATAAGTGTTCAATTTAGTAAATTTAATATAAGTCAATTCCTGTAATATTTGACGTCCATATTCATGTATTTAGAAGCACTAATTGATTTCGCCACGGAAAATATATTGCCAAAATGAAACGTGGGAGTATCCACGTTATTTGGCATATATAGCGTTTTGCGCCTTTTCTCGTGTTATATATAACAGCGTTTATACTAATTTTTATATAACACCATTACCAAATTCACCGCTTCGTATCGAAATATAAATAAACACATTCAGCTGATATTGGTGCTATAGATAATATACGAAGATGCCTTCTTTAAACTTGTCCTTGTCTTGTAAACATTCAAATGAATGGATTCCAGAGTAGTGACGTGGTACGCTATTAACAAAAGCTTCGCGCATGTTTCTTTTTAATCGGAACAGCGAACGATAATCATTTTTTTTAATTGAATTTTTTAATCTATAATAATAAAATGTGTCATTCTATAGACGTAAGAGCTTAAATGTAGTTAGAAAATTAATAGATTTAACTCACTGATTTGACTTAAAGTCGATTGATATTTTTGTTCTATGTTTAGTATTCGTTTTTGTTTGTAATTCGTAGTAACCATTGCCAAAACTTATGTGTGTAACGATGTTTAACAATAATTGTAATAAATATTACGGTTACGTTAAGGAATCCGAAACGTAAAGATGACTGGCCGGTTTTGGCAGTGTCTCATAGTAAGGATGTTAGTTAATATATATAGATATCATATGGTTGTTGATATGTGTAATGTTAATGTAGGCTATATATTAAGATATTGATGTCAATCCGTGTGGTCAATTATATACGGACCGAATTTAAAGCTGTTCCAGTTGTAAATCGTACCAACGCCTCGTTTGTTAGATAGCGTTGTACCAGAGAACGTTAGATGTGACTCGAGAGTTTCCCTTAATTTTAATTATATATATTTTTTTAAACAAAATGTTTTTTTTAAGGAAAATACTGTTAAATCTAAGTTTCGAAGCGACATTATTTGTAATGGTGCGATCTGAGGTTGTAATATGTTTACAAAGTGTAAAAAAGGTTACGAGAGTAATATTAAAATATATACATATATGTTCATTATATCACATTGTGGTTTTCTTGCTGGTTGCAGAGGTCTCCAAAGCATTTTATATTATATACTAGAACATCTGTAGTTGTAGTCAGGATACGGGGGATATACTTAGTCCGAAATAGAGCGTCGAATAACGTACATTAGGGGGTAGTTACCCTTATCCAGATCGGTTAAATAAAATCCTGCTTCATATTATCTATACACATATACTATGTTAAATTTTATATTATATTTTTTTTATATTAAATTTATAACTATCCAAAATGAGGGTACCTGCACCTAAGTTGCTCAATGAAATCTACTGTACAAAGTGAAAATCATGTTTATATCAATATTTCTATTGTTTTTGTTTCAAAAATCGATTTTTGTTATTATTTTTTTTATGTATCTTGTTTATTTTCGAGAACATCAGGAAATTGGTGTTGAAAACACTAAAATTTATTATTTTAAGTCATTGTTGTTTTTATATTTAATGATTTTCATTATAGCCGTTGCAAATTTGTTAAAAGTACAATATATTTAGTAGATATCGTTAAGGGTTGATTGATCTGTATGGATAAATGAATTAGAATGTTTTATTTAACACTACCTTGCTCGCTTGTATAAGTATCTGCGAACGGAACTGGCATTACATGTTTGTACATTGCACTAGGAACCTGGGGGAACCCGCAGACGTCTAGTAATTTATTTTCGTAAAATATTAAATCTTTATCTTAATGACGTAACAATATTTTTTTGGTTGCTTAATTTTAATGTAACAATTTTAAGACAAAATGTCAAAGAATTAGGTAAGTTAGGAAAATTATGTGTTTAAATGTAAATATATAGATGAAAACGTATGTAGAAATACATAAATATTATTTATGTATTAAATTTGATATTGTTTTCAAAATTTCATTTGTTGTATTATTTATTCCCTTATACCCTACAACTAAAATATACCTAAATAAATTAGACTTGTACTAAAAACAAATTAGTACATGTTGAGGCTTGTCGTGGTACAGGGGCACAAGCGTGTCACTGTAAAAACGACAGGTTGTGGGTTCGATCCTCACTCGAGGAAATGAAATATTTAACATTTTCATTTCTTCGCTCTAACGTAGAGGCAGTGCGGCTTTGATTTCAGCCACTTAACCATGCATTGCCGCCAAAATTCGGCGGAAAATGCGGAGCAGAGTTTCTTAACACTAGAATTCCCTCTGCCTTACCTGCTGTGAGCGGGATACAGCGTGAAGGCAAAAAATATATATAAACAGTTATGTACGTGCTACTTGGTGCTAAAATTTATTGACTCGATTTTATCTGCAAGTCGTCACGTTAAAATCATACTATATGCGATATAATTTTAACGCCTTAGCTTTTTTAGCTGATTCTTTTTTATTATTTTGCAAAATTACATGTCTAACTCGAAAAAAATCATACTTAAAAAGAAACTATTCGATTTTAGTGATTTTATTTTACATAGTACAAAGTAAAGCAAATTTATTAATATTTACAAGACCAAATTTTTCTGGTTCACGATGTATTCAGCTGTGGCATCATTTACCTGTATTTAATTACTCAATGAAGTAAAACGAAAATGTTATAAAAAAAAGTATATTATTTATACTATAAAATCATTTACAGTTCAGTTTTGAAGAATATGAGGTTTCATAATGACATGGAAAAATCAATATTTTGTATAAAGAGATCTTAATTATAAGTAAAACACAAAACAAGATATAATTTAAAAAATAATAAATAAGAATTATCTGATTTTACATTTTGTTTCACATTTCTAAAGTTTCAGTCTTTCCATGTCTATGTGAAAATTATATTCATTATCTCAACACAAAATTTCTCTAATTCATTTTAATTTTTAAAATTGATTTGCCCGCAAGACTGCCTTTGTACATAAATGCAAATGCTCAAATTCCTTAAACTAAAAAAAAATGTGACAATCGGAAGCTAACTCGAAAGGTAAATGGCGGTAAATTATACAACATTTAAAAAAATATAGAAAATAATTCTCAGTTTTGAGCATAAATAAGATCCATGCTATTGGACTGTATTTGGCATTTGATTAAATTCATTAAATTAATTACATCTTTCTACAGGACTCTTAGTCAAAACATCTGAAGTGCTTCGGCTGGGGCAGCACTAGTTCGAGTTAAGGCGTATAACTCAGCCATATAAAACATCTAATCTATTACTAGTTTCCATAAAATAAAACTACATTAGTACTGTCTTTCGTTATTACACAAACATAATATAAAATAATATAATACATAAGTATTAAAAGCTTAAACTGTTTACAAATTACGAGTCCGAGTCGTCGCACTCTTCGACCATATCGCTAGGAGGTCCAGGGAAGTCGGGTGGTCCCCAGTTGAGGTATAAACTGTCCGTGTAAACGGCCAAGCCAAAAGAAAACAACCACCTTTAAAAATATTAATTTAAATAAATTAATCAGTACCAATTTTCTCATTTTCACATTTAAAAAAACTGCCCAAATTCTGTTATTGACATACATGGATGTAATAGGGAGTTATGGACAGCATTAGGGCAACACTTTGAAAAGCATTAGTAAGAATCCACTGTTATACCATTAATGTGGTTGAACACGATGGTTGCGGGTTTTAATCTCATTTTTATATTCTTATTGCACTCCTATTTATATTTAACCATTTCTCCGGCCTCGATATCGTGAAGTTGGATCATTTCTAGATTTTGTCCTCTGTTTCCGCAATTGTTATATATGGGTCATGAAGAAAAACTCGAAATATTATTAAATATTAGGGAAACACGTACCAGGCCAATCCAAACAATAAGTGCTTCATGTAAAAGCTTTGCCTCTGTCTATACCACGGGTCCCATGGACCGCACGGGACTGGTAGTTCATTCATATGGGGTTGACATCTTGCTGGTGAGAAATATGTTTTTATAATAATTTAATCGACTGAATTAAAAAAAAAGTAGATAAAGATCAGGAAAACCCGATTAGTCAATTATTTAACTATTTAAATTGAATTTGTGGCAAAATAACCATAAAATAATTAATCACTCGCTACTAAAATCAAATAAAAGTTCTTCGTTGGATGTGATGTTTTAAAGAACCAAATCATGATGTTTCAAAGAGATCACCACTAGGATCTCTCTCAATGTGTCAAATATTAACATATTTGAACGTAAATTTTAAATTAAAATTAAATAAAGTAGTAAAATAATTATGAAAATAAAAACTGTAGATCTACTAAAAATGTCAAGTAATCTACTAAAGGAAAAAATTGGGAACGACTACGACAAATAAACAAAGCAAATGAACATTACATACTTATTAAAGTTGTGTCATATATGTATAAGTAACTTACGTGGTTTTGTCGCTAATTTTCTACTCTCTAAAAGCTTAGAAAATCCTTTTTGTATTGCTAACAGCCTAGATTTCATAATTCTGTTTTATGTCATTTGCCAAAGGAAGACAGACATCTTTAAAATATAATCATCAAAATCGCGACATTTCGTCAATATATGCCAGTTCGAATTTGTTGACACACATTTAAAATATATAAACTTTATAAAATTAATGAGGTAATACAGACAATACAGAGAAAATATTTATTACATTATGAAATATTAATTAATTTATTGAAGTTACGAACCCCGCCTTTTGTCTTTTAAATAGGTTTTTTTTATTTCTGTATTAATTCCAACGGATTTCGTGTAAAATAGATAACAAATATACCAATCAAAATACAATATATTATTACGACGCGCATGTTTCAAAGTGACAATTCATAATTATCGTCACATATACAGGTGCTTTTGGAAATAAATAAAATCAAAACCTATTGACATAAGTTCAAATATTTTTTATTGAAATATAGTGCAAAGAATGGCAGCAACCTCGTTTCTTATCGCCTCTTTAAGAGCTTCTATGTTTCGAGGGCGATGTTGAAAGACCTTGGCTTTGAGATATCCCCACAGGAAGTAATCGCAGGGTGTCAAGTCTGGTGACCGTGGAGGACACCCAATATCACCTTGTAAGGAAATAACGTGTCCAGGGAACATATTTCTAAGAACTGCAAGTGAGCGACGAGATGTGTGTGCCGTTGCTCCGTCCTGCGGAAACCATACATTTTCTGTTCCGTAGTCATGGAAAATGGCGTTCATTCTTGGCCGAAGAAAGTTTTGTAACATGTTACAATAGCGATCACTGTTTACTGTAACAGTCACGACGTCCTCTTCAATGGAGTACGGTCCTAACACACCGCACTTGAAAATTGCGCACCAAACTGTAACTTTTGGGCTATGCAGTGGACGTTGGTAAATTTCACAAGGATTGTTTTCAGACCAGTAACGGTAGTTTTGTTTATTTACCGCACCTGCAAGATGAAAATGGGCTTCGTCTGAAAAGAGAACAACATCGTGCAGCGCACATTTTCAATAAAATCGTGGCAACACATCGTACAAGTGTCTAAGTCTACGTCACTCAATTCCTGCACCATCACAATGTTATACGGATGCATCTTTACATCTCGGTGCAGAATCCTCCGTACACTTCGGTCTGATAAGTGTAGGGCCGCTGAAAGGCCGATGGAATTTCTCACTTGGGTTAAGCCGTTTAATAGTGCTGTTTGTATAATGGTCTGAGGCGCGGCGCATCTTTTAGTTCACGTAAGTACAGGTCTTGTACTGGTAGCAACGTCACGAGTTTAAATCTTTATACTTTATTTTTTGTTCGAATTATTAAAAGCGACAGAAAAGGCTCGATCACTGATACTGTATAGAAAAATGTATATCGATCCGTAATCACAACGCTCTTCTTAATGATATAACGGAACAATTCATTATAAGCACAACGACGAGAGTAAAAATGATAAAGATGCAAGTCCGGTGTAGAAGAACATTAATAAAAAAAATAATTTTATTATGCGATTTTTTTATTAAAATTAAAATTAAATTAAATTAGCTTCACGCTGTATCCCGCACACAGCAGGGTAGGCAGAGGGAACCTAGTGTTAAGACACTCCGTTCCCCACTTTCTGCCGAATTCTGGAGGCATTGCGTGTTGAGTGGCAGAACTCAACGCCGCGCTTAACCTCGACACCAGAGCGAAGAAATGGAAATATAAATTTAAGTAAATATTTCATCTCCTCGAGTGGGGATCGAACCCACAACCAGTCGGTTTTACAGTCACACTTTGTGCCCCTGCGCCACGACCGGCCTCAAATTTATTATTTGATTTTATTATTGGATTTTTTTATTGATGACTAATAATAAATTTTACTTTTATGTTTTTGTTCCAGCTCTACTTTTGGTGACACTCGTATGAATGCAAAACTCAGCTAACGCCTCGCAGACTGTAAATAAAACCAATAGAAGCAAGGTCAAAATCTATGCAGGCGAAATTGCAGAGGGCAATGCCGTCGTAGCGCAGTAGAGACTATGTTGTGAGTTCGATTTCTACATGCGTGATTTAATTATTTAATATTTTCATTTCCTCGGTCTGCCAACTAGACACAGAGCGACATTGAGTTCCGTTATTTAAAACGTAATACTTTTTGGCATTTTTAAAGTGTTATTCCATACTTAGGAAAGAAAAATACTTATTTAGAAACGTATGGCTTGGTTTGAATTGTTGAGAACGTATGGCTTACTGGTCGGTTTCCAGGAGGCGCGGGTTCCAGTCCCGCTATGATTAATCACACAAACACTATAAACGGACGGTAAAGAAATAAAACAACCAATAATTTTGCAGTATTTATTAGTCATACCTTACAATATCTATTATCTACCTATTGCTAGGTACATTATTAGATTCTTAACCTCGCTGGCCATTTTTTACAAGAGGAACTAAAAATTGCAAATTTTATTCTTGCGTATTTCAAAAATATTTATTTATACTAAAAAGAAATTCATATAAGAATACATGGGGCGTTGTCAGGAGTGAACTTACGTAAATCCGAAAGAAATATGAAAATAGCCATGAATCGCAAACTTACTAGCTAATAATAACTTAAATTACTTCTGTTTAATCATATTATTTTCAAAAAAATATAATAAAAAAAATCAACACCATACAATGATCCACAGCTTCTCATACTTTCTCTTTCAATTATGATATACTTTAAAAATAAAAAAGAAAAAACACATATACATACTGATAATACTTATCATAGTGATGTCGTTGGTTGCTTTTAATTACACTTTTTTATATTGATTAAAATTTTAAAAGATTTGAATTCAATGAATGAATAATATATTTATGATGTTTCTTTAAAAGTTACGGAATTTTAAGCAAATATAGATAAATAAAACAATTTTCACATGCAATATATCAAAAGCAAGAGAAACCGTCGTGGTACAGCGGCTTAGCGTCTTACTGTAAACTATTTATATATGGACATCGGAAGACTGTGTTTAATAACAAATTCTGTTTAAATTTGTTTTTTGCGAAATTGTGTATATACTATTTACATTCCTGCTGTATTAGCGTCCTCGCACGAGGAACCTCACAACCTAGTGTGAGGTTGAGGTGTGAGGACCCAACGACACTCCGTTTCCCATTAAGACACTACCGTTCACCACTTTTTGATGAATTATCGAAGCATTGCTTGTGGTTGAGCTAATGTCAAACAATATTTGTTTAATAGTTAAACGAAAATTGTCATTTAAGCGAATAAGGTTTTATTTCCTAGGTAATCTCAATTCTTGTTTAGTAAATGCTTGCACATTTGATAAAAACTTTTTTTTATAAGACATGTAAAATTAAATCCGCCGCCGTTTGGAAATCGTCACTTCACCGTAACGTTTATACGCGTGTACGTTTTATACGTGAGCTTTTTAATTTTCATAGCAAAGATGGTTGATATTTTATTTTAAAAACATCGCATTGATTTTTTTTTTAATATTTTGACTGAAAACAGCCGAAATGAAAAATATATATCCGTAGCTGTTTCTGATTCAGAAATAAAAGTTTTGAACAAATATTTGATAAAATTGTGACATGTTTTTTATTTCGCCTGGCCCGAGCCCGAGTTCACACACGAGCAGTTAATTATTAACCGATAGTAGGAATGAAAAATTTCAGCTACTAGAAAAATAAATATAACAAATAATACATAGTTATTTCCAAAAAATCTAATATGTGTAAGCAAAATTATTCGAAAGTAGCGAATAATATTCGTAATAGAATCCCATTTCGTTGTAATATCCATATTCATTTGTATATTTCTATTAAATAGCTTTACGTACTTAATTACAGTGTGCTCAACAAGTTGTGGCCGCCCTGATGTAAGCTGTATATAGATGGCCGACGCGGATTTGATTTTAAGACTTTTCTTACGTTTGATTATTATTTTCCCGAGATTATTACTTTCCCCATAGTTTACAATGCGCAAAATTCCAGAAAACCTAACTTCAGGGCCGCCACGACTTGTTGACAACAACTGTATGTGAAGAAAATTACTATTTAAAAATATTTTTCCAATATCTATGTAACACAATGTTGAAAGCTATTAATTTTAAAATATTCTGCTTTAAAACAATGTGCAAATAGATTAGAAATTGTATTTTAAATTTATCATTAAACATTATTGGACTTTTATATCTAAGATTTTTTTATTAAATGTATCCTCTAATCTATGGAAGAAAATTCACTGAATTGGTTTGTCACCATTATGGCGTTTATAATGAAGTTTTATTTTTTTCTATGAAAACTGTTTTCTTTATATATAGGTACATATAAAAAAAGCCTTATTTTGATGTATGTAGAATTATGTATCAATTTATTTGTCTATGTTATAAAAAAAGATATACTTCTTATACATCACAGGGAATATTATTTTTTATTTTTATACCCAGCCAGTAGCAGGGCAGGTAGACAGAACCTACTGTTAAGACACTCCTTTAGAACATCTTAGTGTTGAGTGGCGGAACTTTAACGTCGCGGTTAGCTTTGTTACCAGATCGAAAAAATGAAAACATGAAATAACTTGATAATTTTTAAACATTTTTATTAGCTTCACGCTACTTCGTTGTATCCCGCATATAGCAGGGTAGGGAATAGGGAGAACTTAGTGTCTTTTTGTTTTGTTTAAAAGTTGCATTCTTTAGAAGTGTTATAGGCTATATAACATTACGGTGTAAGTCTCAGTTATGGGAATAGGGAGAACTTTGTGTCAATTCACTCCTTTCTCCTCTTTCCACCTCAATTCGAGACATTGCATGTGTGTTGAGTGATGGAACTCAACACCACATTTTATCATATGAAAGCAGGGAAACAGAAACAATAAATATCTTCAATCCCACAGCCATCATGTTTACAGCCCAATAAAAATCTATTATATACTTACATGTATATAAAGATTTAATTTTATTTCTATAGCAACAAAAAATCTATCACACAATATGATACATTCCTTTTTGAATATTCAACTCAACCACAAAAAGAAACTAAGGCCAAAGTATACAAGCTAGCTCGACAGTTTTCACAGACATATACATAAAATTAATTACATACTAATATAATAGAGGATTTGATAATTGACATAAGTTATCTACTCTCAGGTTTAGGTTTCGGGGGCTTGAAACCCATAATTTTTTTCTTCTTCTTTTCTTTGCCAGTTTTGCTACCAGATTGGAAACTTTTCCAACTATCTACACGATTTTGTCTTGATTCCTATAACAAAAACGTCAAATTTACTAATTATTCACTAATAGTAAACTTTATAAAAATCCTGATACACAGATAATAATAAAAAAATTACAATATTTTAAAAATGGTGCAAAGAAACAAACAAAGTGTTGTGTTGTAAACAATTATTAACTTACTTCAAAATTCTTTGCCCATTCCTTCTCAAAAGACATTTGTTCCTCTTGTTCAATTTCCGCTTCGCGTTTTCGCTTCCTCTCCTCCATATCTCTTGTTTCCAGGTGTTGACGTTTCCTCTCCATGTCAGCAAATAACTGACGAAAAAAAACATATATACACATTTTTTAACATAACAAAGATCCCATGATTTCCTGACAAAAAATATTTCTAAATTTACTAGCTAGCTATTTATAAGTCAGTATGTTGTATGTTACTAGGTTCCCTCTGCCTACCCTGCTGTGTGCGAGATACAGCGAGAAGCTGATTTAATTAAATGATGGCCCCTTAGGAATCATCAAGTTGGGAGCATCACTGTGGTAAAGCATGACTGCCACATTGCAAAACTAACGTCGGTAATCCTGTTATGGCGAATGAAACACATAAACATACAGCTACTGTTTACAAAGAATATTAAGGTATTTAAAACTAATTCAATATAAATAGTAGTGGCATAGTGGCAGTGTTTGACTGTAGACGCGACATTGGTTCGATTTCACTGATGGCAACGATTTTTTTCTATTTTCTTGGTGTCATAAGTCATAATAAGATAAAGCATGGCATTGAATTGGAACAAAGGATTATCTTAAGACTTGGTTCCCTCTACCTACTCTGCTATATATGTTTGTGAAACAGATTAGTATAGCTGATAAAAAAAAACATACCTTCATAGTCATCACATAAATTGCATGCTTGTATTTAGCAGGATCATCTTCAGGAATTCCTTCTGCAACTCGGCCATCTTTCCTTTGCTTTTTCCTTTTCTGTTCTATCTGTAATGTTAAATATTATTGGTAGTAGTAGATAGAAATCTAGACTTGGCGTTCTCTTAATATATATATTATTATTTTTAAGTTATTAAAATAACAATTTGTTTATTATGGAGGAAAAGTAAATCCAAATATCTGCATTCACTTACAAGTAATATACTAACAGATATTTATTTTTTTTAGTTAAAAGACAAGGCAAACAAGCATACGGGCCACTTGATGGTAAATGATTATTGCCACCCACGGCTCTGTTTAACACCAGAGTAGCTACAGGTGCGATGCCGGCTTTTAAGGTGGAGATAGACGAATTTTTTGAAGGTACCCAGGTTGTATCGACCTGGACATTCCACAGTTGCGTGACGCATGGAAGGAAGTTCCTACGAAACCGCACAGTAGTGGAGTGCCACGTATCCAGGTGGTGTG
This sequence comes from Heliconius himera, assembly GCA_021202915.1. Lineage (NCBI taxonomy): Eukaryota > Metazoa > Arthropoda > Insecta > Lepidoptera > Nymphalidae > Heliconius > Heliconius himera. The sequence goes on along the minus strand of JAJHJA010000144.1, from coordinate 1,003,900 downwards.
GATGGTACTTGAGTTTGTGACGTACTGCGCGGTTAGAAAATTCGGCGTCAGGTAACAGGTCAAACAGCTCCCCAGAACACTCCCCATGATAAATGCGGTAGAAAACGCATAGTGAGGAGATGTCTAGTTCTAAGCCTAGCTTTATTAGCTCATAAATAAAAATACATATAACGCTAATAATTTAGATTTTAGAGAGTCGGAAAAAGGTACAGACCATGTGTCGCGTTAAAAATTACTTTTGACCCCTATAATTTTTTAACCTTACTAGGGAGGTTAAAAAATTATTCAATAAACTTTTTAAAAATTTGTCAAAATAGAAAATATTAATGCTAAAGAATAAAAAGGTGTCACTGAGGATAACTTTCAGGATTGAATCAAGTGGAGAAGAAAATCTTTTTAACACTATCAGAATCATTTCCACAGACAAGGCTATCATGATACAGTTGGACAGCAGCCAACTGTAAATCAGTCTCCTAGTGTGTGGGATACTGAAAAAGACAAAAAATAGAAAACAGTAAAGAAAATATAATTAAGTTCTTTTTTGTGCCAACAGAAATTGAAGAGGAAAACTATCAAGACACAAAATAATATTAGAGGAAACTGCTTTGTGTTCATTGATTTACCATGGGGTTTGTGAGGGTTTTGCTGCCGGGTGAGGAGCAGTGTTAGGAAAGACTTCTTAAAATTCTCTCTTTAAATGTAAATTAATACTCATTTCATTCATGCACCAAGTTTGATGTACATTCTAGAAATAAATTGATAGTACTAGAGGCAGAGCAGCAGTAGAGAGATTTTGCTATTATACGATTCTCATCTATTTATATGTATAGTGTAAAGAGAGATAATCAAAATAAGATGACAATTATAAAATTCTTGTACTAATGCTCTTACCATGTGATCAGTCCGCTCTTTAGCTTCCTCATAGATGCCAAGGCTTTTCTTTCTAGTGTCTTCATTCTCAAGAGTTTTCCATGCTCTGTTTATAATTTCAAATGCTTGTTGAGCTCGTTCGGAATCATCCTGAGGAAATTATATTAAATATGGATAATTAATAAATAAATTTTGACTTCAAAATTCCCATAACTTATCTTGCAGAAACGGACCATTTACATATTTTATCAGTTTGGTATCAAAAATATAAATATTAAATAACTACATTAAATTAGTTATAATCAAATAAAAAATATTTATTCTCAAATACACTTGGATTATCTTTTTTTTCTAGTGTAATAATTATATTTAATAGAATAAAAAGGCACTGTTTACTAGTTATTTTTTTATAATAAGATGATAATATATCTAGCTAGTTAGAAAGTTTGGTGTGGTGATTGTATTTATTTTGGTGTTTGAGATTGCTCTAGTTACTCAGCCATCTCTGTCAACCATTCCTTACCTACAAATGAGCAGCACAGGTTGGCTCAGGTTTTCCAAACGTCACATCTGTGGATAAAAATCAAATGTTGACGGACACACCGTCTCAACGAAAAAATCTAGGGTGACCTGGTCACTAGAAACGTATTTTTAAATGAACCAATATTAAAAGACAAAAAAATTACTTTGTATTAAGTATTATATCTACAATGGCATATGGCAAACCATTCTGATTACTGGCCAATTATAAGAAATTTTGTTTGGTAGTGTTTAATACTATAATGAAGAGTAACTACTACAATTTATAATGTTATACGAATCGTAAAGCCATTCAAGGTATATATATGAAATGAGTTTTGTTTTATGAACGAATATTGCATATTATGCAATTAATTACTTACGATGTTTTTGTCAGGATGAACCAATATGGAGAGCCGTCTGTATTTCTTCTTAATCTCATCTAAGCAAGTCTCTGGATCTACTTGTAATACTTCGAAAGGATTTAAATTGAAATATGTCGAACCTGGTCTAAGTAATCTTTCTATTTGTTGTTTAGGAGTTAATACTGAATCTCTTTTCTCGATTTCTTTAACCTAAAAATATATTTTTAGTCAACGTCTTAATTAAATTCGCAATTATATATTTAAAATGGAATAACATTTATTTAAAAATTAGGTTAATATACCTCGCAATAGAAATCTTCAAAAGATTCTTTTCCGTCTACGATATTAGAAGACATATTGAATTAAACAAATTGAATTAAATCATTAATAGTAGTTATTGTGATAATCCCGATTTGCAAAGATATATTTACTCTTTGCAAACGAAAATACTTTTTCAATTTAATTTACAATTTTACGCTACAGAAAAAAAACGAACGAACTAAACGTAGAAATTATGTAGATAATAAATACAAGGGACAGATTAAATATAAAATAGTTTTAAAATATTATGTGAACAAAACAAACGTACGTATCCAGATAGGTAGGTAGGTTAGTACCGGAAAATATCCAACATTTTTCGTAAGTAAATCTTCTATTTTATTCCTTTTAAGAAAAACTTTTTTTATACTAGATGAAATAATGATGCCCTGTATTGAAATAAAGTCAAGGAAAGGTAAATAAAAGAAAAAATAAAATACTTTTGAATACTGTTGGCTAAGCTGTGTTTATTTTATGCTTTATAAAAGTTATAATTTTTTTTATATTGAAACGTTGTGTGTACTAAATAATCAGTAACAAGTTTTATACAATAAAATCATAAGTATCTAAGAAAATATTTGTATATATTGGATGGAAGAAAATAAACACTCTATACAAAAAAAAATATGTTATTATGTTTATAAATATTATAGGCTTGTGAAATAGTTATAAATATTACGATCCATTTAATTAAACCCTTGTTACCCTAGTAGTCATTTCTATTCACCCCATTAGCGGTATACATTGACCATGTATAGTCTAAATAAAAATCACTAATTTAGCAGTTTTGTATTTTGACTAGGTTAAATATAAAACGATGTTTGTCGCTACCTCTTATAGGGCCCCACTTTCAAGTTCGTGAGTACACATGCTGTCTTAAATCCATATTAGTCTAAAAGTCCTCAAAATTTCAGCTTTGCTTAAATTACGTAGGTCTGAGGGCCCTGGGATCCTTGGTTATAAGTATTAAGACTGATTAATTATTAATTTATTCATTATGATTGTTTATATTAGTTCATTCGTTAAAAACAAGACAACAAGAGTGAGAGAGTGTTATAGTCCGTCTAAACTCTTATTGATAATCGGAGGTACTCGCGTAAAATTGCGCAGAATACCTATGCGCGGAAAACGTTCGATCAGTGTTACCCTGTTATGTTGTTTTACCCCACGCTTGACAAATCATAATTAAAATATCTGATCATCTTTATGTTGTAGTATACAAAACGAAATTTTTAAAAATTAAATTTATTTTTTTATTTTTTTTTTATATTAATATATTCTAATGTAATAATTGTTGCAAAAATTTTATGAGGATATCTAAATATTGAAAAAAAAATCAGCAATTCCATACATCGTTGTCGAGAATATAATCGGGACTAGCCTGAAAAGTATTTTTTTTTAAGTAATGAACAGGAGTCATTTCAAACTAAACTTCTGCTTATATAACTAATAAAACATGATATTTATGTATATACTATATAGACCTATGTACAACATAAATATTGAGTATGCGTAATACACAGTACTATACAATATGGATAAAGAATTATTTGGCAATATTTACACTAGTTAAAAATTATATTAAAAAAATATTGGGTAAATTATAAAAATCTGTTTTGAGGTACAAAAAATTAAAGTCTGGTATCCCTTTGCCAATAGTGTTACGGTGCGTCAGTGTGACCGCTACGTCCTTACAGAAAAATCGTACCCACACATCTTTATAAGTACAATCGAGCTCACACGCTATATATATAGATATACAAGGTTTTACTTAATTAATTAAGTTAATAAATGATATCTTCATCAATACATTTAATTATATTTTTGTTTGTTTTTATATATATATATATATATATATATATATATATATACGGTTCAAACAAAAATATAATTAAATGTATTGATGAAGATATCATTAATAACTTAATTAATTTAATAAGACCTCGATTTCCATTATTATAAAAAATATTTACTTTTTTATTGAATTTGGATTGATGAAGACTTGGATGTGGCCCCATTATAATAATTACAATTCAGTACTTTATTAAAATTTTAAATTTGCTTATCCATAACTTGATTTTGCATGTTGCTTAATCTAACACACGAATTATTATAATATTACTAGATAAATTTGCTTTACTGCGCTATTTTGTATATATGACGCTATCATATAATAATATTTCATAGTATTGAACTAACAGCGTTGCGCTTGACTGTACCGTAGTGTTGTGACCGCCCCGCCACACGCCGCACCGATTCCCCGCGAGCCCTCGCGGGGAATCGGTGCGGCGTGAGAGGGCGTCTATGTGCAGATATCAAAATACGCGTTCTGCGCAATTCTACCGCGCGTGCTTCCCATACGCAATACTGGTTATGTCGGACTATAAATACAATAAGATATATTTTTCACCAGTGGCGCAGCTAGGGTATTTGCTGCCTGGTGCAGCTTAGGACTTGATGCCCTTTAAAATGGTCAAAATAATTTCAGATTTCAAAACACAGTAGAGTAGATATGTATTTTTTTGCTTCAAAACTATAATAACTATATATAAGTTATAACATTAGATTTTAGTAAAAACCGCTCGCAAAACCTTTTACTTATTTAATTTTCTTTTTTCTGTATCTTATTTTTTTGCTATCTGTTATATGTTCGGTGTTCCTTGCTCTATATCTGCAACTTATTATGAAACTAGCGGCCCGCCCACGGCTTCGCCCGCTTAAAATACATGATTATTTAATAAGCAGAATTGATTGACAACTATAATAAAATAAATAAATAAATCAGCTTCACGCTGTATTCCGCACACAGCAGAGTAGGCAGAAGGAAGCTAGTGTTAAGACACTCCGTTCCCCACTTTCTGCCGAATTCTCGAGGCATTGCGTGTTGAGTGGCAGAACTCAACGCCGCGCTTAACCTTGACACCAGAGCGAAGAAATGGAAATATAAATTTAAGTAAATATTTCATCTCCTCGAGTGGGGATCGAACCCACAACCAGTCGGTTTTGCAGTCACACCTCGTGCCGCTGCGCACTATGGGCAATCGAGGTCTGTATCAGATCAAAAATCGATAACTTTTTTATTTGTTAAGATAAATAATTGAATTTTTGCACAAGCATAAAGTATAAAATTGCGCTTAAGATAAAGTTAAGATATTATACTTTTATTGGAGTATAAATATATTAAAAAAATAATGAAAAAAAGATTCTTTAATTTCCTTAGTCCACACTACTTATAGTAGTAATAAAAATGTATTATTAAATTAGTTTATTAATTAACAATTATTAATAAACAATGTTTCTTAAGCTGTTATCTATTTGAGTAAGAAATTAATAGTTATGATTACACATACTTAGTTAAAAAAATATAAAATTTACAAAAATTGATTTACAAGTAGAATAATATTAGAAATGAATGTATATTACATAACGAGTATATTATATTTAATTATACTTGGTGAAGTTCGGGGTCCATAATAAGTTCATTCACTTTTAAAAGATCTAGGGTATCTTCATCAAGTGCCTTCACACTTTTGCTATACTCGTATGTTTTTCTATGACTGGAAATGTATGGATCTGATGTGCAGAGAAGAGTATGAAATACATCCTCATTTGTAGCTGATTGGGAGCACTTTCTGGCATGATGTAGGCGAAATTTTTGATACTCCTTATTACGGGATTCTTGTGCACCTTGTGCATTCTTGGGATCTCATTCGTTTGTTAGATTCTTAGTTTTTCTAACGAGTTTTGCTTCTAATTCTCCTATGGAACGTAAGCCCTGAACGTTGACATTGCAGATGAGTCCAAAGCCATATTCACTAAATAGCGCGGTATTTTCACTTCTTCGTTGATTCTGATGAGTCCCCATAGGGACACAGGGTCTTCCGCGTTTTCCAGAAGACGTCGATGGTGAGTTCTAAGGTGCTACTTCTTCAATGATTGGTAAGGTTAACAAATATTCAGAATCAAACCAGTTTTCGTTGTTTTTTTTAAAACAACGAATCTTTTTACCGGGACGCTTCTGTCCATTGTTTATTAAAGGAACGAATAAGATTCCTTTGAATGTCGCTGATAATAAAACATATGTTGTCTACAGAAACATTATACTTTTCTTTAAGAAATATTAATAGCTAATATTGATTGCTTCAATTTTTTTTTCCTCCTTCAATGTATGGGTTCACGCTTGGAACACTTGAAAGTATTAGCCACTTTGAAATTTAGTGAAGTTACTTAACAATCAAACGTCTGTTAGTAATTTTATTACCAATTTGTACGAGTTTTATTTAATTAATTCACTCTATTTATATAATTTCATAAATGAGGGTATTGTGCATTTTATTAATTAGTTATACCGCAAAATGTGTGCAAAATGAAAATAAAACGTTCTTTTATTAATAAATAACAATAATTTCATTGAAATTTACCGTAATCTAATTAATTAAATAGTATAACATTAGAAATTTCAATAGATAGAGTTTTCTTGTTCCCTGACTTGTATCGTAGTTTTCGTGATAACTTCTAAAACCGCACGTTTCCGCAGCTGATTTTTATAAATGTTATTTATGAATATCTGGACTATAAAACAACATCAAATGTAACGCGTCGGTAGACGTCGGTAACTGTCAAAAGTCTCGATGAACTTTAAGTGCGTACTTTTTTTCTCTTCACTCATTGTTAATATTTTTAATAGGAATATAGTCACAAAATCCACAATATAAGAATTGTTTTAAGATCTACATAATATAGGCTTTTTAAAAATATATAACACTTTATACCTATTTGCACATTTTTTTTAAGGAAATTAAGTTTAAAATATCGATGCGAACAACCTGAAATAGACAGTCTTACGTATTACAATTTCTCACAATAAAAAAAAATATATTCCAAATGTAATTCACGAAAAAAATATTCATTACATTAAAGGTCCACTATTATACTATTTAAAAAAAAATAAAAAGTGCGTCAGGGACGACTTTAGTAAAAATGAATTTTGATCTGCCGTTGTTCTACCATTATCCATAGTGCTGCGCCACGACTGGCCTCACACCCTATAATAGAATGACAAACAAATATAAAGACAACATACAACAACATATATAATATAAAGACAACTATAATGACTTCTAATATGATTTTTTGTTACTTTAATCTGTAATATTCTATTATGATTTTTTTACGACATTATCGTAACTTCTGTAAGAATTTTTGATTGTTTCAAACTAAAAAATATGACCAATGTCGATATTTGATATTCATAAAATATACATAAAGCTAATTATTTATTATATATATATATTTTTGTAACATTACGTTCTTTTTACCTATGTTATGTTTTTTAAAGCTCTGTTAAATGTGCTGACGTCACTTAATAATTTAATGTACTGCTTCAGAAACAGCCTTAAATGTAAAATTATTGATTTGGTTTCATAATATTCTTTGTAAAATAACTGTAATGTTTGTATATTAACTCCTGTTTGCATATTATTAGATAAATGAATAATTGGTAAATATGTAGTTATTACACAGTACACGTAGAAAGGATGTTTTTAGGCATTTTTATATAGATTTATTTCAAACGAACGAACGAACCAAAAAATCTATGTATTTACTTGATATTTCTTTGAAGATCAAATCGTTCTTTATCTCTGTGTTGAATTAATTACGATTTAAACTTCACTGTTATGATTTATGAAGGTAATCTCTACTAACAATTCAATTTTGTTTACTTAAAATAAATAATTCAGCTTCACGCTGTATCCCGCACATAGCAGGGTAGGCAGAGGGAACCTAGTGTTAAGACACTCCGTTCCCCACTTTCTGCCGAATTCTGGAGGCATTGCTTGTTGAGTGGCAGAACTCAACGCCGCGCTTAACCTCGACACCAGAGCGAAGAAATGGAAATATAAATTAAAGTAAATATTTCATCTCCTCGAGTGGGGATCGAACCCACAACCAGTCGGTTTTGCAGTCACACCTCGTGCCGCTGCGCCACGACTGGCCTCACACCCTATAATAGAATGACAAACAAATATAAAGTTTAAATTAACGTTTCGAACGTCATTCTTTAGCCAGGGTCATACCAGCGCGATTTCTATATAACATTCGCTGGCAAGCTAATGCCTTGAGTTCATTCAAATGACGATAACTTTTTTTTTAATGAACCGATTTTGATGAACCAAACTTTAGAACCTAAATTGAGTTAAAACAAAGCAATTGGTGAAATTTTCAAGTAAATCGGTTCAGTAGTTTCAGAGAAAAATGCGGACAACAATATGTCGACAGACAGACAGACAGACAGACAGACAGACAGACAGACAGACAGACAGACAGACAGACAAGAAATTCAAAAAAAATCTTTTTGCTTTCTATTAGTCTTTTTAAGTGTCCCTCTATCCATTTCAGTCAAAATTACTAAATGTACAGACAAAATATTTTTACTGTCTTATTATATATAGAGATGAACTGTCAAGTTTTTTTTATTTAATAACTTCTTTAAGTACTTCATATTTGTGTTTTGTAAATCAGTTACAGACTACAGTAACAGAATAAGACGAACCTATTTTCTATCGGTAAATAAATTGCATTCTATCAAAAATTGATATTTTTTGTATTTTTTAGTGTTGTGTTATTAAATTATTAAATTAATATATTGGTAATTTCAGGAGCAGGTATTTTAAAATTAAGTACGTAAAAGTGCCATACAATGTTTTCTAATAAAGTTGTCCTTATTACTGGTGCAAGCTCAGGCATCGGTGCCGAGACAGCTGTCGAATTTTCGAAACTAGGAGCTTATGTGGTAATAACAGGGAGAAATAAATCTAAATTGGATGGTGTAGTTAGCTTATGTGAAGAGGTTTCTCCAAACAATTTAAGGCCCACACTAGTTATTGCTGATATGAACAGTGAACAGGATATTGAGAACATAATAAAAGTAACTATAGATAGTTTCCAAAAGCTTGATGTATTGGTAAATAATGCAGGTATATTAGAAACTGGATCTATTGAAACAACTTCTCTAGAACAATATGACAGAGTTATGAGTACAAATGTAAGAGGTCCTTACTATTTAAGTATGTTGGCGACACCTCACCTTGTCAAGAGTAAAGGAAATATTGTCAATGTGTCTAGTGTTACTGGAATTAGATCATTCCCTAACGTCCTTGCTTATTGTATGTCAAAGTCTGCCCTCGATCAGTTCACAAGATGTGTAGCTTTGGAATTAGCACCGAAAGGTGTCCGAGTGAATGCAGTTAATCCTGGTGTTATAACTACAGGAATACATAAAAAAGGAGGCATGAGTGAAGAAGAATATGAAGAATTTTTGAAAAAATGTGCACAAACTCATGCTATAGGCCGACCTGGTTATGCTAATGAAGTTTCAGCTGTTATTACATTTTTGGCCAGTGATGCTGCAAGTAATATTACAGGGGCAACCCTGCCAGTAGACGGAGGCCGCCATGCTATGTGCCCTCGATAATTTAATTTTACACGTAAAATTGTAATAAATGTAATAAATGTAATATTCATAGTCTGGGACATTATACATGTTTAACATGATATTAATTTTAAATAAATGTTACTTAATATTATTTCTTTTAATCTTATGTTTTATATATTATTACATTTTTTCCAGTTCCCTCAACAATTTAATTAATTTTTTTTTTGGTGCTGATATTTTATATTTTTTATTGATATTGCCAAGTATAAATAGCTGCTAAAAGTTTTAAAAATAAAAATAACAATGTATGAGTAAATTTTTTATATAGGTAATTTGTTATATAATAATGTATTTTGATATGAGTATAAGTTTTTAAATTTGAATTCTTATTTTTCATTAATATGTTCTTTAACACACTGAATAATCTTTATAGTCTCATCAGCAATAATTGCTGATGCTTTTAATAGGCCTTCTGTCACACATTTCATGATGCCATCTAAAATGTCGTCCATTTCACTTCTAGAATTAAATGCCTGAAATTTTTAACATTTTGTACTATTTTACATAAATAGGAAATATATCTCGTCGTAAATATACAGTGTCAGCACCACATTAAATGAAACCACAGTTTTAACTACTCTATAAAAGCCTAATATAATTCAGAAAAAAATAAATTCCCAAAAATGAAAAATTTTTTTTTTCAAACAAAATAAATAATAAAATTGTCATTTTAAAACAAAACGCCATTTGTAAGGATGACGCACGCACACATAAACCTATCAAAGGAACACCGCCGCACACGCCTCATTTCGAAATCGAGTCGTATGTATTGGCGATAAAGTTCAAAGTTGTTTAACCTTTAGTAGTATGTTTGTAGTAGTAAGTGTTTATGTTATTGGGATCTATACGTAATCGTGTCACAAGAAATACAGGTATGGATAAAAATCGTGAAATGAAAAAAAAATCCTACGTCCAAACTGTTGAGGCATCTTGATTAATTTCTTTAGGTATAGGTTTGAAATATTTTGCCCTATATGCTGTTTTCGTAAATGGAGCGCTGCCTCTTCCATCCTGTATATAAATTGTAAATTTATTGTTCAAATGTTATTTTAGTTTTTGGGCAAATGCTGATCATACGATCTGAAGCATTTTCTTAACTACCAAACTTAATAGTTTAAACCATTCTTTGTTGTGTTGGTAAGTATAATTTTTTTATATAAAAACATATAAGCTTGTAGTGTCTACTTAAAATTTTACCTTTTGGGAAACATTAAATTTTTCGTTCTCCAATTCCACGACAATGTCATTTTTCACGTTCCTAAAACAATCCTCGTGGTTTATTGTACAAGTTGATAAATGTGTCATAATTTTATCTTGTATTTGATTATAAAATATTTCATCGTTTATGTCCGAAATTGTATGTAAATCGTCCACTTGTTTAATGTAATTTTCATGAGTTGCCAGACAAATGGTAACGTTATTAAGTATATCTTTAACAATAGCTTCTATATTTTCTTTGTCCCCCTAGAAACATTTTCAATAAAATATTATTATTATTAAATTTCAATTTAATATCAACTTAGTAGTAAGCAGTAAATAATAGTCTATATAACTTTTACCTGCAAACATTCTTTAATATCCTCACTAACAACAAGAGCTTCTTTCATTATCTTTTGGAATTCACTTTTCATAGTGTCCAGTCTTCTCTCAAACTCTTCAGTAAGAATTTGAACTTTTTGTTTTATTGCTTGTGATAATGTTTTTAACTGGTTCTTAATCTTAGCAATGAAATCTTTAAAGGATTCCCATACATTACGCAAGGTAAATTTGTAATTATTGGTATAATTATCTGCTAGTATTAATAAATTTCGATTGTTATGTTCATGTTGGGATAATTCTTGAGATTCCTGTAATAATATAAGTGACTTATAAAGAAAACAAAAAAACCCGATGCATGAACTACATTAATGTATCGAATAACACTGGCGCCATCAAGAAATATCCAATGATGTATAATTTATCAAAATCGGTTCACTGGCTTAACAGGACAAAGGAGCGTATATACATACATACGTACATACATAAATACGTGTTAATAACATAATTCTTGTAAGCCTCGCCGCAGTTGAGTAAAGTCGCGCAGTTGAGTTCGACATAGGTAGGATAATTAAAAAGTATCGAACACGCGATAGTTTTGGGTTCTATTTCTTATTGCTTAAATGTTTATAAATAATTAATTTAAATATTATATAAAACGTGCAAGTATCGTGAAAAAAATATTTTAAATTCTATTACTAACATTCATACCTGGATAGCCAAGGACGATGTAAACACAAATATTAAAAGGAATTTCATCCTGTAGCCTATGAAGGTACAAATACATAAATGTTATTTCTTTCTCAGCTTAACTATATATAGCCAATGAGCCTTAAAGTATCCACTTTGTGAAAATAAATAACAAATACTTATTTATTATTTGAAAGGAATTTAGGTACTTCAGCACTTCAACATCATAATCTCAAGCCACCAAGTAAAGTACCAGTTTACTGAACTTTAATTTTCTTTACTTTGTGCCTGTTATCAATTGCTTATAAATACGTTTTATTTTTACTAGTGCTATATTTGATTTTTGTACTTTTCTATTTTATTTTTGATGCTAGATTCCCCTATCTCATAGAATTCTAAATAAAAATATGTACATAAATGATATAGTTTACTCATGTACGAGTATGTATACAGATTTTTTGTAGCTTCACGGTTTTTCCCGCATATCAGAGTAGAGAGTGAGAATCTAGTGTTAATACACTCTTTTCGGCAAATACCGCTTATTTTTTTGCGTGTTAAATAATTGAGCACTATACGAGATGAAATGAAAACAATTTACTTGTGTATAACGATCTTCCGCGTGGGGATTGAACCCACTACCATCTCGTCTACGTTTAGACGCTGTCCAAAGCCTAATGAGAGACACCTGGCCTTAGTACTTAGTATAAATTACTCTAATGTTTCCTAAAAGAATTAGGAAGTAGGTAAGTGTCTAAATGAATAGGATATAAAAATAGATTGTATATTTTTATTTTGAAAACTTAACACAATTACAATTTAACATTACATGAGTACAAGAAATAAAATTTATGCAGAATTGGTTCCAGTCAAAGAAGAATAAACAGAAGATGCAGAACAGGTACCAATGTTGACAACGATTTTTGCCGAGTTAATGCCGGCCTCGACTAGGTGCGTACCCGCACAAACCTCTAACGCAGCTGGCAATGTCGATAAGGCTAGGTTTATACGAGCAATCTGAAATAGTATAGAATTGTAGGAAATGTGCTATAACCATTTAGTTCAGTGATGTATAATATAATTTGAAGGCGTAGTGGCCCAGTGACACTAGCTGTGATTGTAAATGCGACGGTTGTGGGTTCCCATTCGCCGCAATTAAATATTGAATGTTTTCAATTTTTCGCTTTCGTAAACAAAAAGTAAAAGATCTTAATAATAGGTTCCCTGCCTACCCTGGCAAAGGGAACTTAGACTGAACCTATAAAAAATAATAATACTGGAATAACATAAGAAGATACTCGTACGTCCTGCACCCTGAGAAGTGGATCTAGAAGGTTATACAAAATGACTATCTCGGGGGATATACCCGATATACTAGATATTTAGTCACGCAACATTAAGATTTATTATATTAGTACATAACTTATAATAGTCTTCAATTTCACTAAGAATGAGAGTGCAGTTCATCTAGTTTTAACACGTTAAGTCAATAAATATATATTTTTTCATAAATAAATACAAGAATATAGGCAAAAAATTACCAAAAGTCCACTTTGAGTTACGAATATAGCTCCTCTGAATTCTGTTCTTACTGCAATACCTCCTAAACAAGTACCCGTGGATAAGAATCCCTGACCGTTATCAGTGCAGCCTTTTAATTCAGCTAGAGCGTTGTTTGTATAATCTGTAGCGTTTACTGCCAACGCCTTAAGATTTTCTACCAAATCGCCGACTTCATTAATGCGATTTTCGGTACATTTCTTAGATTTCTCAACAGTATCTACGAAAAGCTGATCTGCTTCGTTATTATGAGCCTGAAATAATAATCGTTAATATATTATAAATTGGCTTTACACTGTATCCCGCACATAGCAGGGTAGGCAGAGGGAACGTAGTGTTAAGACACTCCGTTCCCCACTTTCCGGTGAATTTTGAGGGCATTGCGTGTTGAGTGGTGGTACTCAACGGTTTTTGCCTCGAGACCAGAGCGAAGAAATATAAAATAAATTTAAATAAATATTTCATTTACTCGAGTGGGGATCGAACCCACAACCATCGCGTTATAGTCACACCCTTATGCCCCTGGGCCACGACGGCTAATAATAATAATTTATTAATTAAATAGAATTAATAAATAATAGGTATTCATTTCGAATAAAATATTTTAACTATAACTGTTCATTTGCGAAAAATTAAAAGCTCAGTAGTGAATGTCACATAAGAAACAGTTATTGTCTTTAAATTCTTATAAGATTATTCTACTTATCTATTTTTCACGTACTCAGAATTAGTAAACGGTTTTATTAGAGATATAAAAGTGACTCAATATTTATTTCACAATAAACGTACAAATAAAAATAATCAGAATTATTAAACTACTCTCTATGCTCACCTCTACGCAAGCGCGTACGCCGTTACCAGCTCCTGTAAATCTATCAGTGACATTTTTGATCGTATCTTTAACATTTTGCCTGAAATTCTGAATGTCGTTTATAATTTTTTCCCTAACCAGTTTCCCCTGTTCTTGGATTCCAGACGCAAATTTGGCTACCGCATCCAATGCTTGTTGGGCGGCATTGCGAAGATTCTTTATCAGTTCTTCAACTAGCTGCCTGAAACGTAATTTGCATATATTGTCTTATGTTGAACTTATGTTTGACATTCTTATAGCAAATCAAATTAAAAATCAAATCAGCTTCACGCTGTATCTCGCACACAGAAGGGTGGTTAGGCAGAGGGAACCTATTGTTAAGACATTCTGTTTCCCACTTTCTGCTGAATTTTGAAGGCATTGCGTGTTGAGTGGCGGAACTCAACGCCGCGCTTTGTCTCGACACCAGAGCGAAGAAATAGAAATAAATATGTAATTTCCTCTAGTGGGGATCGAACCCACAGCTGTTGCATTACAGTCACACTCATGAGTTCCAACGCCACGACGGCCTCATTCTTATAGTATTGAATTTAATAAAAAAATATTTACAAAACAATGTTTATTTATATGAAAAATATGGATATTATTATTTTATTTTAGTTTCACATCGTGTAAATATATAGAACATAAATAAAGTTGAATATAATAAAGCACTTAAATTAAGTTTTGGATATATATTAAATTTATTCCTGATCTGCCGTCTGTGTGTATTTGTATGAATATATTAATTATTCATGTTACCTTGAGTTTCCTAAGAAGTCTACGTCCCGACGTTGGCGCAGTAATAAAGCATTATCTGATGGGTTTCCCAAAGAGGAAGACACCTGTCGAATAAAGTAATCTTGTGATGATAGTTTTATGTGGATTGATGACGGAAGATGTGGCTTCCGTGTCCATCAATCCACCTCCTATACTTGACGTAGGTTCTTTATTAAGGTTTTTTTTAATAATTTTAATAATCTCCTGCATTTAGCGACCTGGATATATAAAATCTAGTGATCCAATATTAATTGGTACTTCTACCCTATGCTGGTTGGCAGAACTTAATGTTAAACTTTATTTTAACAGGTTGCAGAAATATCTATCTTTATAGTACCTAAATATGTATATCTCTTCCTCAATTCATTTACATACATTTATAGCCATCAAGAAGGCTTCGATGTTACTATATTTTTAAACATATTATATTTAAAAGGAAAAGGTCACTGTCTTTATAAAGTTACACTCAAAACAAGAATAAAATATTTCGTGGCAAAACTCTCTCGAAATTAAATAATTAATATGCGTAAATATTTATATATATCTTCAAATATTTTAAAACAAATACAAAACACCTGTGTAACAATTCTGATAATTGTATAAAGGAAAATAAACTATACCTACTCATTTCGTTTTATGAAAAATTCAACTCTACCGCATTATAATAAAATATCAAATACTTATAAATTATTAAAATTTATATATTATTTTAAACATATTTTTTTTTGTAAAATTAAAGAAAATAATATTTCAATATTCTTTCTTACCAAACACAGTACTAATAGTATAAAAGAGGTCTTCATTTTCAACGCACTTCTTTCTATACAATGGCCAACAATGTAATATGATTTATTATGGTAAATCTATGGGTTTTATATGACATTCTTACAAAATGCACTGTTTACTTTGTAACGCTAAACAAATGACTGTTATCTTATCAAATTCATGGGATATTATGTGTTTAAAACTGAGTAAACACGAATTCTTTTACAAGTAATTGTTGATTTTCTGCTAATTATTGCTCCAGTAGTCGTAAAAAAAAAATCTATAAGAAAATAGTTGCTTTTTACGTCAATTTTGATATTATTGTTATTTTTTATAACATAAAAGAAAGAACCAGCTACTCGGGATAACGATCATACCCAGTAGGGAACTTTTAATTGTCTTTAAGTCCTTATATTATATCAGCTTCAGGCTGTATCCCGCACACAGCAGGGTAGGCAGAGGGTACCTAGTGTTAAGACACTCCGTTCCCCACATTCTGCCGATTGCTGGAGGCATTGCGTGTTGAGTGGCAGAACTCTACGCCGCGCTTAACCTTGACACCAGAACGAAGAAATGGAAATATAAATTTAAGTAAATATTTCATCTACTCGAGTGGGGATTGAACCCATAACCAGTCTGTTTTACAGTCACCCTTCGTGCCGCTGCGCCACGACTGGCCTCAACTACTACAACTTGTATTATATCCGTTGTATTTATTTATTTATATTAAAATATTTGTTTACTTATCTTAACATTAGGTTCCCTGTGCCTTTCCTGTGACATACAGGATACAGCGTGAAAATAAAAAAGTCTAAAGATGCCAAATCATATGCGTAATCTCATTTTTATATATAATAAGCAAGCGATAATGTATTCTATAATACAGTATTCTTTATCTAATGAACATTATTTACTATAACAATAAACTTGACGCATTAATAAATAAAGATGATTTCGTCTTTGTTTACAAAAACATGGCGAAATTAGGTCTTGTGGTTCACTATACTCAACATTTAATAACAACTCAAGGTTTTTTGATGAACTAAATATGAAAGCGATAACTGTTATATATTTTAAAATTTCAAATCATTTCTTTAATATAATCCCCTCATGTGTTTTTGAATGTCTGAACTTTGAGTACACGTTGTATCTGTACTATAACTACGTACGTACCTATATATTATTCTATTAAAGTGGAATGGGCAAAAAAACCTCAGTTAAGATATTTAGTACTATTTTCTGCCCGCTTTTCACATACAAAACGTCACGCAACTCAACGCAAAGCTTCGTCTTAATACACTAAAAAAATAAAATAATAATTTCAATATTAGCTCCCCCGGCGTTAAGTTCCTCTATTCAACACGCAATGCCTCCAGAACTCAAACCTCCGGAAAGTGGGGAACGGAGTGTCTTAATACAAGGTTCCTTCTGCCTACCCTACCATCTGCTGTGTGATTTTTTTATGAGCACTCCTCCGTGCTGAATCAAATCCGTAACATATATATAAGTAATATAGTCAGATTATTTTAACCTTTACTATGATGGTGCCATCATTATTTATATACATATAATTATTATAAATACTACAAATTAGTGTACATTCATATAGTTGATAAAAAACTGGTCAAATGCGAATCCGACTCGAATGCCGAGGGCTCCGTATTTATTTCAGGATTGTATATGCCAACGGGAAATACATAAAAGTACCTTGTATCAATTCAGCTTCACACTGTATCCCGCACACAGCAGGGTAGGCAGAGGGAACCTAGTGTTAAGACACACCGTTCCCCACTTTCCGCCGAGTTCTGGAGGCATTGCGTGTTGAGTGCCGAAACTCAACGCCGCACTTTGCCTTCAGAGCGAAGAAATGAAAATATAAATGTAATTAAACATTTTATCTCCTTGAGTGGGGATCGAACCCACAACCAGTCGATTTTACAGCCACACTCTGTGCCCCTGGGCCACAACTGGCCTCTTTACCTTGTAGGTTTTGATTATTTGGAGAATTTCATACAAAATACAGTAATAATAAATTATGATACAGCTTGATACGTCTACGATCTTGAGATAAATGGCCTTGACAGACGGACAGTCGGACAATAAAGTTTCCTTAAAACTCCAATAAGGGTACCGTTTTTTCATTTTGAGGTACGGAACCCTAAAAAGGAATGCAACTAAGTAGTGTAGCCATGTTCTCTCCGTTCTCAGTAAGTAGCTACTTTTAAATGTCATGGTATCTATCACCTTAAAGACCGAAACAAATTTTAGTAATGCTAATAGACGTGTTCTTATGAAAAACAAAGTAACGAATCGTGTTCTATCTATGGTATGGAAGCTTTGGAAGATTGTTTAGCCAAGATTTAACGTCTATTATACAAATAGGTAAAAAATATACTTAAGTACTTATACTTTTAAAGAGTCCGTGTATAATTTTATTTACTTAGAAAATTGCTTTACATATACACTAGCGGCCTCTTCTGGTGTTACTTGTGAGTGCCAACTAGGTTATACGTGTACGAAGAATATATGAAAATCAGAATAAAGTAAATTCTTCAATTTGATGAAATGTTTTGTAAAAGATTCACTATAAATAAAATCTTAATATTTTTTTAACATTAAGATAAAAAAAATACATCCTTTTCACGCTGTATCCCCCACACAGCAGGGTAGGCAGAGGGAACTTAGTGTTAAGACACTCCGCTCCCCACTTTCCGCCGAGTTCTGGAGGCATTGCGTGTTGAGTAGCGGAACTCAACGCCGCGCTTTGCCTCGACACCAGAACGAAAAAATGAAAATATGAATGTTAACAAATATGTTATTTTCTCGATTGGGGATCGAACCCACAACCAGTCGATTTTACACTTTGTGCCATCACTGGCCTCATTTTTTTACCTCTTTTTGTTTTTCATTAATTATCATCGTTGACAGATTTCCGAATATTGAAATAGTAGCTCCTATTTGAAATTTATAGCAATGTAACATTTAACAGTACTTTTGTTTGATATTAGGCGTTTCATATTATTAAAATCATGTTTTTCTTTATATTCCATAGCTCAAGCATACAAGCACAAGTATATATCACTTAATGATTAACTCACAGATGAACGAATGTGTTTTTGAACGTGAGGCCAGTTGTGGCGCAGGAGCACAACACGCAATAAATCCAGAATTAGGCGGAGAGTGGATAGCGGAGTGTCTTAACACTCGACCTCTTCCTACTCTACTACATGCGGAAAACGAACGTGAAGATGAAAAAAAAACATATATTAAAAATGACCGCTGGCTGTACCTGAATGATCCTTGAATTCGACCGGATTGACTTGTTAAATGTTGCAAAACTTTTAATAGTTATATTCTACAGATCTTTAATTAGTCGATTTAATCAATTTTAAAATTATTCAATTTATTAATAAAATTTTGTAATAAATAAAATAAAATAAATCAGCTTCACGTCGTATCCCGCACACATCAGGATAGGCAGAGGGAACCTAGTGTTAATACACTCCGTTCGTGTTAATACACTTCCATTGCGTGTTGAGTGGCAGAACTCATCGCCGCGCTTGTCCTCGACACCAGAGCGAAGAGATGGAAATATAAATTTAAGTAAATATTTCTCTCCTCGAGTGGGGATGAACCCACAACCAGTCGATTTTACAGTCACACTTGGTGCCGCTGCGCTACGACTGGCCTCTTTTCTTAAAGTAAAATTAATTAACCGTATAGCGTTTGGCGCTCCGTTCTCTGTGATTATCCACCCTGCTAGAGAAATTAAGTTATAAACAATACGACATAGATAACTTACTTTGTTTTACCTTATAAGAAACATGGGCAATCAGTATTACGTGCAAAAAGTTAAAATATTTTGTTCAATGGTTTTGTTGATAGTAGGTTAAATTCCTTAATAAAAAACGTGTTGTTTTTGGAAGAACTATATTTTTTTATCTTTTTCAAAATGTATTACTTATTATACCTACGATAATAAGTATAGGTTTTAAATGTCTGTTATTTGTCATTTATTATTTAATCCTACGAAAGTAACAATTGGCATTTAAATTATAATATATATCCTCAATGTCTAGTATATGTATGTCTATCAAACACTGAGTCGTGCGAAAAGAGAAGAGAGAAGCGTCTATCCTCAGTACAGCTGGCCATGGGTTAGAGTGAGAGAGGGAGAGCCTTCCTGCCGATGCCGCATGCGTGAGAGAAAGGGAAGCCAGACAGATTGGAGCCGTAACGACGCGTTACGTAACGAAGCAATTTATCCTCCCATAAGAAGTTATCACTTCAAAAGAATTCGTATTGTAACAGAATATTTGTAAATGCGCACTTTTAATTATTGTATGAAACTGGTAATAAAAAAACATAATTGCTTAATGAATGTACTGTATTTTACAATGACGTCTTCTGAAGTCTCAAGAATACCTAATACTTTCATAGAATAATAGATAATTATCAGTATAATGTTGTGTTACAAATATATGAATATTATAAAAAAACGTGAAGAGAATATTTATTAATATTTTCATTTGTTCATTCTGGTAACAAGGTAAAACGCGGTGATGAGTTCCACCACTCAATACGCAATGCCTTGAAAATTTGGCAGAAAGTTCAGAATGAAGTGTCTTAACACTAGGTTCCCTTTGCCTACTTTGCTATATGAGGAATATACCGTGAAGCTGGGAAAAAATCTTGTATACATTACAATTAGTATAACTAAAAAGCAAATTGAATTATATTGTAATAACGTAATTGATAGAATTAAATATAGATCGAATAATATTTCACATAACATTTGAAACATTATTTTAAATATTATTTCTATGATATTTTAAATAAAGATTTTTCTCTGATAATCTTCTATCACATAAATAATAAACAATGTGATCGTTCTAAGCAATTTAGCCTTCAACTTTTTTTTTTGTTCAGTTTTTATACTTGGATACAAAACTGCTCTTTTTTGCACACATATAGCTACCTACCTGTTACCTAATTACCTATACATAAAATAACATTCATATTGTTCCGGTTCAGCAACAGTATCTATTAGATATGATGAATGGAGTTATCATTTTTTTCCAAGTAATATAGGTTATTATGAATAATTATTAGTTGATTATTATAGCATAATACCTATAACAAAACATTGACAGTCATAAATACCAATAAATTATCAAAATAAGTATATAAGGATGAAGTGTCAAGACACTTCATCACTCACTCTCACTTCATCATTCACTCTCCGCCCGAATTCCATATTTCGGGTTCAGTGGCGGAATTTAACGTATAAAGTAAAAATATTAATTATAATCATAAAACAAAATCAGTTCACGCTGTATCCCGCACACGGCAGAGGGAACCTAGTGTTAAGACACTCCATTCCCCACTTTCCGCCGGGTTCTGGAAGCATTGCGTGTTGAATGGCGGAACTCAACGTCGCACTGGGCCTCGACACCAGAGTGTAGAAATGAAAATATAAATGTAAATAAATATTTCATTTTCTCGAGTAGGGATGGAACCCACAACTAGTAGATTTAAAAGTCACACTGTGCCTCTGCGCCACGACTGGCCTCTATAATAATTATAATCATAAGCAGCAATAATAAAAAAAATATTGCTTGCTAATAAAAATATACTCATTCAGACGATATATATCTGTTTCATGGCGACAAATACTAATCTAATAATACATTTCAAGTCCTTCGCGTATATATAAAAATTAAATTAAATTAAATTAGCTTCACGCTGTATCCCGCACACAGCAGGGTAGGCAGGGGGAACCTAGTGTTAAGATACTCGGTTCCCCACTTTCTGCCGAATTCTGGAGGCATTGCGTGTTGAGTGGCAGAACTCAACGCCGCGCTTAACCTCGACACCAGAGCGAAGAAATGGAAATATAAATTTAAGTAAATATTTCATCTCCTCGAGTGGGGATCGAACCCACAACCAGTCGGTTTTGCAGTCACACCTCGTGCCGCTGCTCCACGACCGGCCTCTATATCTGCAAAAGTAAATAAAATTTAAATTTTACCCTTTTCAATGACATTCAGTGGTATTGTTAAGAATATTTAGAAAATAATAGATAACAAATAAATTAGTAGAAAGAATACATCTTCAATGTTATTTGCAAATATTATGAGGTGTCATACAAACAATGTTTTAAGTAAATTAATGCCTTAAAGTAAATTATCTTAAGTCAGTAAATCAATCAAGTTAACGCTGTATAGCTCATATAGCAGGCTAGAAAGAGAGAACTAGTGTTAAAACACTCCGTTCCCCACTTAATTCTTGAATTCTTAAACTTGAATGCTGGGGGCACTGCGTGTTGAGCGGCGGAATTCAGCGCCTCGCTTTACCTCGACACCAAGAAGAAATGAAAATATAAATTTAATTAAATATTTCATTTCCTCGAGTGGGGAATCGAATCGAACCCGCAACCAATCGCGTTAACAGTCACACTTTGTGCCCCTGCCCCACAACTGGCCTCAAATTATCTTAAGTATTTAAAAAAAATATGTTACATTACGGTCTTGTACAGTCGCCGTGGATCAAAACTAGTCGAGCTTGTAACGAGCCGTTGACCTCTCTTTGTGATTGTTTGTAATAATGTAATTTACTCATATCGGAGTTATCTTCATATTTATTTATCCTGTTAAGCAGAAGTTAACAACTTCAAGACTGGCAAATAGTAATGCCTATGTATATAAATAAAATGGGAGTGTCTGTTTGTAATTTTAAAATAATTGTTTTTTTTTTAAGTATTGTAGTTATTAATACGACTCTAATGAAAAAAAACTTTTGAATCTGCTAAGCCGATTTTTATGGCACTTTTACTGGAAAATATAGGAAGTTGTTGAGCAATATAAAGGATTCTTTTTATCCTAAGATTCCCACGGGATCGGGATTTATTCGGAAAAACCGCGTTCACCGCTCGCGATTCCCTACCGCCCTTATAGATATGTTGTTTAGAAATAGCTAAACATTTTTCTTGTTTTTTGCCATCAAACAACATTATAATTTTTTTGTGTATAGCAAAGTTGTACGATTTGCTAAAATAACCAATCAATTTCACATAAATACAATTAAATTTAAAAAAATAAATAAATAATAATGATTAAATAAATAAATAATCGTATAGTCCAGGCGTCCAAAGCCGCAGCCAGGATGCTAATATAAATTATATTTCTATACCTATATCACAAGACAATACAAGTAGAAGTAGGGGATTTTTTTCATTGACTGACATTACATAAGAACGTGATTGATTTAGGTAAACGGTACTTTTTTTTATAAATAAACATAAACAAGTCGTTGATTTAATTATTATTTATTGTAATTTGTAATTGAGGCCAGTCGTGGCGCAGGTTCAAAAGCGTGTGATTGTAAATGAGACAGGTTGTAGGTTTGATTCCCACTCGAGGAAATTAATTATTTGATATTTTCATTTGCACTAGAGATATCAGAATACGGCGTTATTTGGGGAACGGAGTGTCTTAACACTAGGTTGGTTGTGGGCAGGGTAAGAAACCTAGTGTTAAGGCACTCACAGTCACACTGTGCTCCAGCGCCACGACTGGCCTCAGCTTCATCTATTAAAATATTTAAATACACCTCCACATTTTCTTTACACACATACATTTACAAAATCTAGGCAATTACTGGTAATTTGACTAATAGTGATGTCATACATGTAACGATATAGAATAAACGCTGAAACCTCGACCTATGGCTGCTCCTCCGACCACAGAACGCTAACCAGCATAGCACATAGCGTTGGTCTTAGCTATTAAGCAACTTTCCACGGGCATTCTAGTCACGCATGAGACTCTTTACAAATTTTAAGCGAATTGAGAAAGATCAAGTTTCTTGAACACTTAGAACTCTTGTATGGACGTACAAGTTGTGTCATATCGTTGTGTATATAATACTTAAATAAAAGAAATATGTTATATATAACAGATTTGATTTTCTTACAACTATTAATATTTTAATATTTTTATTGAATCTTAAATTAAATTTTATTTCTTATCATAAAGACCAAGTCAGCCATTGAAAACTTTTCCATGCTTATATTATCATAAATGTATATATAGTAAATGTAATTTGATATATCCAGAAGATAAACAAAGTAAATATACGTGCTAGTTTTAAAACTTGGTTTTTACAGTGGTTATTTAAAGGTTAAGTATTGTAAGAAAAGAGGGTAGATATGTGAAAAAGACTAAAAGCAATGGAGTTCTGTCAATCGGGGGCTTTTGAATTAGAATCGTTACAGTCATTCTGCAAACACCTTGCCAAGCGCTCCTACAAGCGTGCAGAATCTCACTCCAAGCCATTCATTTTCAAAGCGTGTCAGTACGCTCCTCATCCTCATCCGCTTCTTCTACGCCCTCGGAGCGTCCTTCTAAATCTCGACGATCAAATCAACTTAATCGCAATCGCCCAGTACATAGGCAAGATTCTTTCTTTAGTCTCACGACACACTCTCCGCCTCAAACCGAAAGCCGGGAACGAAATGTTTTGATATTAACTTCTCTATTTCCCTATTTATTAACTGGCTATGAAATAGAAGTTACTCTATTGTCAAATATTTTTATCACTAGTGATCCGCTCGCAGCTTCGACCGCGAAATCACGAAAGAATTCGTGTGTTTCTATATATTTATATTCTATATACGAGTATGTAATGTACTAGAGACTCAAACTGGCTGCGCTTGCTTAAACTTGTTTTTATATTATAGTCAAAGGATAATATTTTTAAGGATTATATATTTTTTTAAAAAGGCGTAATCCATGTGCTTTCTAATAACTCTAAAAATATGTATACAAAGTTTCAAGACAATTGGTTGAGTAGTTTCGGCGTGAAAGCGTAACAAACAAACTTACATAAACATTTATAATATAAGTATGTTTACGTTAATAAATAAGCAATATATCCCATAAATTATACTAAAAAAAAATGGCAGTAAGTGAGTCTCTCAAGATGCAAATGCAAAGAAAATTGCGTGAACTAATTAGAATGCACACTGAGTTGTAATTTCCCACGCTGCTGTTACGTTTAAACGGAGGCTTGATTTGATGGCATTTATCTAGAAGTTAACGGCTAATATGAGAATATATTATGTTGGGACTTGGTTTTAACTTATATTGGATTTGCTGTTTAAATATAAGAATGTAACGTAAATAAAAATGTAATGGAAGTAACTATGTGTTAAATGAATAACGACAGTTATATAAATAATTAACTTAACTTAATTTCACCATGTATCCCTGGCAGGATAGTCAGGGGGAACGCTACTGTCTCTACATACCTCTTTCGCCTCGTCTACTGTCATCAACCTCTTCATACCTGTAATTAAAAAAAATAATAAAGATTGATTATAGTATCTTTGATATTGTGTTTTTGAAGATCAGTTGAGATCTCCTCCTACCTCATTTACCGGTACTTTGCCTTCATAAATCTTTTTTTTGCCATTCTTTCATCACTCATTCGTTCAACATGCCCAAACCAGCTGAGCACGTTCTTCTTCATCTCACCGTGACATCCTCGCTAATACCTGCCATTCTGTGTAACTCTTCATTCTGGATTCGATCAGCTAAACTGACTAACCTCTTATTATTATACTCTATTATTTTAGCGCTGTGTAAGATATGATAAGAAATTGTTTTAATAATAATTTATAGATAAATATCGTCAACATTTACGTGTGCATATGATAATATATTTTGTTTATTTTTTTTCCAGCTTCACGCTGTATGTGGCCTACCCTCTGCCTACCCTGTGTGCGGACACAGCAGGGTAGGCAGAGGGAACCTAGTGTTAAGACACTCCGTTCTCCACTTTTCGCCGAATTTTGGAGGCATTGCGTGTTAAGTGGTGGAACTCAACGCCGCTATTATTTAATTTATAATAAACAAGAATACATAAATAAATGGACGTCAGTCACGGCTGTAACACAAGTCAGGGTAAGGACGCTGAGCGTTACGCCCCGGTCGCGCTACAATCGGAGCGCAACAGCCAATCGAACGAAACACGCATACAGGTTTCCAATATAACTTTTATAACTTTCTTAAACCTATAATGTATTAAACATAAAAAAAAAGTCTTGATAATATCTATTTTTACGAAAAAATCATTGTGATGAAAAAAGGTAATGGAATACAAATCTATGATTTTTTTTTGTTTTTCTGTTTGTACACGTGCAATGTACGTCTTTGCATCTACTGGATAGTTTTAAATTAATTTTATTTTAATTTTTATGCTATGTTGCTAATAGTTCTGGGCATGATATAGGCTATAATTATTCTGAAGGCTGACACATGTTATGTACAATTGTAAAAAAACAACTAAATCTGAAATGTGTTTAACATTGATGTATAAAAGGTAAGGATCAGGAATATATGATAAAGCCAGACAAGCGCGAATCTGGCTCGTCCACCGACGATTCCATACAAAAATTTGAGGTCTCAAGCCTTTTTTGATATTTAAGCTTAGCTTAGCAAAATCCGTTTCGTGTGATACCTCACTTGAACTAACGATTTTAATACCAAATTTTGCCCACCTTTTAACGCTATTATTTTTTAGGATTTAACTACAAATGTATAGTTTTCACATTTTTTCTTGAACTAGTACTACCTGTAGATGCTAGCTGCCAAAAATTATAGTTTTAGGTCAACCGGAAGTATCCTATTAATTTTGATTCCCGATTTTTTTAGGAAATCATGGGACCATTGATCTGAGATCTGAGTAAAAAGGGTTTGAGTTTGAAGGTTTGAATTTCAACTCGATATCTTCAAGACTTCCCGAGATAAAGGCTCTTGACAGACAGACAGACGGACAACAAAGTGATCTTATAAGAGTTCCTTTTTTCCTTTAAAGTCCGGCACCCTAAAAACTAATAATCCAGTAAAATTGTAAGAAATAATAAAATATTACTTTAGCAAAAATAGTTTAGTATTAATTATTAATTTTATTTGTCAATCAAAATTTTCCACTAATTTTAATTGACAAATAAATATCATAAATTAAGGTCATCGTGCGAAGGTTGCTAATTCGATGTTCACTTATGAAATAATAATTACTAATTTAGGTGGAAACTCTTTGCTCACTTACTGCAAAATTTTCCACGAAAACCAAGTTGAGGACTTCATCTCGTTTTTACCTAAATATATTTTTTTAGCTTTAAACTGTATCCCGCACATAGCAGGATTGGCAGAGGGAACCTGATAACCCAGTGTTAAGACACTCCGTTTCCATTAAAACACTTTCGTTTTCCATTTTCCGCCACATTCCGGAGGAATTGCACGTTGAGTGACGAAATTTAACGCCACGCTTTGACTCGTAAATATTTAAATATCGTAATTTATAAGAAAAACGCCAATTTAAAATTTTAAAATAGCTTCAGGGTGATGTTTGTAGAATTTTATATTCGTCAGTATTTTCTATTTTCATAGCATTAGGTGTAACATTAATATAATGTTATAATAAGGCCGGTCGTGGCGCAGCGGCACGAGGTGTGACTGCAAAACCGACTGGTTGTGGGTTCGATCCCCACTCGAGGAGATGAAATATTTACTTAAATTTATATTTCCATTTTCTTCGCTCTGGTGTCGAGGTTAAGCGCGGCGTTGAGTTCTGCCACTCAACACGCAATGCCTCCAGAATTCGGCAGAAAGTGGGGAACGGAGTGTCTTAACACTAGGTTCCCTCTGCCTACCCTGCTGTGTGCGGGATACAGCGTGAAGCTAATTTAATTTTTTAATTTTTTTTAATAATAATATATCTTCGAGGTTACCACACAATTCTCAAGACTTGCAAAGTCACTAATTTGAAGCCAATTCTTTTATATTTTTTATTAAGAAAATTGTTTATAAATACGTATGTCAAACATATTTACAAACTGGCGGCCCTGGTCCTGGCGTCTTCGTCCAATTGAATTATGGGAATATTTATTTAAAATTACTTTAGAGTATGTGGGGAAATTGATTCATTATTTTAGTATGGTTATTCATACTGCTATGCACCTGATAAATCGTAATTTAAATTTGATATCTATCTAAGTAGGCGGTAGCTACGCAAGTATGAGAAACGCGGTTTTTCCCGTGTAAATTCTGATCTCGCAGAAATTCCAGGATAAAAGGTATATGTTGCTTCACAACCCTCTCTACCTTTCAGTGGAATTGGCATAAAAATTGGTACAGATCTTCCAGAGATTATGCACTTGAAAAAACACGGCTATGTTGAAATCATAGAAACACTTCAACTTCGTTTATATGTATTATATATTCTATAAATTGTGTAACGTATGGAGAGTTATAAAAAACTAAAAAGATAATAAATAGATCTATGATATGAGAACAAAACTACAGTTTAGGTATTAGGAATCATTACAATGTTATTGCACCAAACTAACGTACTGTTTAACCTTGCAGGATATCATGATCAGACCGTGTTGTCAGCGTTCTAATTCCGACAAAAAATGGAGATACCGAAGAAAGATAAACGTCAAATATTAAGTTTAGTTAGTGTTTCCATTCCATATTTATTATGCAGATAACTTATTATTCCTAGTAATTATTTGTTTATATTATGTAATAATATAAACAAACCGCTAGTCGTGGCGCAGCGGCACAAAGTGTGACTGTAAAACCGACTGGTTGTGGGTTCGATCTCCACTCGAGGAGATGAAATATTTACTTAAATTTATATTTCCATTTCTTCGGTCTGGTGTCAAGGCTAAGCGCGGCGTTGAATTTTGCCACTCAACACGCAATGCCTCCAGAATTCGGCAGAAAGTGGGGAACGGAATGCTTTAACACTAGGTTCCCTCTGCCTACTCTGCTGTATGCGGGATACAGCGTGAACCTGATTGATATTATGTACCTAAGTACAAATATCTAAATATAAATAGGTACGTCTAATTTAAATATAAAAATAAAAAAAAACAACAAAAAAAAACAAATATATTAATGTTATACAACATTATGTAATCGTTTTACAACAATAGACTTGTTCGCATCAAGCGCTGAATCCTTAATTATTATTGAACATCTTTTAATGCGCTATAACATATTATAAAGAACCTTGCAATTGCTCAATGCAAATACAAAACAAATAAATACGTACAACAAAGTTTTATATTAATTGGACTCTACAATTTTACAGGATATTTTTTCTTCCAATAAATACATTTAGAATATTTCTTCAAATTTACGTTTGGAGTACGGAAGTGCCTTAATGGGAACGGAGTGTCTTAACACTAAGTTCTCAAATTCTCTTTGCCTACCCTGCTATGTACGGAATCGGAGAAATACATCGAAGTTTCAATATATCAGCTAGGAGCTTAATAAAATTATTCACTGTAGATAGAATAGATAAGTTGAAACCAAATTCATAAATATGCTTAGTACCTTAGTATAGATGATTGACGTTACTAGGTGGTCCATTTTAAAAGGTTTGCCTTCTTTGAAATCGTTTTCGTAAATTGCCTGTAGGAAAGCTTAGCGAGAACAACATACAAATTATTTAAATAAAATTTGCTTATCATTATTTTAAGTATGTCAAGGAGCGAATGGCAATAAAAATAATAACTTTATTCAGTTATCAATTGAGTTGGCAAATATTACTATAATTGATATTAATAATATTACAATTTACAACGTTATATACCATCGGTACATGCAAGCATTGAACTGAATAGGAATTTCTGTGCAGTTAACACAAAATTAATTTATAGGGTAAAACCCGGATAGTTGCCCTACTTTTCAAAAAACTAGTATAATAAAAAAACACATTTTGTTATATATAACGCTTAGTTCAGGGATAGGTAAAGGGAACCTGGGCACTTAGTTTTAAGTCACATCGTTCCCATTAAGACATTCGGTCCCATCGAGACAAGAATTCTGGAGGCATTGTGTGTTAATTGGTGGAACTTAAAACCTTTACTTGGGAAGCATTTATAATTATGTACTGTGCCCCCTGGAATTTTATAAATGTTACGGCGATTATGGTCCTTACGGATAATTCTCTTTTTTTGGAGTGAATAGTTAATTAAATGAAAATTATTCAACAAATAAACATTATAAATATTTTTACTAAAGATATAATGCATACAAAGTAAAGAAAATGGACAGACATCAAGATCGGTTAAAAATAATCAATAAAACAATGAGCTGATCCTAACTGATATACTGTCAATAACTTTCGAATTAGATGGCGGCAAATTGCTGGTCACTAGGACGGAACTTGTGCGTCTAAGCTGATAGTTTTATGGCACTTCGGTCTGTAAGAAGTGTCCTTACAATATAAGTATGTTGACAGAGACTAAAAACGACTAAAATGTTTTCCGTTAATGAAATCCTATTAATAGATTACAAAACACGCATTAAATTTATTATTAAATGTAGAATTAATAATTATTTAGAAAAAATGAAACTACAAAATATAGCAAGCTGCTATGATACGTTGAACGACTATTAGAGCAATTTACATCACGTCTTAATAAAAAAACGATTCTGTATTGTATATAATTATATTTCGTTTCGTTTCAAATTCATAAAAAAAAAATAATATTATAAATTAAAAAGTATTTCTTTAATATTAATCTTTATTTTTTGCAGAAACGATAGATTTGTTGTTATTATAATAAATTTTTCAATTTCATAGTCTGTCATCATTCCTATTAAAGTGGAATCAAAATCGGGGTAACTATCCCACTGTGGCGACTATCCGCGTTTTACCCTATTAATATTTACAAACATTGTTTTTAAGTTGAATTGTTTATGGAACAAGGCTTTTTTCGTTCAGATTATAGATATTTCATTTAAACTGTCTATATAAGTATAGATAAAATTTAAAACATGTCATTGTATATTTCGAATGTGACACTTAACATTTTAAAATTGAACGTTCTTGAATAAATAATTCCCTTCATTTTTAATTTTTATTTTAAAATAAAAAACATAGACCTAAGACCTTTCATAACAGGCGGCCAGGAACTTGCTTTGCGACTTGAATTAAAAATAAAATAAGTGAAATGTTTTGTTTGTGATTTTGTCTTTGAAATCGATGAATTAACATAATCTATATATATAAAAGGACTTGTGCTGACTGACTGAGGTAAGACGCACGCAGAGCCGTAACCGCTGATGGTAGAAACGTGAAATTTGGGCAGATGTTTATTTTCATATTCTGGACATCCACTAAGAAGGGAATTTGAAAAATTTTAACCCTAAAGGGATGAAATAGGGGTTGAAAGTTTGTATGGAAAAAAAATTTAATCTGTACCGATTTTTATAAAATTTGAAATTCAGACTCTTAAAAATATTTCATTGAACACGTGTTTCATGGTTTTTAAGAATTCACCCCCTAAGGGTTCAAATAAGGGGTTGAAAGTTTATATGGAAAAATCTTTAAATTGCCACCGATTCTTATAAAAATTTAAATTCAGACTATTAAAAATATTTTATTGAACACGTGTTTCGTGGTTTCTTTAGAATTCACTCCTAATAAGCGGGCGAAGCCGCGCGCGCCCTCTAGTTGATTATAAATTTTTAAATTTGGTTTTTATAAGATGTATTAAATGTTTATCTTTTATTTTATTTTTTATTTTCTAAAATGTAGAACGATAAGGAATATAAAATAAATCGTATGTAGGATATGAGGCCAGCCGTAGGGGCAGAAATGTGTGAGTGTAAACAGGACTGGTTGTGAGTTCGAATTCCACTTGAGGAACTAAATATTTATTCTAAAAATTAAAATTTTACTTTTAATTTTTTCACTCTGGTGTCGAGGCAAAGCGCGGCGTTGAGTTCCGCCACAACACGCAATGCCTCCAGAATTCGGCGGAAAATGGGGAACCGAGTGTCATAACACTAGGTTTTTTTCTGCCTATCCTGTCGTGTAGGATACAGAGTAAAGCTGAATTTAGTATATGATATCTGTAATCTGTATTATTATACGACTAATTTTATTTTAAATTTATCATGTTTAATTTTTAAATGTATTACAAATGACGAGGTCAAAATTGAGGGCGGCGCTTATGTAGTGTTCATTATTAAAACAATTATGTATTAATATGGGTTTTTCAAATATATAATTTGCCTCACAGAAAGTAATTTACTTAAACTACTTACCATGGCCATTTTGTGGTTCAGGTTACGAAAATGTCAATGTGATCCCAAAGATGGCATTGGAGTACCTATATATTATACAAATATATACCTATACCTATACATCATCTACAAAAAATGTAATTATTTGCCAATTCTCGGTCTCGGCCACGTGACCATTACTCGTCAAGTGCAATTAAACTTAATTTAATAATATTGGATATGAAAAAAATATTACATACGTTTCTTTATTTGTCTATTGCCACAGTAATTTAGCAATAAGAACGGCTATTCCGCGCATCCTTTGTTGAGATAAAAGGGGTTGGGAGGTCGTTCGAGAACATATGATAAGGTTAGTCGTTCATATGGAGCGTGTCAGACGTAGCTATATCTATTAAATAAGTTATTTTTTTACAGCTTCACGCTGTATTCAGCATGTGACAGGGTAAGTAGAGGGAACCTAGTATTAAGACACTCCGCTCTCCACTTTCAACCGAATTCTGGAAGCATTGCGTGTTCAACAGAATGGTGGAATAATTAAAAAAAAAATGAAATACCAGTTCACCAATCTGTGTTATGTTGGGAATATCATTAAGTAAACTAATTACTATCATTACATCGGTATGTAGAATATTTAATACTTTCGTAATAATCGACAATTTTAAAACTAGATTTTGTTTTGCTTTCAACATAATAATCACATATAGATAGGTGTTTAGTAATTAAATATATCTAAGATTTGCATAGGAATGTCACTTTCTAGTATAATAATTATG
Source organism: Heliconius himera (assembly GCA_021202915.1). Classification (NCBI taxonomy): domain Eukaryota; kingdom Metazoa; phylum Arthropoda; class Insecta; order Lepidoptera; family Nymphalidae; genus Heliconius; species Heliconius himera. Next base: position 971,270 of record JAJHJA010000144.1, on the reverse strand, counting down.
TAAGGTGACCATGAGAGTTTGGGGATCAACTTTTTTTTTATACGAGTGGGTAGAGAGTTAACCTTAGAGTCACATGACAGAGGGTCACATGATGAACAGTCCATTATTTGTTATTTACATAGGAATTATGTAATATACGAGTATGCGCCTCAAGTTGAACGTCGCAAGGCTGGGGACAATATCAAAATAACTGTTGTTTGAGAACGGTTTAGCACTATTATGTTTTTGCCGGTGCCTGTGATGTATTCGTTGCTTGAAATTATTATTTATTTACGCTTTAATACTCTTCTGCTTATTTTATAATCAGAAACAATAACAATAGTTAATAAACAATAGTTTTGGGTGGGAGGCCCAAGGGGGCTTTAGACCTGGAAGAGGGTGTATGGATCAGATCTTTTCCCTCCGCATGATCACGGAAAAATTTTTGGCCGTTAACCAAAAAGTTTTCTGTGCTTTTGTGGACTTGGAAAAGGCGTTTGACAGAGTTGTAAGAGCGAAATTATGGGAGATACTACCCCGGTACCATGTGAGCGGACCCTTGCTGCAGGCTGTAAAGTCTCTTTACAGAGATCACTCAGCCTGCGTGCGAGTAGGAGTTGGCATGTCGCCCTGGTTTGACATCCGATCGGGTGTTAAACAAGGTTGCGCCATGTCAGCTTGGTTGTTCAATTTGTATTTCGATAGCTGTCTCCAAGGAGTGAAACAAAGTGATATGGGAGTGAAAGTAGGTGACCTGAATGTGATTTGCCTGCTGTACGCAGATGATGCAGTGCTTATTGCATCATCAGAATGCGAGTTGCAGGCATTGGTCACCACTCTGAAAGAAGGGTGTGAATATAATGGTCTAAGCCTCAATGTGAATAAGACAAAGGTTCTGATTTTTGAAAGAGATGAAGAAAGGACGGAATGTAAGATCAGTGTAAATAGTAAGATATTAGAACAAGTGATTGAAGTGGTATACTTGGGAAGTATGTTCAGTAGAGATGGAAGATACGAGATGGATGTGGAAAGGCGTATTGCTGCCGGTAACAAGGTTAACGGAGCCTTAGCTGCATTGATGAGACGGCGAAACGTCAGCACAGCTGCGCGTTTGGCCGTACACAATGCAGTTTTGGTACCGACTCTGTTATACGGCAGCGAAACGTGGGTATTACAGAAGAAGAATGAAAGAAAGATGAATGCTGTGGAGATGCGATCTCTTCGTAGGATATGCGGAGTCAGCTTAGCTAGGATGACTAGCGAGGATGTCACGGTGAAAATGAAGAAGAACGTGCTCAGCTGGTTTGGGCACGTCGAACGAATGAGTGATGAAAGAATGGCAAAAAAGATTTATGATGGAAAAGTGAGCGGTAAGAGAGGTAGGGGGAGACCTCGGTTGACCTTCGAAAACACAGTATCAAAGATACTGCAGGAAGGTCACGTAAAAAGCATGAGGACCCCCCGAAGGGCATGTATGAAGAGGTTGATGACAGTGGACGAGGCGAAAGAGGTATGTAGAGACCGTAGCGTTTGGCGATCCGTTTTCTCTGACTACCAAGGCAAGAGATAAAGCGTGAAGCTAAGTTAAGTTAAGTTAAGAAATATTATTTTGATATGGAGTTGAGGCTAGTCGTGGCGCAGCGGTACAGAGTGTGATTGTAAAATCGACTGGTTGTGGGTTTCGATCCCCTCTCGAGGACATGAAATATTTTTTGTTAAATTTATCTTTCCATTTCTTCGCTCTGGTATCGAGGCAATGCTCCAAATACGGCAATGTGGTTGAGTTCAACAACGTTCAACACGCAATGCCTCCAGAATTCGGCGGAAAGTGGAGAACGGAGTGTGTTCATACTAGGTTCCCTCTGCCTACCCTGCTGTGTGCGGAATACAGCATGAAGCTAAAAAAACATAAAATGAACATAATGTCAAGACACTACGTTCCCATCAAGACAATTCCGTTCCCCACTTTCCACCAAATTCTTAAGCAATTGCTTGTAGAATTGTAATCAATTTTATGTTGATTGTATATTGTTTATTTATTTTAATAGATTTTAAAATACTAAAAAGTAAAAGCTTAAAAGCGAAAACGTTTTAGTACCTATATAAATTCTGCAGCCATATATAGTATAGGTATATAATATTTACAAGTTTGTTAGCACATCGACGTTTCTTAAATTTCTTAGTATTTTCCAACGCAACTACGCAATATTCAATGATTCAATTTCAATAAAGGTAAAGTATGAACAATTTTGCCTTTTTAGAGATATTTTTTTTTATTTTTAATTTAAACTATTTATTGATTTAGTTTTAAGGTAAGTCTTAAAATTATCGAGTTTTCTGAGGTATTTTCTACTATCTGTGTGTTTTTTTTATGTGAGTGACTTGTATACATGTATAGCAGTGTGAAATCAGAAAAATAGTATATGAGGTACTAACAAATGATAAGTACTATAGAAAAAAAGATTTTTTAATAATTTTAAGTGTTTGAGAGGTTTGATGTGCAAAGCAAGCAGGGGACAAAATCTTAAATTTATTAATTTATACATATATAGTAAGTTTCATTAAGATTTCTTATTACCATTTTTATTAAATAACTACTTTTAATGTTTTTTATTTCAGCTACATAGCGCAACTTTTCAACTTTTCAATTGTATAGCGCATATAAGAAGGTTCGAGGGGAACCTATAATAATATTAAGACGCTCCGAAGAAATGAAAATATTAATAAATAACAATTCTTGCCATCGAGTGGAAATCGAACAGAAAGTCGTTGCGTTTACACGCTTGTAGGCGCCGGCCCCTTCGTACACCTCTCAACATATGGTAGATAGGCAAAGAGCATAAGTTTAAGTAAGGAAATAAGTTTGTCACATAATAATGGACTTTCTATTTGAGCACGAGTGGTTTTCCCTCATGACGCACATTTTTTTAGCAAAAAAATATATTTTTTATGATAAGTATAAGTAGTACAGACAATTTTATTTTATTAGATTGGAATTTGATTTGACAAATTAGCTTAACTTAAATATCGTAGCTAATTTAGGTTACATTTTTTATATGTGTATACCTGTTTAAATATTATTATTTTGGTTGTATTTAATGCTACGGGTTTTATTGTAGTTAACCTATTTTTTTTACATGAAAAGCAGTTTATTTTACAAGCTGAGACCTTTTTTCTCTATACAGCTTAAATAGTTAAAAACAAACAAAAAGAAATTAAAATTTCCCTTTTCATAAAATAAGTATCTTATAATATTTCTTATAAATTATAATAAACTTGTGGATCACTTAACACAAATAGTCAACGTAAAAGTTCAATGTGCATCTCATATGAACAATAAATACTACAATAAACATAACATGAAAAATTATGCATGAGGCCAGTCGTGGCGCAGCGGCACGAAGTGTGACTTTGAAACCGACTGGTTGTGAGTTCGATCCCCACTCGAGCAGATGAAATATTTACTTAAATTTATATTTCCATTTCTTCGCTCTGGTGTCGAGATTAAGCGCGGCGTTGAGTTCTGCCACTCAACCCGCAATGTCCCCAGAATTCGGCGAAGATGGGGAACGGAGTGTCTTAACACTAAGTTCCCTCTGCCTACCCTGCTGTGTGCGGGATACAGCGTGAAGCTGATTTGATTTGATTTGAAAAAAAAAAACTATATAAAAAATATTTCTTGTCGAGCAAATGTCAAAAGGTCGTTGGCCTAATCTATGTAGTTATGCTATTTACGGAGGGTCATTTGTCAATTGACAAAACAGAGGAAATAAGCCAAATAAATTGATTAATAGCTTTAAATAGTGATGTGTATGAATTGGTTTGCAAGATTAAAGTGTCGTGATGACAGATAGTGATGTAATGGAGGTTTTTTGAGTATAGGTCGGTACAGGTACGTTTCTTTGTAATTCATGTTGGGAATTATGAATAATAAGATATTGTGTTCGAAGGCTACCGACAAATCAACGGGTGTTTTCTACTACTTTGGTTAGGCATCTGTTCCGCTTTTGTAATATATAGGTAAAGCTTCAAGCTTTATCCCGAAAAGACGAGTAGGTATAGAGAATCTAGTGTCAAGACACTTCTTTCTTCATTTTCTACGGGAACTCACTGCAGCGCTTCGTCTTTCCAAATCGGAAATTTCTTTTCGGGTGAACATCGAGCCCACATCCACTGCATTTGGTGTCAGAGGCTGTCCCACTGCATCAAGCTGGTCCCTGTAATATGGTATGGTATATTTCCTAATTTCTCATATTTATTATTACATCATTTATTGTAATACGAATAAAATATGATTCGAGATGGAGTTGTTCACTTTGTAGAACTTTGTTTTTGTTTGAGGCCAGTCGTGGCGCAGGGGCAAAAGTGTGTTACTGATCAGTTGTGGTTTCGATCTCCACTTGATGAAATAAAATATTTATTAAAATGTATATTTTCATTCCTTCACTCTAGTGCAGTGGTTCCCAACCGGTGGTCCGCGGACCACCAGTGGTCCGCAGAAGCCTAAAAGTGGTCCGCGAACAATTTTAATTTTATGACTGGGGATGGTGAGGCGAAGGGTCTGTTTAATTATCACAGTTAGTTTTTAATATACCAACATGCATAGTGGTCCCTGCTACCAAGAATGATATAAAAGTGGTCCTTGATCAAGAAAAGGTTGGGAACCCCTGCTCTAGTGTAAACGCAAAACGCAGCGTTGTGTTCCGCCACTCAACACGCAATACCTACAAAAGTTGGCGAAAAATGGGGAACGGAGTGTCTTAAAACTAGTTTCACGCTGCCTACCCTGCTGTACGCGGGATACAGCGTGAAGTTGATTTTAATAATTGTTTTTGTATACTAATTTAAAACCATTCTTATTACGTCACTAAGCGTCTAAAATCCATTCCATCCACCATGGGCATGACCACAACTCTAATTGTCATATGGCATCACAATTTTGGGTCTTCACGCAGCTTCACGGTTTATTAAGGTTAATAGGCTGACCGTATAACCTATAGTTACTGATGCTGCAAACACGGAATTTGGTAAAGCTTTTGGATCATAAAGAAAAAAGTAATTATAAGTGAGTTGTTTTCTAGACTTGCACTTGGCCGATTTAAGGTGGCTATGCACACAACCATTTTAAGGATACGCTTCTAGCAATTCCTCTAGCAATATATGACAATTAGACATCACGAACACTAGAATAATATACCAAGTTAAATTATCTTTCAACAATATTTCATAATGGAAAAAGCAATGTAAATATTTGATACAACCATTTTCGCATACAGAATGCAAATCACGAGTATGGCCCTACTACCTAGTTTATTCTAATCAGTTTTTGTCAAGTGCGAGCAAAAAACCAGACGCAATTCTTTTTTTAACATACATTCTGCTCCATGGCGATGGGAACAATACGTTTGTATGTAATTTCTAGGAAGTGTTTTATATTTGGCATAACAAAGTGACTGTGACGTGTAGTAATCTACCTACCCGTGGAAATAAACAAAACAGGTAGTTTGTACACGTGTAACGACTATATCAATTAAAAACTTTAAAAAAAATTAAATCAGCTTCACGCTGTATCCCGCACACAGCAGGATCAACCTACCTAATACATAAAAATAGGCAGAGGGAACCTAGTGTTAAGACTCTCCTAAAAAAACTTTTTGACTCTACGAAATATTAAATATTAATTCATGTCTTGATACGTTATCCAATATAGTGAAAGGATAGAGGCCTGTGATCAATCCATTTTCCTCATATTGATTTTTGCTTAGTTGTTACTAAGCAGAACCCAGCAGAATATAAGGAAAATGGAGTCAGAACCTGATATGTCATAGGTGTCCCTTTAGTTAAGATTGGTTTTATCAGGTTGAGGAAAAGAAAGTATTACAACAATACGTTTCCCAATATATAACTACGTAAATACCAACTAGATTATTTTTTTTATTTCAAGGTCAATTAGTGATAATGTTTTTTTTTAAATTGATCGCGCTAGTGCAATATAGAAAAAAATATTTTATGAATAGCATGCAGATTTCACAAAGATGGGAACTTATTGAAATAATATTCCTATATTCGATTTCCTTGAAAACAGGGAATTATATTATGTAAGCCAATGACGTGTATCTAAGCCAAAAAAAAGTAAATATTGAATTTCCCCAAGTGGGGAACCCCCACAACCAGGTTCAACTAGATTATGACGTCATACAGCATATAGTTGCATTAATTTTAATAAATGCAATCAGGTGTCACGAGCATATAACTAGCTGGCAATTAGATTGAAAACTAAACAGGCTCTTTGACAGCACCTGATATGGGTATCAGACCTTACGAGATACAATATTATGCAACCATTAAAGGTCTTTCTAAAGAACTAAAATATACGGTAAATGTATTGGCATTTCTAAATGACTAGTGTACCGCAAAAGTTGCATTGCATAGTTCATAAAAAAATTAAGTGGATTGCGTATTGTACGACCGAATCGAATATGTTGATGATTTGTTGGAAAATGAAGATGAAACTATTGTAGTATCTATGAGGTCAGTCGTGGTGCAGGGGTATAAAGTGTGGATATAAACGCGATAGGTTGTGGGTTCGATTCCCATTCGAAGGAATGAAATGTTTATTATCTTCATTTTCTTCGCTCTGGTGTCGAAGCAAAGCTCGGTGTTGAGTTCCGCCACTTTACACACAATGCTTCTGGAATTCGGCGGAAAATGGAGGGTGTGTTACCATTGGGTTTCGCCTGTCTACCCTCTTGTGTGCGGGATACGCGTGACGCTAAAGAAACGACGTGTAGGTTTTGTGTAAATATAATGGTAGATACAAGAACATACATAATTACCATTTGAACAATTTTTAAAGTATAAAAAATACTATGTGAAAAATAGAAAGTAAAGTTAGTATTGTAAACGAATAATCATAAAATATATTAAATACGCAGTGTCTTGTTTTATTTAATTGAAGTCCTAGTTATTGCTGTTACTCCATCCACGTGAATATAAACGTTGTTGTTGTTTAATTTATAGCTTTACATGGCAATTGAGTACAATTTATTTCGCAAATGTCACATGAAATGGTAAAAACACTATAAAGATTTAAAGATCGTTAAAATTATACATAAATATGTAACTTAAAAAGATAATTTAAAATCAAGTGATGATATATAAATCTGATTTGTATAATATATTTTTAAATTTTTAATATACCGCATCACACTCCGCTCCCCCTTCCGTCGGAAAAACAAGCATTGCGTGTTAAGTGGCGGAACTTAGCGCTGCGCTTTGCCTCGACACCAGAGCATAGAAATGAAAGTATTAAATTTATCATTTGCTCGAGCCGGATTCGAACCCACAATCTGTCGCCGTTGTTATATTTGTTGTTGTCGCGTTTACAGCCACACTTTGTGCCTCTGCGATACAACTGACGTAATTAATAGAAAAATCAGGTTTTGTATTATATTTTTATAATATATAAAATTCTTTACTATACTTTTTTATTTATTCTTTCTGAAAACGTAGTTAGTATTTATGAAAGTAATTATGATCATTTATTTATCCACATGATATGTTGCTATATATGAATACATAAATATATAGATATTATATGTCTGTAAAATCTATCAATATCACATTTAAAGTGAATGTCAATTTAGTTACAATAATTAACAGAAAATTCCAAATATCTAAAGACATGTCCACTTTCAAATTATTATTAAAAAAAAGAGTCTATTTTATAATTACATACTTATCATTATTCTGAAATTTAACTGTATTTGTATTTAAATGTATTATTTTAATTTTGCTTTCAGCCAGTACGTTCTAGACGCTGACTTGGGTGTGACTTTCTCTAGAAAGTAATGCTCACACAGCTGTGTTCTAAATTGTTTGCGTTAATCAATTAGTTATCTCAATTCAATTTGTATGTACGTTTAGCATACGCTAGTGCAGTTTAACTCATAAATCTAAAAAGCAGTTAAAATTGTATTATTTGTGTGATAAAAGTTTAAATTTTAACAATCAAACCAAAAATATACACATAAATAAGTTGTAACAAGCGTATAAAAATTTTGACGTAGCTTGGTGAGAACGCATGGCTTAGTGGTCAGAGCGCCTGGTCGGTTTCCAGGAGGCGCGGGTTCGAGTCCCGCTGCGTTCAAATTTTTATACGTTTCTAAATAAGTATTTTTCTTTCCTAAGTGTGGAATAACACTTTAAAAATGTTTAAAAATATACACTATATGATGATGAAGTATAATAAAAAAATGCATTAGCTTCATGCGGTATCCCTCACACAGCAGGGTAGGCAGAGGGAACCTAGTGTTAAGACTCTCCGTTCGCCACTTTCCGCCGAGTTTTTTTAAGGCAGTGCCAGAGCGAAGAAATGAAAATATTAAGAAATAATAATTCATTCACTCGAATGGGGATCGAACCTACAACCGTCGCGTTACAGTCACACGCTTGTGCCCCTGGGCCACGACGGCCACTTACTTAAGAAGTTGATAAATTATAATTTTAATCAATAATATTTTTTTTGTACAATAATCATATACAAAAGAAGCATATATACACGTATCATGTAGAATATAAAAATTAAGAGACCGTCACATGAAATAGTGAAATAATTTATTATCAATACTAACATTATTTCAACTAAAACGGAAACTAAATATAATTACACAATTCACAGATATACAACGTCATATAATATATCTCTATATAAAAAAAGCAACACTTCCGGCGTACAAATATGGCGGAAGTCTTCAACGAAACACATAACTATAAGCTATAATGATAAATATTAGTTATTTAATTGCATTGTTATTGGTTTCTACTTAGTGAGCTTAACGTTTACATTTGTAATTATAGGTTGAACTTTGTTAATAAAAGATAAAAGAATAATAATATTTTTTCTTTCTTTTATTATGTTTTTATTTTTTTTTGAGTAGGCAGAGGGAACCTAGGAGCCTAGAGTTCCTATTCTATTAAGACAGTTTCGCTAAATATGTTTTTGATACTATACGAATTTTCAATGTATGTATAATATAAATAACTTCACACTACTATTATAGTAATCTAGTAGTAACAATAAATAAATTTTATCAGCTTCACGATGTATCCCGCACATAGAAGGGGAGGCAGAAGGGACCTAGTGTTGAGACACTCCCATCTTTTCGCCAAATTCTGGAGGCATTGCGTGTTTGTGGCGGAACTCAACGGCGTGCTTTGCCTCGGCACTAGAGCAAAGAAATGAAAATATAATTTTATATAAATATTTCATTTCCTCGAATAGGGATCGAACCCACAACGAGTCACGTTTATAATCACACTTTGTGCTTCTGCGCTCCGACTGGCCTCTAGTAACAATAAAATTTTGATATTTTGTATTGCTTTAATAGGTGGCAAAATTCAGTTCTAAAAGTTATGTAACTTCAAAGAAATAAAAATATTTTAAAATAAACTATGAAACTCTGATTAGGAATCGAACCCACTAAGATCGTACTATCCAGACATTTTCTAACGGTTTTTAAAATCTTACATAGAGATAAGTTTTTATGTCAAGGTAGTTACAAAGCTTATATGTTAAGTGCGTATTGATGAACTATTACAACTACGGTAAATCAGCATCGATCTAGAGCAAGGTTAGAGAATTCAAATGAAAAAGTATTATTTTTAAGCGTGTTAGTATTTTTATTATGCTTTATCTTTTATTTCAACTGATTTTGAATGTTCACGCTGTATCTCGCATATAGCAGAATAGGCAGAGCGAACCTTGGAGTCTAGAGTTCCGAACCCATTCAGACACTTTTTTTCCCACTTTCCACTGAATTCTGGAGGCATTGATTGTTGAGTCGCGAAACGCTATGTTTTGTCTCGTTACCAGAGTGAGGAAATGAAAATATTAAATATTTAATTTCTTCGAGTGGAAATCGAACCCACAGCCTGTCATGTTTACAGTCGCGCTTGTTCCCCTGGGCCATGATTGTTAATATATATGTCATTTGTTAACCTTTTATAAATAATGTTGTCGACGAAATATTTAGTAAATTAAGCTCAGTCTACTTCATTAAAAGTAATAAATGTGAATCTAAATACAAATATTATATTAATATAATACTATTTCTATACTTTATTCACCTTAATAAGATAAGCTTACAATCGCTACCGCGCGGGATATCGTTTTTTAATTCTTTTATTAGCTCCACGCTGTATTCCGCATGTAGCAGGATAGGGAGAGGGAATTTAGTGCTAAGACACTCTACTCCCCTCTTTCGGCCCAATTCTGTAGGTATTGCATGTTGAGTGGCGGTACCCAGCGTCACGCTTTGCCTCGACACATACACACACAGAGCGAATAAATGAAAATATTAAATATTTTATTTCATCGAGTGGAAATCGAAGCCACAACCTACCACGGTTACAGTCACACGCTTTGCCTCGTGTTAAATAGAATGATAATAAGAATTATAAGTCCACAAACGAAGCACTATGCATCGCTGATTAGACACTTGATTAACACAACTTCGTATAATTACAATTTTTAACATTTACTTTAATATGTAAATTGACACCTGGACACAGAAGATCTACTTAATATTTATTACTTACCATATATGAAATACAATACAAATACAAACAAAAGAAATACAATGAAAAAAAAAACGCATTTAGCCGTAATAGAAAGAAACCTGCAACCTACAGCTTAGAAGTCAAAGCTACTCACCACGCAACCATAACATAACATAATTGTAGCTAAAAGCCGTTTATGATATAGCACGCACGCACAGATTATGTAAATCTGTATATTATCTATATATTTCATATTAAAACATTTTTTTTATCTATACTTATAATAAAATCTTAACGGACGGAGTTCGCAAATGGAATTTATACATATAAGAAAAAAAAACATGGGGACCTATATAATAGTAATAGAACCCAAAACAATGATTTTTAAAATATTGTGTATATCTGTGCGTTTGTATACGCTGATGTCAGAAACGGCTTAACCTTTTATTTCACTTGGCTCACAAATATTATGGTAGGGGAACCGAAGCAGGGGAATTCGAGATGTCTCAAGTCTCTGTGTAATGACTCAAGCGTGGCAGATTAATAATACTGTAGGAGTTGTTAAGAAAAAGTTATGTCTATTTTTTTTATTTTGAAGGAAATAATTCAAGGATTACGAAAAATATATGATCTGACAATTCGTCAGATTATATATTTTTCATTTACATTCCGCAAGCACGCACGGGTTGCTTATATTCCTCTCTCCGTGTTTCTGCTTCTGTCTCACTCTTTCTTTCTTTATTACTCTCTGACTCATCTATGAACATGATAATTAAAAAATACTGGAAAAATATATGTTTCAATAATATTTTAATAAATACAAGTATTCTACTTCAAACATAAACATACACTCTTTTATTTACTTGCTGTTTCTTGAGCTTTTGATAACGATCAATGATTCAAAAATTAGGCAAGTCCCTTCAGATAATCGTCAAATTATGAGATAATACGTCTAGGGCATGAAGATGAACCATATATATCTTGATCGTGTTTGAGTATTTCAAAATGACGAAATTGTTTTTATATATTCTAACAATGACTACGAGCTTGCGTCACATTAAAATCAGCAGATTATTATATAATTTTCAGGTATATTGTATGACATTTTTTCTTTTTTCATCTAAGCTTCGCGACCCAATAAGTTTCTATGACGCTACGCTTGAGTAAATCCCGATTTAGCATCTTCACCTCCCCTACTATCAAAGTTATGTCAATATAATGAATTGCATGCGATAATATTGCTACAAAATAAGTGTTTTATTGAATTAGCTAAATCTTCAGCTATCAATATTGTCATTTAAATGATAATGTTATTATATCACGAATTTTGTTGAGAAAATAAATAATTGCGCTGTGCAAGCGGGCGAAGCCGCGCGGGAACATTAGTATTATAATAAAAAACTCATCATATTAGAATAATTCAGAGTGACCTCCATCAGAGTTGAAGTCTCTATTAATCAATTGAGTGAATTAGAGACTAATTAGCCGCACGATAATTTGACCTCATTGATTCATACTTATCTTGTACTACGTCTTGTTGGAATATTATTATTTTTGTATCAACGTTTATAGGAAAATATTTAGTTTTATGGATTTTTGTAATTGTTATTTACGGGTATTTTTCTTAATTAACTATTGTAAAAGCGTATATCTTAAGACGTATTCGTTTCGAATTTTTCGCCGAATTCTAGTAGGTATTGCGTGTTGGGCGGAACTCAATTCGCTTTATCTCGACATCAGAAAGAAGAAAATAAAGTATTAATTTTGTTTTCTTCTTTCATAGAGTGGGAATCGAACCCACAGCTTGTCGCGTTTATAGTCACACGCATATGCCTCTGAGCCCCTGGCCTCAATCGTAATCTTAACTCCATTACTTAAAATTATAATATTAGAACACAATCAAAACAAGAGTTAGCAAAATATTTAACAACAACGTCAGGTACTTTCTATTTGTTTAAAAATTCCGCACGAGTGCCTGCCTCATCAGTTAGCTAGATTTTAGAGAAACTTAGTGGAATAACGTGTAAATTATACATATTTGCCAAAATAAATATTGTGACAGCTTTGAAATGCCGTATATGACGCTTGAGTTACTGTGACTCTTTATTTCGTTGCTCTCGTGCAAAAGCAAAAGCTAAGCGCGGTGTTGAGTTCCGCCACTCAATGCCTCGCAAATTCAGCGAAAAGTGGGGAACGGAGTGCCTTAACACTAGGTTCCCTCTACTTACCCTGCTTTATGCGGGATACAGCGTGAAACCGAAAAAAAATATCGTATATTGGACATAAAACTAAATTCAAGGAATCTTTAACGACTCCTTTCTTTTAACGGGAAGAATTCGAATGAACATCGCTGCTCTCAACAATTTAATGGTATTCCAGTCGGCGTCTATAAAAGGCTGTAAAAACTGGAAGAGTCAGTCGCATCGCATGTCTGAGGCCCGGCGGCTTTACAGAAAAGAATTTGAAATTGCAGAAGGAGCATCCAATGGTTTCTTTTTACCTAAAATTAGCAAGAAAATATTTAATATTTTTAAAGGCATATTATATTTCCATATGTTTTTAAGAACATATAATAAATCAATTGATAATATATTCTGTTTTTTTTTAACGCAACGCATATTTCTTTTTAATGCAAAATGTTCGTCGACATAATTTTGCAGTCGACAAACTTGTTCACGAACTCGTTCTGGTGGCGACGTAAAAGAAATTTGCTTGTCGATAATTTAGTGTCTTTTTTCGGCATCTTCATAATATATTAACTTTATATGTGGAACACAAAGAAGTTGATGGAAATTAAGATTTTTTTTAGTGTCACGCTGTATCTCGCCCTTCGCAAAGTGTTACTGTAAAACGCGACAGGTTGTGGGTTCGATTTCCACTGGAGGAAATGAAATATTTAATATTTTCATTTCTTCATTCTGGTGTCGAGGCAAGGCGCAGGAATACAGTGTGAAGCTAATTTCAAATAATTTTGTGAAGGAACCTAGTGTTGAGATACTCCGTTCCCTATTTACCCCCGAATTCTGGAGACAATGCGTTTTGAGTGGCGGCACTCAACGCTAATAGCGCTTTACTTCAATACCAGAGCGAACAAAAAAGTTTTAGATACAAATATAAAGATTTTAGGCCTTGTAGGAATGCAGTAAATATTTAAAAATTGAATAGACATCGTACAACATGCTAACAATCACAAGTCTAATTCGTAGTAGATATATAGAAACTCGAAGCGCATCTGCTTTTATTAAACCATAACTTCTATATTTTTAAGGAAATAATAAAACACACAATCGCTGGTTAAAATTAAATACTAAAGCTTTTTAATAGTGTTAATTAATTACAACCAATTATTAATAATCATAAGCTTATAATTATCTATTACTAGAATCAAAGATTAACAACGATTTATGCACATATTAACATAAAAGAAAGCCAATAAAGGACCTAGTTTTAAAACTAGTTTGTAAACATACACTTTTTACAGGTTAGTAGGTATTCAGCAAAGTATAAACAATCAGCACCAACCCTTTCTAGTTTCAGTTAAGGCCATGTTCGGGTTTAACGACCGCCTACTTCGGTCAGAGGCGATTTAATTGAAACACCATAAACGGTGAAGCCGCACCTGCGTGCTCTTGCGTGAGGCTTTCCACGAGGCTTTAGTGGATTCGAACTCATAATAGCTCCAAGAAATTCTAAAGCCCACACACAGCTTTGTTGTATTGTTAATTACAATACAAGTTGCTAGACATGTGTTTGCTTGCACCTATTTCTAAAAATAAATATTTATTTTTAAAAACTTAACTTATTTAATAAATAAATTATTAATTTATTATTTAATTAATTAATTGATAATTTAATTAATAATTTGTAATTAAATTAATAATTATATAATTAAATTACTTGTATATGTACCCCGCATGCACAGGGTAGGCAGAGTGAGGCTAGTGCTAAGACATCAGAGTAAAAAAATGAGACTTTAGTGGACGCGAACTCGTAATTGCATGAAAAAATTGTAAAGTTGTCCTCAAACAGCTTGTTGTATTGCTTGTTGTATTGTAAATTATAATATAATTTGGCCGACATGGCTTTGCTTAAAAATAAACACTTATTTTGATGACATTAAATCATTTAATTTAATAGATGGCTGCACTTAACATCCATTACTTACTATATGTAAGTTTTTTATCAGCTTCACGCTTCACTTGTTTTACATAGCAGCACCAAGGTAGGTAGAAGGAGTTGTGTTAAGACACTCCGCTCCCCCCTTTCCGCCGATTTCTGGAGGGGTTGCGTGTTAAGTAGCAGAACTCAAACGCCTCGACGCCAGCGTGAAAAAATTTAAATATTATATATTTAATTCCCTCGAGTGGGAATGGAATCCACAATCTGTCGCGTGTACGGTGAAACGCTTGCGCCACGATTGCCCCCTAATCATTATCATCATCATCACCAATCATATGTAAATTGTTTCTAAAATTTAAAAGTGTATGTTGGTTATGTTTAGAGAAGAGAGTTGTTATTAAAATCGATACATTTGTTTTAATAATAAAGATTACTTGTCACTCAGCGATGCGGTGCATTAAGCATAACGTGGCCGTTTTAATTCTAATATCGTATATTTCTTATTTGTCGTAATAGATTTTATCTTGTGTTTGTGCACCTACACACTGTATCTGGCATGTAGGCAGGGTAGGCAGAGGAAGCTTAGTGTCAAGACACTCCGCTTCCCATTTTGGAGGCATTGCGTGTTGAGTGGCGGAACTCAACACTGCGCTATGCTTCGAATCAGAGGGAGGAAATGAAAATTTACATATAAAATAAAAATATTTTATTTTTTCGACTGGGAATTGAACCCACAACCTGTCACATTTACAGTTACAAGCTTGTGCTGCTGCACCACGACTGGCCTCCAAGAGAGAGAGAGAGAAATATTTTATCTGTATATAATAAATAAATATTTTATTGCACATTTAAAAAAAAACAACGTACAAACTTAAAAGTAGTTATATAGTTAAAATTGTAATCTTAATATACGCTTATAACTCATCTTCACATTGATCATGTTAAAAATAACCTATGATGAAATATATATACAACAATATAATAAAATAAAAAGTTATTTAATAAATTATAAGCAATTCGTTAATGTCGGATAAGGATTTTTTTTGTTTCTTTTAGTTTCATGCTCTATCTCGCGTGCTGTAGCAAAGTATTCGGAGGGAACCTAGTGATAAAACATACCGTTACCTTCAAGACACTTCCGTTCCCCACCTCCCGCCGAATTCTGAAGGCATTGCTTACGTCTTGACTAACGGAACTCAACGCCGCGCATTGTCTCGTTACCAGAGCGACGAATATTGAATAAATAACTTTCAAATAAGTTTCGCACGTAAACGTTATGATGTTATTTATGTATACAGATGTTCTTCTTTGTAATAGCCGAAATTAGATAATGATATGTACATATATACAAAAAAAAATTACATACATAACCTTCCTTAACAAAATTCAAAGGAGTATTCTCGTTTTGCCCTTGTGCTTACATTGTTCCTCTTAATGAATACATTTTCCTATTATACATACAATATATATATATATATATATATATATATATATATATATATATATATATATATATATATATATATATATACATATATATATATATATATATATATATATATATATATATATATATATATATATATATAAACTATTTTCCGATATCAGCATTCCTTATTTCAAAAACTACAATATACACAGTATTATTGTTTTATTCTTGCAACGTTATTACGTGTTAACTATGCTAAGAAATGTGTTTTTAAAACATAAATTATTATTTTAACGAGATTTTCATTCTATTGTGTTACGGAAAATTTATTATAATTTTTTCAGAATAACCACAATATAATGTATTTAGGACGTAGGTACGAATTATTATGAACAAACTGTATAGACGATTTATTTTTTAAAGGAAAATGTTGTTGTAATAATAAGATTATAAATCACTTTAAGTACAATTAAATATTTGCCATTTGAAAAAAACATATAATTATATTTTTTTTCCGCTTCACGCTGTATCTCGCGTATAGCATTGTAGGAGCTTACAGTTAAAAGAAACTCCGGTCCCCACATTCCAAATTCTGGAGCCATTGCGTGTTGAGTAGCGAAACTCAACTCCACAACACCAGATTATATAAAGATAGATTTATTTACAAAATCTAAGAAGATACGAAACACGGCATTATAATATTAAGTAATAGTCTAATTTATAAGCGCGAATGCAAACAGATTAGTATTTCTAACCCGCGCGATGCAGCCCACGTCAGCGTCCGTGCGTGGTGGGTACTAATGGCGTTCGGTCGTGGCGAGGACGGTATGCGGCGCGCACAAAGCTCGAGCATCGAGGCCTATTAACATTACTACGATAGTTACGTTTCCGTCAACATATTGTATGAACGCTGGTATAAATTGTCTTTTATGTGGACAAAAGTGTGTATTATTCTGCTTTAGTATAGCAACGTCGTGTGAAAAACTTAAGGTCGTGACTCGAAGTGGTCGGTGGTAACCTTAAATGTAAAAAATTGTGGTTTAATTTCCTCATAGATACTTTATATCGAGTGAAATCATATATAAATGATTTTTTTTAAATATTATTTCTTTGATTTTATAAGCGTAGTATGAAATATATCCATGTTTTGAAAAGATAATAGTTGGAAATAAATAACTTTTTTGTGGCAAAGTTGAATTTCGCATGCAATTGACACGCGCCGCTCGTTCGAAAGTTCGTCTGCAGGTAACACTCAGGGTAAGCAGGTGTCTCGACCTTGGAACCTGCATAGCGGATATTTGTTATTTTTCAATTTTTCCGCAAACCACATGTCCATCAGCCATTTATTTTTGTATGAAAATTACTTTTATTTATTATAATTATATACAATTGTAATAATTTAAACAATATTTATTGATTGGGAAATATTATATTTATATCATCAATGACATGCTGCAATGTCTTATTTGCGTATCATTTTAGCTGATATAACCGAATGAGAAATAATATAATATGAGGACATATTAATTCAAAGTGACTGCTATAATATGGCAATGATAACAAACGTCGTTGAACGTCATTATCCTCCGCAGGGCAACGGATGGTGTGATATGGAAGCCAGGTCCACATCAAGTGCGGGCTGCGGTCGAGGCCGGGAACCCAGGAGTGGTGGTAGCCGCTCGCATATCGCATTCAGTGTACAGTCGCGCGCCACAAGTGTTGCGCGCACGCATCGCTCTCTGCAGCCGACCAACTCGCTTATCGTGCCCATCTTATCGATACGCCATACCTCTCTTCGACCGATGCATGGCATTCTTAAGTGATGTGATCTCTCGTATCGACGTTTGGTTGTTCTAAACAAAGTGATACGATGCGTAAATAGTGCTGGAACCAGTGGGCGAGTGAAGCGGCAGTGACAGGTCAATTGGCTTCGTATCTTACAGGTCCATGTGCGTCAGTCCGGTCCGGTACTGGTGTCTCAGAAGATAACGTGATGTGACAACTATCCGTATTACAGTGGCAGTGGAATAGTTTTGTGAAAGTGTGCAGCTAGCGCGAGTGAGCAGACGGCAGCCGGCGCGGCCGGCGCGGCTTCCCCTCATCATGTTGAACTGCACCGACCTGGAATGCATCCTGCACCACCACCATTATTATGCCCATCTACACCACATTCATCACTTGCAAAATGCCCAGGATTCAGGTAAGATTACCAAGGACAGTGGGCATGGATGCTAAATAAATGTGAAATTATTCTGGTTTTCATCTGCTCATAAAAACAATGGCCATATTCAACAATGAATGTTTGTTTAAAATCAAACAGTGAGTCGCTGATAACAATATGACATACATATTTATCGAATTCTGGCTAACTAGCTTATAAATGGCCGATTGTAGCCACGTTTGTAAGAATGTTTTGTGTTAATTATTTAGATGCATTAACTTAAGTTCACAGCGAATGTGAACCGTGAAGGACGTAGCAACGTAAAATATACCATTTACTAAGAGGTGATTAAAGTTAGTAATCACGTAAGGCGTTGACTGGCTGAGCGCGAGCGGGCGGCGGTCGCTCGTTTTCTCTATCCAGTTCGGATGTTGTTCTAAAGAACCGGCCCGGTAATGCCAAACGTCCTATGTAATATTTGCTAAGCTAATTTTGTTTGTTTTATAATTGTCTTTTATTACTTACGTAGAATTCTAATTTACATTAAATTCGTTTGTCAATACATTGCGAGAACCATTCCTTAATTAATCACCGCCGTTGCACTGTCACTAATTAATTACAATAAGTGAAACGCAATTTAAAATTTTATAATGAGAGATTATATGAAAGTAAGCGATGATTTTGTTTTTTGTACGTGGGGAACACAGTGTCTTAACACTAGCTTCCCTCTGCCTATCTTGCTGTGTGCGGGATACAGCGTGAAGCTGAGTAATTTAATTACAGTTTTTGCAACTAAAAATGTAATTTTTAGGTACATTATATTTCATTGTAAGCAACTTCGTCTTGTTTTATTACCAAGTATCATACTGGAGAGGGTTGCCACATACGTGTCGTTTCTTTGGCCAATTGTGTAAATATAGTGAAATATTTATTATACAATTTGCTAACATTTTTTTTATTTAACAGCGTTACTTTATGTATAAAATACCATAAAGGACGATGTTAAAATCGTTAAAATATTTTTTTTATACTTCTGTGGATATTTTATAAGTATTGTTTCATTTATATTACTTACTAGCATTGGAATTAAATATATTAGACGTCGAAACTTTCAATACTTGTTGTATTGTCATGGTCGTAATTAGATGATAGCAAATAACTTAAAATCATAAAAAAGTTATGTACTTAATAGGAAATTTAGTCAATAATTTAGTATGCATGCGGTTTTTCTCGTAAAATGATAGGAATTTTGTCAATACAAAGAAGAAAGAAAAAAAAAAGCAATCCTAATATTTCTTATGCGCATCAAAGTTGAATTAGACTCGAGAAGTTTTTGTATAAAGTCTGTTGTTTTTTGTTAAGTCAACATACTTTATTTGTATTTGACTATAGACATATTTTTAAAATTATTAAGCACTTAAAGTATGAAGTTATTTTCTGTGTAGTATGCCTAATATGTATATAAAATTCTTACATTATTAACAAGCATAGCTGAAACTTCTGGAAAATAAGTGTATAAAAATCAAATTACATGAGATTCACGCTTTTTCTCGCACTCAGCAGGGTAGGCAGAGGGAACCTAGTGTGAATACGGGGTGTATTATGTTCCCCACTTACAAATAAATGTATATATGTACGACGTTTATTGCCAAAGAGAAATACATTTTTCATTTTTAAATAAAAAATAACATAAAAAAATATTATATTATTTTTAGCTTATTATTACTAGGTGCTGTTCTTTTTGTAAAAAATATATGGTATAGGCTATTACAAAATACTTTTAATTGATATATGGTTACACTTAATAGCCTTCCATGTGTAAATATATTCCGGAAACAATTAATTTATTTAGATAAAATTGTATAGTGTCTACTTTAATTGGAATTACTTATACAGATAATTTATTATTTAATTGAAATTTGATAATTAAGTACTTAAGTCCGTTGTAAATCTAAATTAGTTCAAAGGTCGTTGTATCTATTATCACAAAATCACACGAGTATAGCGGTATTCTGACAGACATAATTATGGCGGAAATGTAAGACGAAAACTTAATTGATATAAAAACTATTTATTTATATATGTATGTTATCTCAGAGATTTTTTATCCAGCGGCCAAGAAACTAATTAGGCTAGCAATGTGAGATTAGAAAAAGATAAATAATAAATATATTAAATTTAGATAAATATCGTAAAAGAAGTATACGACAGTTTTTTAGTTTTATTTGTAAAATATCATCAAATCAAATATCAGATGTGTTTCATAATGTGAAAATGGACAGCATAATTCAAAAATTTAAAATTTGATAAATATGGAAATGGATGAACTAACTATATTAAGATTTTGTATATTTTAAATAAGTTACTGTACTGTACTATAAAAAAACCGTTACCGACTTATTTATCAGTCATATTTGATTTAGTTAGAGAAATTTCTAGATGGTATATAAGTATATATACCTATCTATAGTCAAACATGTGCGTATAAAATTGTGTGATGCCTACAACAGTAGAAAGGAATATGAAAGTTGGTAAAATTTAAATAATAAGGAATTATGCTTGTTATTTATATACACTAACCTATTAACCAAATCTGGGAAAGTTAATATTTTACAATGATTATTATTAAATATTACCCAAAAAAGTAAAAACAAATAGACGAATTTTCACAAAGAAACTTTTCGTCATTAAACAAGGAATAAGAACGGGCTTGATAGACAAGATTCGTTCAAGATTTGACTGTGAAAATATTTCTATACAACTACTTTATAACGTGAGGCTTAGGACGAACCTCCATTTTTTTGAATAAAAATAGTTTATATTTTAATATAATTTAATATAAAATTGGTTTATATTTTAATAAATATAGAGGAGAGTCGTAGTGCAGGAGCACAAGCGTGTGACTGTAAACGCGACAGGTTGTGGGTTGGACTCCCACTCGAGGAAATGAAATATTTAATATTTTCCTTTACTCGCTCTGGTATCGAGACAAAGCGCGCCGTTGAGTTACGTTCAACATGCAATGTTTCCAGCATTCGGCAAAAAATAGAAAACGGGGTGTCTTAACACTAGGTTCCCTCTGAGTACCCAGATACAGAGTGAAGCTAAAAAAAAATTTTTTTAATATGATATTAATTTGCAAAGTGATCTAAAAAGTCAAACATCAATATAAAAATATCCAAAAAGCCCGTCTGCATGAGAAGTGTGTTATGTTGCAAAGAATGCGTTATAAAATAAAAGTAAAATGAATCTTTACTTTCTTAGAAAGTTTACAATCTACTTTTTTACCAGCATAATGTACATTACTTATAAATGCAATAATTAATTAATTACTTAAATGTTATGTACGTATATATTATATAATTCTTACTTTTTTTTACTTTTTTATATTATATATATTACAAACTTGATTATAAAGATAATTCTAAATACGCTGTATCTCGCACGCATCACACAGCAGAGTAGGCAGAGGGAACCTAGTTAAGAGACTTCGTTCCCCATTTTCCGCCGAATCCTCTAGGCATTACGTGCTGAGTGGCGGAACTCAACGCCGCTCTTTTGCCTCGACACCAGGGCGAATTTATTAAATTCCTAGCTATTTTATTAAATAAATGTTTATTTGGTAAAACGGTAACTTTTTCCATATATTTTATAGCCCCATTCGTACATACACGGAGAATCTCATTTGTATTCAAGTATAAATTGCATAAAATTGTTGATATTTGGCAACATTATTAGTAACTGTAAAACACTTGTGTAACGGTTGTAATATATATGACATCTCGAGTTTTATGTGGACATGGGTGCTATCTTCTATAAAAGGACATACTTAAAAATCACATATTATTTATGTATGTGATTTTAAATGTCAATAAAAATATCAAAATAATATATTATCAGCGAAATAGATAATATATAAATAAATCATCAAAGGACCAAACTAGTAGTAGTAGTATTAGTATCAAAAATAATTAAATAATATTTTACTACAAGAAAGTATAACGAAACTTTACATATATCGCGAATATATATTGTCAAATCATTAATTACCTATAGTCACTATATTTTTTGTAATAATTTAATTAGTAGAAAACACTTAAAAATCAATTAAGGAAAAACCTCTTGTTGTTACTACGCCTGAGTAGTAGTAATGAAAATATAAAATAAGAAAATCAGCTTCACGCTGTATCTCGCACACAGCAGGGTAGGCAGAGGGAACCTAGTGTTAAGACACTCCGTTCCCCACTTTCTGCCGAATTCTGGAGGCATTGCGTGTTGAGTGGCAGAACTCAACGCCGCGCTTAACCTCGACACCGAAGTCAAGAAATGGAAATATGAATTTAAGTAAATATTTAATCTCCTCAAGTGGGGATCGAACCCACAACCAGTCGGTTTTACAGTCACACCTCGTGCCGCTACGCCACGACTGGAAAATTATAAAATAATATGATCAGATCGATAAAATCAGATCAAGATCAACTGTTGAATACATTAATAATGGTAATATTATTACCACACACCATAAACCCAATAGACAAATTTGGTAGTAAATTAAATTAAATCGTATTCTATTTCTATTTGAATTCTTCTATCTTTTTATCTTAGCTCAAGATTACAGATAAGATTCAGATAAGATAATTGAGACGGAATCCAAATAGATTGTATAGCATCTGTTGAATTCTTAATAAAATCGTTTGTGAAAGTAAAAGTGAATTATTTTGTTGCAAATCATCGTCAACATTGTATTATAAATTATTAGACATTTCTTTACCCCGAAGTTTTCTGATCATTAAGAGATCAATAGAATCTATTCTATTTGTATGTGTTTGATTTTGATATATAAATACATACAGCTTCACGCTGTATCCCGCATGTATCTAGAAGGATAGGCAGAGGCAGGCATTGCGTGTTGAGTGGGGGAATTTAACACCGCGCTTTGCCGAGGTAAAGACCAGAGCGAAGAAATGATAATAGAAAATATTTCATTTCTTCGAGTAGGAATCGAATCGCTTCTGTGCTACAACTGGTTATATATGTGTATACATACACACATATCATAGTACATATATGTACTTAGGAATATGCAAATGCATTTACAGATATAGAAATTCTTCCACATTCTGCAGGGATATTTACATACTCTATAAATAAGTAACTAACTATATTTTTAACTTAATAAACCTGGCAACTTTATTGATTAAGACTAAACTAAACTAACAAAAAAAATCTTTATTTCAAAAGAAAATAAATATGTTCCTGAGTGATATTTAAACCCCCAATCACTCACTGTATGCGGTCAAACATGTCCGACATTCGCCACAAATACGATTTAGTGATGTAATATTTTACATAATTAATAACCTACTTCGTAATTATAAAAGCTAAATATCGATTCAGATAAATCAAAACCAATAGCGGTTTGGAATATCTAATATATAAATTATTTACTGTTTTTTTTTTTTATTTATATTAGTGTTCGTTTAATGTCATTCACAATTTGTTTCTAGCTATATTAAAATTTTTGGTGATTGCTTTTGTGTTCCGAACAAAATATACGAAGTTTTTTCTTTAATATTTTTATTCCACATCATATAGGCTTTTCTCTATTATCTTTTTATAATACTTACTATAAAGTCGTAGAGGTAAAGTCAGGAAATTGAACTTCCAAATAGTGGGTAATTTTCACATTTTAATCCATGAGGACATGAGATACATTCAATAAATTGACCAAAAATAGTTTTTCTATCAGCTTTATATGATATAAACAAAGTGAGGAGAGTCTGCTCCAAGCCAATGATATCAAAATTAAAACGCATTATAATAGATGGTTTTGTGCTTTAATTAAGTAAATACACAAGTTTATTTTTAAAATTTTAACATCAAAACATCAGATAAATTTTATCTTATCACAAGCTGAATTACTGGAAACAGAGTTAGCTTTATACTAAATACTTGAAGAAACCAGTTCTTAGATGCAGCAGAACAACTTCATTTACAACAAACCATCACAGTTTTATCCATGCATTAATATATTATACTCCTTTTAGTAATATGAAAAAAAAGAGAAATGAATGACGGTAGTTAATTAATATAAGACTTAAATAAAATCTCAGCTTCACGCTGTATCCCGTACACATACAGCAGGGTAGGCAGAGGGAACATAGTGTTAAGACACTGCGTTCCCCACTTTCTGCTGAATTCTGGAGGCATTGCGTGATGAGAGCAGAACTCAACGCCGCGCTTAACCTCGACACCAGAGCGTGGAAATGGAAATATAAATTTAAGTAAATAAATAAAGTCTCATTTGCCGACAATTCATTTACAGTGAAGATCATGGTCCTGATCATGATCATCGATGATTCGGAACACCTATGACATGCAACCTATCATATACTACTAATATTATGAATGTGAAAGTTTGTGAGGATGTATGTTTGTTCCATTTTTACTCATAAATTATGTTTATATAACTTATACGTCAAAATAACGTAAGATTTTATATAAATTTAGCTGTACAATGAGTTTAAGCAAGCGAAGCCGTGTTTGGATCGCTAGTATACTACTGTATTTACTGAAATGTCAGACATATTATAATAATTTATATATTTTTTTGGCAATTTTATAAATTTATTAGTGTTTCGCATATTTTATTTTTAATTTTGATTATTTCGTATGTTATCTGATCCGTAAAGACTTAAAAGGCCACGACATTCTATATTAATAGGACCTTAAAAATGTTATATTAAAAAAAATAACTAAAAATTAAATCAGCTCAGACACAAGAGCGAAGAAATGAAAATATACATTTAAATATGTCAACATAACTGTTAATTTTAAATTATTAACCTTTTGATCTCTATATCAGTAAATATAGTTAATATTTAAAAAAATAACAAAAATCCTAAAATACTTATTTAGAAAACGTATAAAAATTTGAACGTAGCGGGACTCAAACCCGCGCCTCCTGGAAACCGACAAAAAAAAACAAAAATCCAATACATAATAAAAAAAAATGTGATATTTGGTTAATTTGAAATGATTATAACGAATCGTATCATTAGTTAATGGGCGGTAAATCTATCAATTACGTTGACACGACTCGGTTAATGTCCGTGGGCTGTGAGCCTTTTGTTGCGGTTTGTGAATTGATTTTGCCACTTGTTTTCGTTTATTAATATTTATATTAAATCAGCTTCACGCTGTATCCCGCGGGGTAGGCAAAGGGAACCTATTGTTAAGACACTCCGTTCCCCACTTTCTGCCGAATTTTGGAGGCATTGCGTGTTGAGTGGCAGAACTCAACGCCGCGCTTGTCCTCGACACTAGAGCGAAGATATGGAAATATAAATTTAAGTAAATATTTCATCTCGTCGAGTGGGGATCGAACCCACTCGATTTTACAGTCACACTTTGTGCCCCTGCGCTACGACTGTCCTCATATTTTATAGTATATTATTAAGCTAGGCAAAACATATAAAAATACAACATTTAATTAAGTTTACGTTTGAATTTATAATATATAAATAAAATATGGTTGTTGAAGAAAAGTGGAAAAGATTGACATACTGTCAAGTCGGTATGAGACTCTTCGGTGTGTTGAACAACGGAAATCAACGTCAAACTCCTCTTAGGGTGGGGTTGGTCCTCTTAGGGTAGAGTATTCTTGCTATGATATACTAATAATCCTAACTAACTTTTTTATGCATAAAAAAATAAACGTTAACATTAATAAAAATGTCATTATATTTCTTACAACAGTAATTTCATGAAACTGCAACTTTTAACAAAGTGTAGAAATAACTTATTTATTTTGTTTATAACGATCATAATGGAAATATTTAATGTCTATAATATGTCATATTTATTGTTCATTCTATATAATATAATGTTTACGTTGACCGTGGTGTTGTTTACATCATGCACTGTGTTCTGATAGTAAAGTTATTAATATTTTTAACTACTTAAACATTGGTTTATATAAACATGAGTTTAAACATAATTTAACTATTTCACACAACACACTAAACCTAATTTATTTTAAGAGTACAAAGAATAGTTAATTAAAACAAAAAATCTCTAAGAATATAAAAACGAGAAAAATAGGAACCCTCATTCGATCCACGTACAAATATAACCGTGACGAAACAAGGAAATGATACTTCCCAACGTTCCTTCGTCACCTACGAGCGAGTCAATTGTACATCAAATTACATTAGGGTTCACGCGCACTTGACCCTGTGGATGAATTTATCAAGTCATTGTGGGACCGATGTGGGCGGAGCTCGACTACTAAGAGATGTTCGCCATTTTTTTTTGTTAAGAGTATTAGTAGTTTTAGGTATGTATAAAAACTGGTGTTTGTATTTCGTTTGTATCTCATACATTGGTATTGACGCCCATATACTTATTATATTCTTAGTGTCATGTTGAACGTAATGCTATAATAGATTCTGAGTTTAAATTTTGATATCTTATTTTAATTTGTGTATGAATTTAATTTGTGTATTGAATAAATATTTTCATTGATACATTAATTTAATTTGTTTACTATGAGAACATAAATATTCATACATTTCCTTGCTTCTTCTGATATTTTTGTATGGCATAGGTTGCCTGGAAGAGATCACCTGTGGTCATAAGGCCGCTTTTACACCAATTTAAATCAATTGTATTTTTAATAATTATTTTTATAAAATATATAATCTTATTGTAAAGTATTAAATAAATAGATAATACACTGTGCCTTAAAAGCTTAATACGGTTAAACTAACTTACTAAATACAAAGTAATTTAGTAATTGGAGTCCATAATTCAAAAGTTCGTGACGATTTTTTGCCCAAGAGCTATTCATGTATAAAATATTACTAAAATTTCATTGTAGCCATATTGTACACGTTCTAAAGGATGCTAATTTATAGTACAAACGAGAGCATACAAATAAGTTTGGAATACCGTTGGACTAGCTGTACCAGATTTTAAGTCACCAACTTGATTCCACAAATATTTATAAAAATTTAAATATCTAGGATATACATTGTTAAAGTAGCGTTCTTTTGATATTCTGCAGAACTTCTAGAAGTAATAAGAAGCAACACCGTAAATTCTTAAAAAAGAAGATGATAAGCTTCCTTTCTTTCTCTAGCCCTGACTTTATATGTAATGCTGTGTCGAAGTATCTAATGTAGGTCATGGGAATACGTGACACAATTGACTTTAAAATAAGAAATTAATTGCATCTTAATTTAAGGACCTTGGTGTTTATGGTTCACGCAGTTCGAGTACGATATTGTACTATTGGATTTGGAAAGAGACGAGGCTCATATATTTATATTTAACCTTAATAAATATTTAGCAAATTATAGATTATACTATAGAGAACAGTATATAGAGGCCAGTCGTGGCGAAGCGGCACAAGGTGTGACTGTAAAACCGACTGGTTGTGGGTTCGATCCCCACTCGAGGAGATGATACATTTACTTAAATTTATATTTTTATTTCTTCGCTCTGGTGTCGAGGGCAAGCGCGGCGTTGAGTTCTGTCACTCAACATGCAATGCCTCCACAATTCGGCAATAAGTGGGGAACAAATGTCTTAACACTAGGTTCCCTCTGCCTACCCTGCAGTGTGCGGGATACAGCGTGAAGCTGATTTGATATATTATACTCATAACATAAAATCATTAATGAAATGAAAACTGAAATCTTTGGCTTCTTCTTATTTAAATATCTATGCTTAAAAAATAATATTATAACTGTATGATATTTTTTTTTAGTATTCCAGATATAAAACAAAAATAAATTACATAATTTATATAAAAGTGGTGGGAGAAGGGTACGGGTTGATGAGTTATCATTTTTAGTTAAGACTCTCAGAGCACTAGTTAAGTTAGTCACAATTTGTATGTTCAGCAAAAAAATTTGAAAAAATTTAGTAGAGTATTTCATACATAATTGGGTTGTTGAATTTTTTTTATTGTTAATGTTGTTTATACCATATATTAGCTATACAATTTTTTTTATTTTCGTTGTAATAGAATAAAAGTATTTTAAAATAAAAATATTTTTTTGAACACAGTACGGAAAACACGCCGACAGTTCTCGAACAAATTCGAGCGTATGTCACTTATAATGTCAATTTCTATTCATTATTACATACAGCTATAAAGATACAAGATAATTCTGTGTTTACATTTTTAAATGATCAAATCTTATTATTTATGTTTAACATTAAGACGTCACAAGCAAGCAACCAATCAAGACGCGTTCAGAATTACGTAAATTTTATATATTTTTTATCATTTATTGTTGTTATTTTTATATTTTTTTTTCATTCACCATCACCATTATAATAACGTTTTTTTAATAAAGTATAAATATAAACCATTTTAATAAAGTTTTCAAAAATATTTAAAAGTCGGTATTTTTTTACCAATAACCCAATCATGTTATCTTAAAATATAATTTGTACAATGCGGTCTGGTACTTTCCTTATATATTTTCCTTAATTTTATAATTTCTGCATTTAAAATACATTCTAGATACAGAGATTTTAAAATTACTCATTTATAAAAACGTTTATAATTTATTAACTATTATGTTTAACTTAACTATTAGATCCAACGAAAAGTAAGTTCGACGATATCTCAACAAATAGTGATATAACCTTAATAATGAACACTTGGATTTAGTTGTTTACATATTTAACCTAAGTATAGAAAGTGTAAAAACATACCAACCGAGTTGAGAACCTCCTTTTTGAAATCGGTTAAAAAATAGTTAAGCAATATACGCGAATTTACCTATACACATTGGCTTATTTATGCAGAATTTCGTAATGCCGTCGAAGGCCCAGTTCAGTTCAAATGGCAGTTGCTGTAGTAATGCTTTTAGTGAAACATGTTTATTTACTTGATTTTTATGATTGTATATTTAATTAGTATAGCTATTACTCATATATTTTTTGTATATATTATAAGATTTTTGTAGCACTCTCATTCACGTTGTATCCCGCAGATACCTGGGTAGGCAGCGGGAATCTGGGAACCTAGTGTTAATACACTTCCCCATTAAGAAAATATTTAATTTTTCATATTCCCTTGAGTGCGAACCGATCTCACAGCCTGTCGTGTTTATAGTCGCTGGTTTCTGTCCCTGCTCCAAGACTGGCATGTATAAGAACATAAAAAAGAGAAGAAAAGAAGGAGTATAAGTATAAAGAACGTATTCATAATTTTTCAGTAATTGTTACATGACTCTCGTGAAGTAGTATGGAAGTAAAAACCAAATCTATTCTCTTGGAGAGTTAGCTTAAGCACTATTAATATTAGAATTTATTGTAAAATTTTAATTCAACACTTTTTTAACTATTTTATAACTAAAAACATAAAAGAGGTCAAAAAAATATAAGAGATTACGGTAGAAGTTAAGTTAATATATTCTTGGGTACCATAGTAGTGCCATAAGAAGGGATTTTTGGTAATTTAACCTCAGAGGGATTAGAAAGCGGTGTTAAAAATTATCAGGAAAATAGCCACAACAAATGCAGACAAACTTGCTATCATTCTTTAGTTCAGTACATAGTATCATATATATCAGCTTCACACTGTATCCCGCACACTGCAGGGTAGGCAGAGGGAACCTAGTGTTATGACACTCCGTTCCCCACTTTCTGCCGAATTCTGGAGGCATTGCGTGGGCGTATTTCAATACATAATTCTCAACAAAAATTAGATATTCAAATATTTCAATCGTGTTTCCAAACGCGTGGGCAATAAATAACTTCAAATATTACTTTTAAATCTACCAGAATATATAATTTGAATATACTTAAAATTAATTTAAATATATTTAAAAAAAAATAATGTAATATATCTTACAATAAGATAATGCGACAACATAATTATATATTCAGCACCTGATCTCATGAATATATTACAACAATTGTTATGTAAAAAGTCTCTAAAATACCAATAATACATTGTTTAAGTTTTGTAACGGAAGAGTGGATGCGATGCATTTTAATATAACATATGTCTTTATATTTCGAAAAAAAAAATTAAGATAATTCAAAATATCTAAATGCAGTTAGAACGTATTTAGCCAAATGTGATAGCTATGTTTTTCTCTCTCTAATTTGAGTAAGAAAAAACAGTGTTAGGTTACGATACGAATAATGTCTTTAAATTAGCGGTAAGTGGCAGAACTCAACATCACACTTTTATTGTTACTGTTTTGGTAGAGCAGAGAAATGAAAACGGTTTACACCCAATATTCATAACCTATATCCAACGTCAATCTTAGATTGTTTCATATATCTATCCTATCTAGAGATTGGAATGGGGATCGAACCCACAACTGCCGCATTTATAGTCACACTCTCAAAAATATTTATATGGTATTAGTAAAATAATATTTATTATTATAAGATTATTAATTTTCACGATTATTACACATTTTATATGTAACTAATTAAACAGATTAATCGTGTATATTTAATATCATATACTTACATTTCTGGAAACCCTACGATTCAAACACTTTGCAGTAGTCAGTGGTCACAGTAGACCGGTCTAATCCATGGACTACTACTACTATTAATTATTATTAAATTAACATTTGAATCTACTACATCAAGATTTACTACTACAAACTTAACATTTCTTGGTAATCCAATAAATAATTTTCTAATCTCAAGAATACGAAAGCGCTCAATGTTTAAACAATTACTATTTAATAAAAATAACTGTACATATCGCAACACAAAATAAGTATGTGAGTAGGAGGTGTAGTGGATAATTTTATTTTTAGTTTATATTGATCGGGCTGGCCTTCTGCAAAACCTGTTTAAGTCTTTTTCGTTTATTTATTCAAATTAAATGAACTTTCGTCAAATAAATTTTAATATTCTTTGCAACCTCTAAATATGTTTTATAGCCGGGTCTACAAATATAACCTGTGGTTATCAGCTCAGACCGACTCCACATTATTTTGTTGAAGTAAGTAAAATCACTATAAAATAAGTGCTCTATTGCGGCATAGATTAAGGGAAAACTAAGTTTAATACTACATAATACAACTATGTAAACTACTATGAGGCAGTCGTGGCGTAGGTTCACAAGGGCGTGACTGTAGCGCGGTTGCGGATTCGATCCCCACTTGGGGTAATGAATTATAAGTAATAGTAAATATATTATTTAGTAATATCTTTCTATGTTCTGGCACCAAGGTGAAAATCCTGGCGTTGAATTCCGCCTCTAAAAAGGGCAACGTCTCGAAAAATTCGGCGGAAAGTGGGGAACGGTGTCTTAACACTAAGTTCCCTCTGCATACCCTGCGTACCCTATATACGGGATACAGCGTGAAGCTGATTTAATATATATTTTTTAATTTAATTAATACTATGATGCCGTTGTGGCGCAGCAGTGAACTATTTTATATCCGCCTTTCAATATGCAATGTTTCAAAAAACGGTGTCTCTTAACATTAAGTTCCTTCTGCGTATCCTGCTGTTGGACACATCATGGAGCTACAAAAAAAAAAACATTCATACTAATTTAATTATTTATCAGACTATATTTGACAGCTTATATAGCTATAGCTTTTCGTTATAAGTAGCTGATATTAATAAATTATGGTTTTATCTTGTGTAAAAAAAAATCAAATATTTAAATTGGCAGGATTTTAAGGCTTTTTATTTTCTTTCAAACTGTCAAAATTCACGTTCAGCAAAAAGGATTTTGGTTCAGAAAATAGACCCCTAATAATTATTATTTACCTTATATTATGGTGCACATTGTAACTTACTTTGAAATTCTAGTATTCATAAATTTATTTAAGCGTAAAATTAATTTAGTGTAATATACATTTTCTTATGAAATAATAATATAGCACAAAATGACGCCCCCTTGGGCACTTGGATCAGATCCCAAAAATAAAACATTTTCCGATCTCAAAAAAATATAGGCTAGTCGTTGGGCATTGGAATAGTACTGTAAACATAAAAATTATAAGTTCGGTATCCACACTCGCAAAGTCACAGCACGGTGTTGAGTTCCGTTACTCAAGTGCTGAAAATGGAGAACGAAGTATCTTAACACTAGGTTCTCTTTACTTATCACGCTATGCGGTATAAAACAAAAAGGTTATAAAAAAAATTAAACGCAGCATTGGTCCATCACTATATAAATAGACAACAAAATAGACGAGAGGTGGAAATCAAAACGTTTTAAAATCAAATAGGAGATCCTTCCGGATAATAACAAATTATATATAAATAAAATTTCCATTTAAAAATATAATTAAACACTAAATTTAAACAACGAGACCAAACAAACTAACAAATGACTACTTTTGTAATCATCTATTGTTTTTAACCAACACCTAACTGCTATATTACGAGTCATTAATGCCAATGATCTAAAAATCCTTGACTCGAAAAGAGAACTCGATAAAAGTAAGTGGCGTTCTAAATAAGTCAAATAATAGAATGCACTTGTTGTATTATACCGTTTGGTCTTGTAAATGTAATTTAGCTTTTTTTTTAAGTTTATGAGGCCAGTCGTGGCGCAGCGGCACGAAGTGTGACTGTAAAACCGACTGGTTGTGGATTCGATACCCACTCGAGGAGATGATATGTTTACTTAAATTTATATTTCCATTTTCTTCGCTCTGGTGTCGAGGTTAAACGCGGCGTTGAGTTCTGCCACTCAACACGCAATGCCTCCAGAATTCGGCAGAAAGTGGGGAATGGAGTGTCTCAACACTAAGTTCCCTCTGCCTACCCAGCTGTGTGCGGGACACACAGCGTGAAGCTGATTTATTTGATTTATTTATTGTATTTTTTAGTTTTAGATTAAAATTCTAGATTAATCATATTGGCCAGTGTTATATAAAATAAGTAAATAGCAAATGTTTAACAGACCATAAAATATATGTATAACGAACCATTGTAATTCTTTAGTTTATTTGAAAGGTTTATTTACAATTTATAGCTACACTTTTTTTGCAAGAACAAAGTAAATACTTTGTAGGTACTATGTAGTATCTACTCGTAAATACTGTACTTCATCGTTTTTATATGTTTTCATGATTTATATAATGTTTGTGTTGTTTAATAAAAAAAATATATAGTTATTGAACAAAATAAATTGTCTTTTTAAATAACTTTGTCTAATAAAACAAAAAAAATATTTTTTTTATAGTCTAGCAGAAAATAGATAAAATATACATATATTTAATATTCATTTATCTTTTATAGATTTTGAAGCATACAAAAAAACTAATGACACACACATCATTCATCAGAATAAACGATATTATTAAAATATGAATGTGTTTTTTAATTTTTTTTTTATTAATGTCAATTGAAGATCTTAGTATCAGTGTTTGCCACCCTTATTTTTTCTGCCTAAATTAAATCGAAAATGGGGGTTCAAATGAAACAGAATATTTAAAAATACTGATGCAAAACAGTCAAAAATTTATATTTATTCTAATATAAATTATATACTGTATATTATACCTACATTAAATATAGTCTATTATTTATCGTCGTGTTTGATATCCGTATCATTGACGTAACCAGTAGGTAGTAAATGTAATTAATATTAAAGTCTAGTTAATCTCAATGCGGCAGTATTAAAAACTTATATGAGGCCGTCGTTGAGCAGAGTGTCAGTGCCTGACTGCAAGCGCGACGGTCGTGGGTTCGGTTCCTACATGGGGGCATTATTTAAATTACATTCATTTGCCACTTTATCTTGAAAATTTTGGAACTCCATTTTAATATTAGATGCCTTTTGTTTGTTTTTGTGCCTTTCGGTTATGCGGGAAAAATGTAAAGTTTTCATATTATATGAAAAAAGTTCTATTATTTTATAGATCACATCGACGGCAGCAAAGAACATGAAGACAACTGCATTTTTGCCAAAATCGTTTTTTTACATAATTCAACTCAGAATTCCATGTTTTATCTTGTAATATTTTTTTTTCATCAAAAACATTGTTTTTTACCCCAATTTTCTCACGTACATAAAGACATATACTCATTTTTTTAAGAAATGCCGAAGTAAACCCGGATATATACAGTAGTCCGTGTGTACGTGGGGCGATTCGGCGCGTTCGCATGCTATAAACAAAGATATCTGGCACTTGTTCGTTTCTAGTTTGTCCGATCATCAGTTATCTCATTACTTTTGCATTGTTTAATTACCTTTTAGTGTTATCAAAGTATGAATAATGTAAATATTTGTGGATTTATTACAATATATGTAAGTAATTTATTAATAGAGGCCAGTCGTAACGCAGTGGCACAAAGTGTGACTGTAAAACCGACTGGTTGTGGGTTCGATCCCCAATCGAGGAGATGAAATATTTACTAATTTATATTTCCATTTCTTCGCTCTAGTGTCGAGGCAAAGCGCGGCGTTGAGTTCTGCCACTCAACACGCAATGCCTCCAAAATTCGGCAAAAAGTGGGGAACGGAGTGTCTTAACACTAGGTTCCCTCTGCCTACCCTGCTGTGTGTGGAATACAGCGCGAAGCTAATTTAATTTAATTTTATTTTAATTTAAAAGAATTATCATGAACTATTGAAAAACAAACGTGATTTTCTTTTATTCACGAATGGGTCACCGAATCTTATTGATCAATAATAAGTTGATGCAGTCAAACAGCAACAGCTATGATTTTTTTTAGAAAATATGTAGGTTTCCGAAGTGTTGGCCATCCAGATGATATTTCGACAAGTTTTAATACAGAAAACTCAGTTCATGAGGACGATGATAATGAACAATATAATTCTGAGATTCTAATATATCTTAACGACCTGTTAAATATTTCTAGGGCGAAAACATTATTACAGATATCCAAATCAAGACCAGTTACTCCTGTTTCTACAGACTGTGCGTCCTTTGCTTCATGTTCTATCAATAAATCCATAACTAAAAAATCCGGCTACATTACTTAGTGTTCTATTAATAAATCCCTAACTAAAAAATCGAAGATAACATTCGATTACTTAATAGTACAATTTCATTGGGATTTAAAATCAGAAGTCAAAAAGCTGGCACAGTCCGAGCCAACAAAAGTTTGAACTGTAACTTTCAATTTCCAAAAAAATCTTTCGACCTCACATGGTGAAAAAGTTATTTTTACTATAAACATTTACGTTTTGATTTCACAATTTTGATATAGAAAACAAAAGAGGATTATGTTATATGTGGGCCGAGATGATGCTAAACGACGATCCAACGAAGTAGCTAAAAGTTGCAGCAATAGGAATTAAAGATATACAATCTGATAACTGTGGGGGCCAAAATCGTAATCGATCAGTACTTTTAATCTACTTGTATACTGCTAAAAAGTTTGTAGTGCATGTAAGTCATAGATTCCTAAAAAAGGGTAGGCAGGCAGGGCAGGAAGGTGACTGTGTGCATGCCCTAATCGAACGATCTTCCAAAAGAAAAATAATATACACACTCTAAGAATGGTATACCTGAGCAAGGTGGTGCAAAGTTAATGGGTAGCCTTAAGAAGTAATTGAAGGCTCTTTAAACAATATTTTAGACTTTAAATCTTACACGAACGCAATATACATGGAAGAAAGATTTTAATAACGAAAAGATTGAATCGAGAGAAATTTGAGAGATAAAAGTGGACCCAAACGTTATTAATCCATATGTTATTGATTACAAATATGATTTAAATGAAGCTTATTCAATGTCAATTGATTGATTGTCTATGATTTTATTAATATGATTGTGGCCGGTATGCAACTAGCTGAAATAGACAAAATAACACTGAGGTTCTACAAAGTGCTTACACCAATGCCTTGCCAATAACGACAAAATAGCGAAATATAAAGATTCGATTTCTCTCTGTGAACAGAATTTAATTCCTTCGAGAAACCACATTTTTTATAAAATCGTAATTCATACAGCCATAGAAAATATGATTTCTGAAGAAGAAGACTAAATAAGAAGGAGAGAGAGATTGTAGACTTTTACTATAATTTATTATAAGAAAAATGCTAAGATGGTAACCGCTTGTGATATTATTTAAATAAGATAATTCAAACATCAGTAAATTGAAAATTATAGGGGTAACATACATAGCTTTTTGTAAATTTACTCAAATGACAAGAATGATATAGACATTTTGTCTTCTCCATTTCGATAAAGCTTGTTTGAGATGATGCGTTCAATTATTGCGATAAAAATTAGCTTTATTATTTAGAACACTGAAGTAGTATACGTTTCTGTTAACTGTTATGTATGGTTGATTGTTTATGATAAACATTTTGTTATTTATCTACCTCAGCTTTATGCATTTCCTTTAACAGTATACAGTTTTTTTATTAATTTTTATTGTTTTATTAGGCAAAATTGTTATAAGATTCACTTATAACAATTTTAATACATCTGCAATTATCGGAAGCTACAACTTTATAATGGCGAAGTATTTTGAGACAACTGCAGTATTTCAGTGGCAATCATATCTACATGTTTTATATTGATGAAATTAGTTATATATAATCAAAAAGAATAGTAATAACTCATTATATATATAAAATTATTTAAGGATAAGTAATAACCGTGTCCCAAGTAGAAACGAATATATGGCAGTTGACTCAGTTTGTTAGTTATTTCGAGCGGACTAGAAAAAGATATCTACCGTATTTTTAAAACCAATAAGAATATTGAAAATTTGCATATACTAAATAGTATATAATCTTATAACAATTAACTATTCCAAATTTGAGGAAGATAGCTTTTATATTGTAAAAGTTATTACATTATTCTCTTAAAAACGCTCTCCTGAAAACTAGTGATTTTGTAGATAGCCGTTTGCTCTTTGCTGCCGTCGACATATGTCGCTAATCGCTATGTGTAATACACTGTCGCTAATATTAGACGTGTGTTACAATAATAATGATCACTTAATATCGAACCTGTTACTCTTGACCTAGTCTCGTTGATACATATATTGAGTAGAGTCTACATTGAACTATACAACATATTTTCATTTATGTCTGTCCTTAAGTATCGAATATTATAGCTTTGTGCAATCGGACTAATATATGTTTCTCTTCATTAAATTAGCATTTAAAATAAATTTTCTTGTTTTGTGTAATTTGTTTTTTTTTTATTATTTGATAAAATATATCTCTATATCTTTTTATTCTCCCGTCTTATTTTTTTTTTTTGCTTTTTGCTTTGCTTTTAAATATTTTTAATTTTAAATCTTTCAAACTTGTATACTTACTTTTTACTTTATCTTATTTAAAAAAAAATATTGTTATTTAAAAATAATAAT
Organism: Heliconius himera; assembly: GCA_021202915.1. Taxonomy (NCBI): domain Eukaryota; kingdom Metazoa; phylum Arthropoda; class Insecta; order Lepidoptera; family Nymphalidae; genus Heliconius; species Heliconius himera. The sequence goes on along the minus strand of JAJHJA010000144.1, from coordinate 933,708 downwards.
TTTGAAATGGTCAGCAAATAAAGGTTTTATTTATTAATTATATCTTTTTATAAAAGTAGTATGTAAATTCAATTTTATGTTTACTATTGAATAATATATATCGGGTACATGGACGTAAGAGGTGTCTTAACTCTTCACCTAATGTCATGATCTCTCTCTGCCTCGTCACTTGATGATGTAAGGGATGCAGCGTGTATTGATGTATTATTTTTTAACAATAAAAAAAATGCTTTCAATTAGTGTTTTTATGTAAAGTATAAAAATGGCATTAAATCTTAATTCTATATCAACTTAGATATAAATTAATTTTAAACTCACATTAGAACATAATATTATATGACTTTTTGGGTCATCGTTTTCGATATCAAATATGAATTGTTGTGAAATAAAATACTTTCGTATAAATCTGAGATTGCGAGAAGTTTCATAAATTTAGAATGAATACGGTCATGATTTAATGCTTATGTGCTGACGAGAATGTGGACATATTAAATGTTGACTGTGTTTTGAAATTGTTTTAGTTTTAGTGTTCGTAGTTCGTAGTGAACGAAAACAGAAAGCAAGCAAACCTTATAAGATCACTTTATAGTCGATCTGTCCATCTGTTTCAAAGACCATTTATTTCGATCGCGTGGATATATCAAGTTGAAAGATCTATAACTCTGAAATTGGTACGGAACCCCCGGCGGGCGAGTCCGACTTGCACTTGGCCATTATTATTTTATCACGAAATATAATACAGTAGTAGTAGTAGTTGCTTATATTGTCAAGGCAAATTAAACTGCAGGTACTATGTTTAATTTTAAATAAGAACCTAATACACTTAATTTAATGGGAAATTTTAAACAAAATAAAATACGAAAAATCATAGGGATTATATCAGCCCTTATAGCGTTTTAAGTTTTAAATATGTATGAATTATCTTTATTTGTACATATCTAGTATAATAAAAAAATATATAAAATAAACGTATAACAATATATTATATACTTACCTATAGGTATGAAAGTAAAAACAACAATTAAATATTTAAAAGGAAAAATAATAATATTTTCAATAAATTACTCACATTATAATGATATCATAGTTTTATACGTATCTACAATCGTTATAACAATTTAATCCGAGGTCCTTCTTTTCTATTATATTGTATTTTAGTCGCTACTTTAAAGTTATTTAATAATATTCTCTCTCTATTCCCTTCCATTAACTTTTATATACCTGCATTGATTATAAATAAAGTCATCGTGGGTTCAGTGCAGCGTTTGGCTGTAAACGCGATAGTTGATAGTTCGATTCCCAACTCAACTTAATAAAAAAGAAAATTAATTATTTCAGTTTATTTGAGTTCTGTCACTCAACATCCAGCGTTTCGAATGTCTTCGAAAAAAGCATAACACTATCTATATAAAAAATATAAAAGAATTCCTTATTAGATCGTAGTATATCATGTTTTTAGTTTCTTTAACTATACAATCATGTTTGTACTGGCTTGAGCTTCCTTTAGATTACATTTAATGTGTTGTCGTGGGAAAATCGAGTGCTGACAAAGACTTGGACAGACTTCAGTCTTCCTCATTGTACTAATTATAATTACCTGCATATATCATTAGCAAATCTTAGATCGTATAAATACTTTTATCGTCGACTAGAAAATACTTAAGATTTTTGCTTGTAACGTTTGTAATTTGTGCTTAGTTTAAATTGTTATTAGAACAACTATGAGATATGAGAGAAGCGCGTCAGTTGTGAGTTTGATTTCCACTTTGGAGATTTTATTTATTTTCTCATAATGCTAAATAGGCAGCGGTTGAGTCCGCTGATAATCAACGAGCAATGACATGAACGGGTGGAAAATGGAGACCGGAGTGTCTTAACACTAGCGTACGTCATATCTACCCTGCTATACAGGATATAGCGTGAAGTAAATATTTTAAATTCGTAATACGACGTCCTCCAAGTAGGTGAAACTACGACATAAGTAAAGTGGCTGGCAAAGGTTAGAAATTAATAGCTCAAGCTGGAACTGGGCTATATCCGTAGTTTAACTTAGTTTTCTAAGTTTTTTTTTACACGACACAAAAAATATTTTAAACTGAACAAAAATCATCTTACGCAAAGAACTGTCATTAAAAAAAGTAATTTACGTCCTTGTTTTGAGTTGTGCCAGTCAGTCAATCATTCAGGCATATCTAATAACCACAATAAATAATTCAAATTAGACAACTTCCACAGCCATCTATCTATCTATCTATATTTCTTATTCTACGTCGCGTCGCTTAAAATTAGTCACGGAAGGTAATAAGAAAAGTTTGACAGCAAAAAACGTAAACATTGAACGAATAGTGACATCACTCTGTGGACTAGCGGTATAAGAGAGGATCTGCAAACGGGTTGTACTCAGATGAAATATGTTATTTTGATACGATTCAAAAGTTGTTGTTTGATTGTAATGATTTATGATAGTACAGGCTTTGATTGTTTTCTAACCGATTTCTGTAAAATAAGGAGGTTATCAGTTCGACTGTATATTTTTTATGTTTGTTACCTCAGAATTTGTACTGGGTGAACTGATTTTGATGATTTTTTTTATGTCAAAAAAAAACACGGAAAGCAGCAGGCTTTTCGTGTTTTCTCATTTTAATTTGGTTCATTTCTGCATTAAATTTGCATTAACCATGTGCGCTACAAGTGGATGATTAACTCAATATGTCCCCAACCAATTTCGATTATTATTTTTTTTAAGAATACACTTCAAGGATAGTTTGATGAAAGTTTAGTTAGGTCCTTTGTAGGATCCAGTTAAAATTAAAGAGGTCGATTTTTTTACATTATATTTATTATATGATTTAACAATTAAATATTATGAGATCTGAATCCACATTTAGTAGCTAAAGAAAAACAGAAAAGAAAACTTCAAACTGGACATATAACTTTGTTGACTAGACTAAGTTTGTGAGACTATACTTTAAAATGTTAAGCTAAAGTGTTTATATAAATTAGTACTAATTTAAAATTCTCTTTTACGCTGCTTTGTTGCAAGAAACCACTAACTAAGCATTTATTTTGATGATTAATAATATAATATTTTTGAAATAAAAACTAATCTTTAGATTTGATTCCAGTCGTGGCGCAGAGGTGCATGTGTGCGAATATAAACGCGAGATGTTGTGGATTCGGTTTCCACTCGAGGAAATAAAATATTTATATTTATTTTTGTTCCTTTCCTCTGTACGGTATTGAGTTCCGCCACTCAACAAGTAATGCCCCTAGAATTCGGCAGAAAATTGGGAACGGAAGGGTCTTAACATTTGGTTCCCAGGGTCACTCTAACCACTTTCCTATGTGCGCGATATAGTGAAGTTAAAAAATAATAATAATATAAAATATAAACTAATCTTTATTCTTCTATTGTAGTATATTTTTTATTTATTATACAAATTGAATGATATTAATTAATTTTAAAGCGCCGTTTCATTAAAAATATAGTGCATTAAAACATTTATGTTTATAACAAAAAATATAATATGATGAGAAGTAGTGAAGCCGTCGTGGCGCTGAGGCACAAGTATGTATCTGTAAGGCGACGGTTGTGGGTTCGGATCTCACTCAGAAAATGAATTATTATCTTATTATTATTAGAAAAGTGGAGAACGGAGTGTTTTAAAACAAGGCAGAGCTACCCTTCAACAGGCGGGATACAGCGTGAAAAAAAAACATAGCGTAATAAACGTTTTCATATAGGTATAAATTTGTTGAAGCAACTTAAGCCACACGAGGTTTGAATATTAAATAAGTTACTTGGAGCTATTTATGAAAAGTAAGTAGACCGTAACAGTTTGTAATATGATAATAATCGACATTGATAAATGAAGACTACTAGAATTTGATATACCTACTATTTGAAGTTGTAAATCGGAAAGGAACCTATTCGGCGGTTACGTCAAAATAGATACCTCCGATGTTCACAATGGCTGTGAAAGTGTATTAGAAAGTGTAAGTCGGGTCAGTCTCACGTACAGGTTATATCAGACAACGTACTGACGTAACAAATAAACTTTTGTGGGTAATTAGAGCGTTGTTATGGTAACCGTCTTATCATAGCTCTCAAGGTCATTTGCTTTATTTGTTACAGTTTTATATAGGAGTTATTTAGTTTTTGATAAGATGTTGTATAAAAAATCTACTGTATGCTTTAATGGAAAATATGAAGACAATAACATATGAAGATTAGGTATAATAATTTATATAGAAAATGAATAATTATAGATTATTTATTGAAGTATTCAACCGATTACAACAATTTGTTGTTGATATATATGAGCGTGCTAATTTCTAGCCCGCATAGGTACATGATGAGATTATTTGATATTCTGGTAGGTATATTTTTCTCTTATCCGACTTTCTTTTTAATATAATACAATTGTATAGAAATATATATATAGCTTTATTTTTATTTAATATTAAAAGCAACAAATTTAAAAAATACTACAAAATAATTTAAACACATAAATTTAATATCATATTACGTTATTAATATATTTTACACTGGTGACGCAATTGCGGCTTCGCCCGCTAAAAAAATTTGTTATAGTATATACAAATTGTATAAAAACTTAACATAAATGGTAGCCTATGTGCTATTCTGATTTTACTATACTGGTGTAAAGTTTTATCAAATTTTTTTCAATAGTTTTTGCATGAAAGTGGAACAAACATCCACCCACACAAACTGTCCCGTTTAGTAGGATTTATTTTTATAGAATTGTCTAATATTGTAAATATATCTATTAACCACTGTCCAATATATTAAATGTTAATAGATCTCAGAGACTTTGAATAAACTAACAATAGAAATTCATGACAAAGCATTATGCAAAAAGCTTAAGAGACTAAGATATATACGAGTAACAATAACAAGAATTATTTTTTACATTTTTAAAGTGATATTCCACACTTTGGGAAGGAAAAGGCACTTTATTAAAAAAAAATTAAAAACATACAAAAATTTTCCGCTACGTTAAAATTTTAATATGTTTTCTAAAAAGTATAATAACAAGAATCATTCAGATAATAAATATGAGGTCGGTCGTGGAGCAGGGGCACAAAGTGTGACTGTAAAACCGACTGGTTGTGGGTTCGATTGTGACTCGAGGAGATGAAATATTTACTTCTTCGCTCTGGTGTGGAGGCAAAGCGCGGCGTTGGGTTCTGTCACTCAACACGCAATGCCTCCAGAATTTAGCAGAAAGTGGGGAACAGAGTGACTTAACACTAGGTTCCCTCTGCCTATCCTGCTGTGTGCGGGATTCAGCGTGAAGCTGATTTATTTTATTTATTCAGAGAATACTCAACGCGTCAACTGTGCTCGTTCACAACATCTTGCTAGCTCTCTCACAGTTTACATCATGAAAAGTAAAAAAGCAAGATTGACGTAACTTCACGAAACCTAATAGCACCAGATTACCTCGATCGATACATTTTTTTTATGATATAAAGAAATATTGAACTGGAGCAATTTTTGTGTTTCCTTATAGTCTGTACCTTTAACTATTTTTATCGTTTAGACTGACAATGACTAAATATTTCTTGTTACGCAAATTATTTAAATATAATAATAAAAATGTTCAAATGATAATCTAGTGCAAGTTTGTGAGGCCAATAGGTATTTTTCTTGCCTGAGTATGGAATAACACCTTAAAAATGGTAAAAATATTAACAAAATTGTATCTTTCTTGCCGAACGATAATTCTAAGTATTTATATTTGGGTAGCGGAAATTTGTAAAAATCTCCCTACAGAGATGCTTACAACATAAAAAAGTTATAACACGCGTATAAGAATTTCGACGTAACGATGAGATCGTTTGGCTTAGTTGGTCAAAGCGTTTGGACGGCTCTAAAGAAGCGCGGATTCAAATCTCGCTACGTTCAATTTTTTATACGTTTTTTTAAAAAAATCCTTGTAAGATGATTTTCAAGCTATTGATGTACATGTAAATATATGCGCTGTTCAGTTTTACTACCTTACACATAATTTTCAAATGTCTTCAAACGGATACTAGACTCTACCCCGAAAATTGAGTCAAATTATGTATGTAGATAGAATGAAAAGGTATTAAAATAAATGTAGGAAGTTTTATAACATTAGTGTAGCGTTATAAATGAAATAGAGTATAAGTGAATATAATATCAAGGGTATTTATAAACTATTCAAGATTATTTTAAATTAATATAATTATGTCTAATAGTATTAATAGTAGAGTATACCGTAAGGTATAATTGAACCTAATTTAGTATTATTTATATAATTATAAAATGAATGGCTTGCTGAATGAAAAAAATTAAATTGAAAATATTTTTAAAAGAAACAAAAACAACAATATTCTATGAGGTAAAGAATCACTACATGTACACATACACACATACAAGTAGTTTTCGGTTTTCGGTTCATAAAAAGGCTTTTTACTTACGGCGCGTGTGCAGTCGGGACTCGGGAAAATTAGAGTTACTTTAAATATTTTCTTTAATAATTGGAATATTAATAGTAAAAAAAAACAATTCTTTTCATTTAATTGTAAGTTTCTTTGTGTCAATACCGCTGGGCGTGGTTTAGTGTTCAAAATTTAAAGAGCATTGAATGCATATTAGATAGAAGGAATTTTGTGATGGCGTATCATAGCACAGGGCCACAAGCGTGTGACTGTAAACGCGACAGATTGTGGTTCGATTCCCATGCGAGTAAATAATATAATTAATATCTTAATTTCTTCGTTCTGGTACTGCTACATGAGGAACGCGTGCATCGCCGAGCACGAAAAAAATTTTGACGATTTCTCATTTTAACTATAATTTACTATATTTATATTGTTAATAATACAACCACTATAAGGAAATGTTTGTTATTGTAAAGTCAGAAAATTGAAATATAATTATTTTGTTATCATTGAACCATGTTTATATAACAAAATGTACCGAACAACAGTTACAATAAACAATTAACATACAGGGTCCCTTTGATAAAATTATTATTTATAAATCTTTCGTTCAAGGTGTAGTATCGAGTTGGTGCGTTTTGGGTCAAGGCGGTAGTAGCTGATGTGCTTGAAAGTTGTAAACAATGTAGCTTAGACAATGTATGGCGGCTGGTATTGAAATTAGATGATTGTTTGTGACTACCAGTTACTTCATTTCTATTCGATATCTTGCCTTATAAATTTCTCTAATATTTAGTATGCTATATGAAATATCATGTAAACGCTAAATTTCATATAATATTCTTAGATATATAATATTTCATATGTAAGAGAATTATATATATAAGATAGATCTATTATATATATTGTAAGGCTATTTCTCTTATATATATAAGAGATTTCTCTCTAGCTTTACCATATTATGATGGGTTTGCTGAGATTTTATTTATTGGTATATCGTTAATGGAACATAAGATATTTGAAGTAATTAATAGTTTACAGTGTAGAATGAAGCGTGGCGTGGCTCAGGGGTACAAGTGTGTGACTGTTAACGCAGCTGGTTGTGGGTTCGGTCGCCACTTGAGGAAATGAAATATTTAATATTTTCATTTCTTCGCTCTGGTGTCGAGGCAAATTCCGCCACAGAACACGCAATGCCGCCAGAATCAGCGGAAATGGGGAACGGAGTGTCTTAACACTAGGTAATAGGTACCTAATGTTAAGACACTCCGTTCCCATTTGTGTTCCCTGTTGTGTGCGAGACACAGTGTGAAGCTTGATTTATTTATTTCATTTTTGTAGGTATGTATTTCGTTATATTTCATAGGCAGTGTCGTTTACGCATAGGTTACTCTGACTCTTTAACCCTGTCACAATATGGATTTTACAAACATTGTTTCTAATTGCGGTTTTTTTCATAATGAGTGATTCATACGCTTACATATGTAGATTATGATACAACATAATTTATATTAAAAAAATACTAAAACATGCAGTATTTAAATTAATTAGTAATTCGAATGCCTTAAACAAAACAGCGGATAGTGGGAGGAACAGAGTGTCTTAAAACTAGGTCCCTACTACCTAGTGTTAAGACACTCTGATCCCCATTTTCCCTAGGTTCCCTCTGTCTACTCTGCTGTATGCGAGATGAGGTTGATTTTAAATTACCACGTTCATACAAACATTAATATGTACTTATAAGCATAATCTGCTCAGTGATCGCTGGTAAATACGAAGAAATGGTCATCGTTCCACAATTTAACACCCATTTGACTCATTATATTAGATTATATTTTTTTTATGACTCAAAATACATACATAACGTGTTTGTTGATGCATTTACTCAAGAGTTTTATGGTCTGTCAATGTTTTTTTTATCTAAGACCTCGTGTTATTGACGCACATGGCAAGTACTTAACGTATTTATTAAGTATGAATAATTTTTAATAAAAAAAAACTGAGTTCATCAATTTCAACGGAGATCCATAGTCAGAACCTAATCAAATTTTCATCAAACTACCCTTGAAGTGTAGGATACACTTCAAGGAGAGTTTGGTCGCAACCGGAAACGGTTGGCAGAATATTGAGTTATTCGTCCATTTGTCAGAAATAGACCAAAGATGGGACCACACGGGGAGCACCAGCTTTCAAATCATCAAAATCGGTTCACCCAGTCAAAAGTTTTGAGGTAGTAAACATAAAAAAATACAGTCGAATTGATAACCTCGTCATTTTATACAAGTCGGTTAAAATGGTTTCGTTCAATTTATTAAAAAAAGTAAATAATTTGAGTTGAAATATTATATTTATTATATAGCATAGCTGGTAAAGACTATGTCATTTCTATAGTACACAGTGTTTATCGTGATTATATTTAATATTTATGTTTTTTTTTATTGACATGACTAGAAAAAACATAAAAAAAATTGATAAATATATTCCTGTTGATTTGACTCCTTATATAAAAACATATTTTTTACAATAAATATTTCAAATAATCTTATATTTCTATGGTGTTTCAAATAAAAACTACCAATTTACTTAATTATCTGATACATATTATAGTTTTGTTCTTATAAAATAAGCTATTAAAGAGGCTCTACATTACCCAATATTCCATTTAGGTACTATAATTGGCAAATTATTATATTAATTTCCTTGTTTCTGTAAGTAAATCGATAGTGCCAAAATTACATTCTTGTCTATATTAAATTTATTTTGTAATAAGTACTTAATAACAATATAAAGTAAGTAGAGCAAGCTTAAAGTAAAGCCAGTTCTGTCTCCAGTGTTCATAACGCTACAATTATTATCGTCGAATTCTGCAAGCATTGCGTGTTGAGTGGGGAAACTCAACGCCGCGCTTTGCCTCGACTGCAGAGCGTAGAAAAGAAATTATTAAATATATCCTTGAGTGGGAATCGAACCCACAATCTGTCGCGTTTACAGTCACACTTTACGATTGGTCTCCTGTCTGTTATATTTAATGACCAACCTATTAAAAACTATTTTTAAGTTTTACGTTTCGTACATAATAAATAATTAATGTCAATACATTATGTATACATATTAGTCTTCCTCTTTATTTCTACTTGAATGTTTGTAAAACGATTTTTATAATTTAAATAAATAATACATTTATATGAAATTTTGAGTCATACCTTAAAATCCAAAGTACCTAATAAAGTAAAAGTTTTTACTTACATATGAGTGTTATAAAAAAGAGAGAGCACTGAACTTAACACTTACTGCACTTGTCGTTACGACCATAAGAGATATAAAAAAAACTGAAAAATGTTACTCAAGACTATAATCTTGCCACTGTGCTAGTAGGAGGTTACAATAGGTTCAGGCCTTTTTTTAACGATGATATTTTCTATTAAAAATTAATTACATTGTGCATTGATGACTAAAATGCATTTACGCAGACCGTCCATACGAAATGCAGATAAATGCTTTACGGTCGGATGGTACTCTGGGAATCACTGGTGAACCTATACTACCCACTAAAACCCATTTCCACTAAAATGAGACGCCACAGGATCGCTCGTATATACTATGACGCCTCGGTGCAAGACCTGTCTATTGCAGACCATCGTCGCTTTTAGGGTTCCCCGGGATTTTTCCTAAGGTACCCACAGCCTCGATGACTTGCTGGAGGATCACAGGATTCCTAGCTTACATCTTCTTTTACATTTAATGGCATATCTAATAAAACTTAACGACGAAAACTATCAATTTGCTTTGTGAAAATAAAATATAAATATCTTCCACATTACCTTATTGAAACTGCATAATTATGTGTATTTCATTATTGTAAAATAAGCAATATAAACTATAGTTTAGAAATACTTATAATCGATCTGTGTTATGAGTATGAGTGACATGAGAAACCTAGAACAATTATCCTTACACATAAGAAAATGGTGACGTAAGTAAATGCAACCAAACGAGAAAATATCACACGAAAATGGATGTTACGAAACATTTTACTTTACTCAACTGTACTTTATTGTGTACTGTGACATGAAAAGTGCATTATATTTTGCATAATTATTAAATGGACAGTTGTAACTTTACAAAGTTTTTACTATAAAAAGAAAGTATGAAATGCCTAATACCCCTCGCGTGAGAATCGAACCAAAAACTTGTCGCGTCGACGCTTGAGCTACTGGCAACGACGGCTTATTACGTTTACTTTTGTTTAATATCCAATTTTTATTTATTATTAAAATAATTGTGGCTTTCGTGGCGCAATGGCACAAGATTGTAACTGTAAAACGCGACAAAGCGCGGTGTTAAGCTCTGCCATGTAAAACGTAATACCTTGAAAAGTTAGGCGGAAAGTGGGATTCTGAATGTTTTAACACTAGGTTTCCTCTACATACAACATATAGTGGAATACAGATTGAAACTGAAAAAAAATTAATAAAATAATATAATTAATTACAGTTTGCTAAATGACATAGTTACTTTCGTTCGTTTTAGAGTATTAATGGCAATTCGTAGCTGCGTAATTAAATTTATAATTTGCTTTCTATAATTAGAAAAAAATGTAAAGAAAATCCTAAGAGAAAGAAATTCAAATATTTCTCACTTATTGTTAAACATTTATATGGGCCGATACGGTAGGTATAGTAGTACTACGTCTAAATACGTCTTATCATTAATAATGTTGAAAAATCAGTTACAACTGAGGAATTTGTTATCAATACTTCGAGTAAGTACGTCGCGAATGTCGTCAATTCGATTCGGAAGTGTTACACTATGCGTATTAAATAATGTATTGTTAAATTATAAAATAATAATAATAATAAATAATTATTATCCACGAACTAATTCTATGTAGATTAGATGGAAATTTGAAAATAATTAAATTCTCTTTCAGGTTTAAACGCTTATTTTCTACTACAACATTCACAATAGCAAGCTGGACCACGGTGGTATGGATTCTAAAGATATGCCAACAATATTCTTAAGATTTTTCTTAAATTGATACATATATCAATAAACATACATATGTCTAACTGTACGTGACGATTTTGATTTCAAAATCCACTAGAAAAATGTTCTTGACTTACACTTGAGTTTTCGTCGGTATATCGGAGAAAAAATCTCCATATTTTCTCCATCAAAATAGACTAGGTCTAGGCACACGTCTTTAAAATGCTTTGAAAAATAAAATACGAAGTATTTAACTCTGTTTTTAGAATATTTATCTATAAGTATTAATACTTGCTTATCATTGGAAACTGAACAGATATTATGCAAATTAAAAATATATATATACAAAGTAAATCAAAATGTTCTCATATTTCATACGAATTAACTTTAAACCGCGATTATAGCTTAAAGCAATGGATAGATAGCATGTGTATCATTTATCAGTCGACAGCCGATATCGAATACGGTCATTACTTACAGTTATAATGGTAATTCTTTTTTAATCTTTAACGAGTCCACAGATGATAGATCTAAATTAAAATTAGTATCAAAATATTGATCTATATAAACAGACTAGTTGTTATTAATTGAATCTTAAATGAAAATAAATTTTAAATAGTTTAATCGGAACGTTTTAATTTTTTTTTATACTTACCTATTTAATGCTGAACAACATGTTTAATTATCTATTTTTTTAGCTTAACGCTATATACTGCATATAGTATGGAACCTGGAAACTCCGTTCCCTTTAAGACACTTCCGTTTCCCCTTTCCGTCAATTTCTGGAGGTATTGCGTGTTGAATAGGAGAACTTATCGCCGCACTTTGCCTTCTTACCAGAGCAAAGAAACGAAAATATTAAATTATTCCCTAAAGTGGGATTCGTACCCACAACAGTTGCACGCTTGCGCCCCTAGCGCAACGGCTCTATTATATTTATTTTTATATGGGCAAAAACTCTTTCATTTAAATTATATAAAATTATAAAAAATAGCTATATATATGTTGAATTGAAGTTCAAATCATAGTATTATAAATATACTTCACTATTCAATTATAACCAGATAAACACAACCTCCAACGTCAGGAAGGCTTTATATGACAACCGCCGATACACATACAACCATTTATGTAATAAGTTACGTTAACAACATAGCTAGCGCATTGTGATTATCGAGCTCAGACAATTAAATAATTTATCAAGATGCCAGTGTCTAGCCTTCTAGGCTTCTCATCTATGTATAATTTTTTTTTGCTTCACGCTGTATCCCGCACACAGCGGGTAGCGGGAACCTAGTGTTAAAACACTCGCTTTCCATTTACCGCCGAATTTTTGAGGCATTACTTGTTGAATGGCGGAATTCACGACACCAGAGCAGAGAAAATATTAAGTATTTCACTTTCTCGAGTGGAAATCGAACCCGAAACCCGTTGCGTTTACAGTCACACGATTGTGCCTCTGCGCCACGACGGCCTCATAAAATATAATAAGTATATATTTGCGAACATTTGACTGGCTTTAGCTTGATCAGCTGTTTAAATAACTGAATATTACATATTTTTTGTCTTTTTAACGGCAAAAATTGTATTAATTTACTTTAGCAGATATTTAATAAGGTTAAAATTCGTTGTTATTGGTGTCCGCGCCACGCTAGGCATTTTTTATTTAATTTCGATTCGATTTTGTTCTGTGTACATAAAAATGATCTATTTATAAAAAGGAGTGTGTGTTCATATATACGTGGTTGTATAATCACGTGTGGACGTGTGAATACATGTTGAAACATGCTTTACTGTGACGTGAACACAGGATCAGCTGGGATAGATATCTGAACGGTGACCTGCCTCCCAATGTGCCCTGATCTCAAATCAGTGGGGAATTGGGATATTTGTCGATTTTACCATTACGAGGAGCTTAACGCAGATCAAGCACACCCATCCTTCCGAGTACATAGTTAAAATTCAAATAATTAATCATTTATTTAGTCGTATCCCGTACATAGGAGGGTAGGCAGAGGGTACCGGGGAACGTAGTTAGTCATTCGTGTCCATTAAGACACTTCCGTTCTCCAATTTCCGCCGATTTCTGGATGGATTTCTGGATAGAGCGAAAAATAATATTAAATATTTTATTTCCTCGAGTGAGAATCGAACTCACAACCTGTCACGTTTACAGTCACACAATTGTGCCCCTGGGCCACGACGCCACTACAGACTTTAAATATTTAATACATACTTATAATACTAATAGCGGCGTTGAGTTCTGCCACTCAACACGCAATGCCGGCAGAAAGTAGGGAACGGAGTGTCTTAACACTAGGTTCCCTCTGCCTACCCTGCTGTGTGCGGGATACGGCGTGAAGCTGATTTAATTTATTTTTTTACTAATAATACTAACAATCTCAAACCTATAACACATACATACAAGTATGTAACTCATTGACTATTTTCTAGTCACTTTTTCGCACCTCTATGTAGACCACCTCCTTTCATCATCATATGAAAATTCGAGGCGACTATCATTTTAGCTTGCTTGCATCATCTTTCGATTTTAGTGCAAGAAGTCAGTAATTGTCTTTTAAATGTGTTCTTAAATGTTGTAATATTTTAACATAAGAAAAATTAAATAAAAATAATACAGTCGAATTGATAACCTCCTTTTCTTAGAGAAGTCGAATAAACCAATACTACTAATAAAGTTGAGGCAACCTCCTCAACTCAGATTCGTGGCGCAGGGGCACAAGTTGTGACTGTAAAATCGATTGGTTGCGAGTTCGATCCCCACTCGAGGAAATTAGATATTTATTTAAATTTATATTATAATTTCTTCGTTCTGGTGTGGAGGTAAACAAAGCGTGGCGTTTTAACTAATCATCTCTTTATTCACCTTATTTAAATACCTTCTCTTTATTAGCAAAGCATAAAATGTTCAAGTCGTCGAGTATTACGTAACCGCTTTCACTGGTGGAGGTTCGAATTATTTTATTTTAACAACATCGAACTTGTTGCACCGACGTGCGTATGTATGTATGAATGTGTGTATGTGTGTCTTCAGTGAAATTTGCAGACCTCATAATCTACATACTTGCGCTTATACTTGGACATTTGATCGGACATACTGACCAACTAACTGTTTTTTATATATATATTGTTTTATGGTCGGGTCTGGTGTGTGATAAGAGCTTAATATTGAGTTTTTTTCGTTTAGTATTTGTTGATAAATAGTTGAAGTGACTGTAAAACCGACTGGTTGTGGGTTCGATATCATCGAGGGGACTCGAGGAGATGAAATATTTAATTAAATTTATATTTCCATTTCTTTGCTTTGGTGTCGAGGCAAAACGCGGCATTGAGTTCTGCCACTCAACACGCAATGCCTCCGGAATTCGGGAGAAAGTGGGGAACGGAGTGTCTTAACACTAGGTTCCCTCTGCCTACCCTGGTGTGTGCGGGATACAGCGTGAAGCTGATTTATTTATTTGGTTTATTTAGTTGAATAGATGGTCACAAAAAACAAACAAATAAATACTTTTAAAGTAAATACTTCTACTTATTAAACTCATCACAATCAAATAAAAAAAAAACTTATGAATATAATACATATTTAGCATATTTTTTAACTTCATACTGTATCCTGCGTATAGATGGGTAGGCAGAAAAGACCTGGGAACCTGGTGTCAAGTCACTCCATTTCCGTTCGCGCCACGGCGGTTTCAAACTATTATATAAATTCTTGTAATTAAGATATGAACTCTTTAAATGATAGCGATAGTACGTAATACACAACGACATAATATAAGTGATATTATACAATATATTTTTTATTTGAGTGTATTACATAAAATGAACGCCTTGGTAAAAATATTAGCAAATCAATCAAAGAATGTAGAAAAATGTAAGAATGACAAACAGTTTTTATTCTTGGCGTAGATACTTATATAATGGCTCTATAATAATAGGAATGAAATACGATTATAACAAAATTATGGATTATTATAATATATTATTATATTATATAATGTATAATGTCTAATGAGGCCAGTCGTGGTGCAGTGGCACGAGGTGTGACTGCAAAACCGACTGGTTGTGGGTTCGATCCCCACTCGAGGAGATGAAATATTTACTTAAATTTATATTTCCATTTCTTCGCTCTGGTGTCGAGGTTAAGCGCGGCGTAGAGTTCTGCCACTCACACGCAATGCCTCCAGAATTCGGCAGAAAGTGGGGAACGCAGTGTCTTAACACTAGGTTCCCTCTGCCTACCCTGCTGTGTGCGGGATACAGTGTGAAGCTGATTTTTATGTATAATGTCGTATTAAAGTTTTATTATTGTATGAACCATACATGACCACTTATAGAATGTATATTGTAGTAACATATGGTTACGTCACATATTGCTAAAGAATGCATATTACCGAAGAGCAAAAAGCCGACACACTTATACATATTTGACAAATACCTGTTTATATACATATTTTTAATGTTAAAATTTAAATGGATAGATTATACAACTAGACAAACAAGAGATTGCAGAATAATATGTTAATATATGTATAAAATGATTATTTTAGAGAATTATTAAATCTGGATTGCTGTTATATTAACATTTAGAAACTATTTTTTAAATTAGACCTTACAATATATAGGCTGAGTGTTATTTTATCGTATCCGCCATTTTGCTATGACATTACCTGTTACCTGGAGGTATAGCTTGAAAAAAATATAAAACTAAACGTGTTTACCTATCACAGGTTCCCTTTTAATAGAATGTCAAGCACTGTGAGTGGACACGTAGAATCTTTATGAGCTGATAGGTTTTTCCTTGTTCTAGTCGGATGGCACTTTCAAATAGAAACAAAGTGATTTATGATTGGATTTATAACGTATGTTATGTAGAATGCAAAAATAAATTCAGAACAAAACCTAATAAATATAATTTATAGGTACGAGTTCGGGTGAAACAAATAAATACTACAAAATACTTGCTTTTTTTCATGCTTTATAGTAAAGTGGGCAGGGCGAATCTACTGTCTAGACACTCGATTTTCCGGTTTCCACCCGAATTCGAGACATTGCGTGTTGAGTGGGGAAACTTAAATCATTAGCCCTACCTACCAGAGGACCTCCGAGAGGAGATGATGATGAAATGCTTCCTCACCACGCCACAATGACCTGAACGATTTATTATGTTGCATTAAAAATTAGAATCTAAAATAAGGTTTTATAATATGAAAACAAATTTCTATATTTATTTATGAAGAATTTATTCTGTTCGCTTACAACATTAAATCTGCGCTCATGTCTGACCTACCCTATAGCTCAATGTAAACTGCGCACGCTCTCTCATTTCCAATGCTGATTTTGCTCTCTGTCACCTACTACTATTTTTTTAATTTCATAAAATTCTGATATAATAAAAAAGTAATAATAAGGAAAGACTTATAAAAATGGAAAAACTTATTCAAACATATAATTTACAATATGTTTATATATTTTTTTCTACATACGAATATGAGACATATCATTTTCTACATACGACATATGTTTATGAGGAGACATAGAACACTTGTTTATTTTCCATAGATTTTTTTGACAAAATTATACAATTAATATTTGTTTACAAAAAATCTAGTTATATTTTTCTTTGTTACTTCTGTTCATTTTGAGCTGGACGATTTAACCTAAATCTGTAGTTATTCTAATCGGACTAGGATATCCACGGTTTAAATTAATTGAATGACACAAACAACTTAATTAAGAAAAAACAGTCATAAATAAAAATAGAAAATTAGCATATTCTATACCTAGTCAATAGTAGTGTTTAGTAAAAAAAAATGAAAAATAAATCCGTACGTATGTAACAAAAGAAATATTGCTTTTTTAATTTTTTTAAACAAATTTATCGTTACTTTTGTTTTATTTTCAAAATGATCTATTTATATATTTAAATACTACTAAAACATTTAGAATCGAGTTAAATAACAATGGTATTGCTATGCTACAAGTATATCGATGTCAGCGCTGTATTATTGTGCTATGTGCTGGCGCATAAACCGAATGGCAAGTGGATTAACGGTCCTAGTTCAATATAGAATATTAGATAATTTTCATTGTACATAAACAAGTCTAAATAACTAGTAAGTACCTAACTTATTGGTTGTTTGGAACAGGTGTGAGCCAGTTGTGGCGCAGGGGCACAAAGTGTGACTGTAAAATCGATTGGTTGTGGGTTCGATCCCCACTCGAGGAGATGAAATATTTACTTAAATTTATATTTCCATTTCTTCGCTCTGGTGTCGCATGCGCGGCGTTGAATTCTGCCACTCAACACGCAATGCTTTCAGAATTCGGCAGAAAGTGGGGTTCCCCACGGAGTGTCTTAAAACTATGTTCCCTCTGCCTACCCTGCCGTGTGCGGGTGCGTGAAGCTGATTTGTAATGTAAAATTTCAAATTAAAATCGTAGCAACACTTGTGACGATCGACTATCGAGTTTTAATCGATTATTAAAATAATATCAATTCGAACTCAACAAATCTC
Organism: Heliconius himera; assembly: GCA_021202915.1. Taxonomy (NCBI): domain Eukaryota; kingdom Metazoa; phylum Arthropoda; class Insecta; order Lepidoptera; family Nymphalidae; genus Heliconius; species Heliconius himera. The sequence continues at coordinate 915,748 of JAJHJA010000144.1, read as the reverse complement.
AATATGTCAGAACAATATTTCATAGCGTGATTAAGAACAATAAACAGAACATGAAATGCACAATATAATGCAAAATAAACAATATAATGAAGCAAACGGATACGGAGTTAAAGAGAAATTGGCGGATAAGCATTTATTGCATTTTCATTGGTAACTACAATCAATCACATCCTGTATTAGAAACGATATTTATGAAAATAAACTAATAAGAATATACAGGTTGGGAGTGTTAGCACCACTTTAAATGAAACCATGGTTTTAAGTACTCCATAAAAGCCTAATACAATTATTTATTTTATTTTTTCCCAAAAATAAAAAGTGATTTTTTCAAACAAAATAAAGAATAAAATTGTCGTTTTATAATAAAACGCCATTTGTAAGGACGACGCACGCACACATAAACCTATCAAAGGAACACCGCCGCATACGCCTCATTCCGAAACCAAGTCTTATTCAGGTATTGGCGATAAAGTTCAAAGTTGTTAACCTTTAGTAGTATTATTGTAGTAGTAAGTGTTTACGTTATTGGGATCTATGCGTAACTGCTGCGTCACACGAAATACAGATACGGATAAAAATCGAGAAATGAAAAAAAATCTTACGTCCTAACTGTTGAGGCATCTTGATTAATTTCTTTAGGTATGGGTTTGAAATATTTTACCCTATATGCTGTTTCCGTAAAAGGAGCACTGCCTCTTCCCCTCTATATACTTAATAAAAAATAAACATTTTGTATGTTATAGGGTCTTGTAAAAGTTGCTAGGCGTATTATTATAATTTCAAGGTATAAATCAATTAAAAAGCTACAAAACATGATACGTGCCTTTTTTAAAACAAATAAACAATAAAATACAATAGAATTCTTAACTTAAATAAATAAATCATCTTCACGCTGTATCCCGCACACAGCAGGGTACGCAGAGGGAACCTACTGTTAAGTCACTTTGTTCCCCACTTTTCGCCGAATTTTAGATTCATTGCGACTCAACGCCGCACTTGGCCTCGACACCAGAGCGAAGAAATGGGAATATACATTTAAATAACTACTTCATTTCCTCTAGTGGGTATCAAACCTAAAACCAGTCGCTTTTACAATAAAACTTTGTGCCCCACTCGCCACGACTGGCCACAAAGATGTATCAAATAAAGTAATGTTCTAATTTTCCTTTCTATTTAGAAGTATTTATGAGGTTTAACTATAGTAAGGAGCAATTTAGTATTCGTAATCTGTTCTCGCCTTGAGTGCGGCCGACGACGTTCTGCCTCGAACGTTCGAAAGGTTCAAGGATCGAGTACTTATGTTAGAAGTGTCATATGATCGCCAACTAAAAGCTATAGATAAAATTGTTATAGTTGAATTTTCTTAATAGTTTTTATAAAATATATTTATATACTTTGGAGAGTTTTATAAGTAGACCTGTTAGTTATAAAAAAATTTATTGGTACTTAACTTAATTAAAGCTGTGTATATGATGATGAGGCACAGCGCGGCGTTGAGTTCTGTCTGTTAGCACGCAGTACTTCCAGAATTCGGCGGAAAGTTGAGAGCGGTATATCTTAACACTATGCTCCCTCTGTCTACCCTGTTATGCGAGATATAGCGTGAACCTGAAAAAAAATTGTTTAATAATTCTAAAAACGATATGAATACCAATATTTAAGGACAGCATATCAAATAAATGCATATAGTGTGATAGTTATTGACATGATCAGTTACATTACAAACGTAAAACAAATTAGACTGATAGTGTAAATAAACTTGTTATGCAAATTCGAAGAAAAGAAATATATCCGGAATCAGTACAAGGTTGTTCCGTTTGTTGGTGTAATAAAAGTGACATCTCGTAGACAGGTTTTGTTTCATGATAAATTAAATCAGCTTCACGCTGTATCCCGCATACAGTAGGGTAGGCAGAGGGAACCTAGTGTTAAGACACTCCTTTCCTCCTTCCACTTTCTGCCGAATTCTGGAGGCATTGCGTGTTGACTGGCAGAATTCAACGCCGCGCTTAGCCTCTACACCAGAGCGAAGAAATGGAAATATAAATTTAAGTAAATATTTCATCTCCTCGAATGGGGCTCGAACCCACAACTAGTCGGTTTTACAGTCACACTTCGTGCCGCTGCGCCACGACAGGCCTCTTTGTTTCATGATAATGGTCTAATTTCTATTAAACCAGTAATATTGATCAGTGGAAACGATAATTGAAGATTCAAACTTGCCGATAGAGCACATCGCAGCAGATGATATTGAAAAATTACAAATATAATTTATTTGAGGCTATGATGGCGCAAGAGATAGTGATTGCGGAAAATGGCAAACAAAGTTTTACAAGTTTCTCTCAGCCCACCGTGCCATAAGGAATAAAACGAGATGTTAAGTAAAAAAACTAAAACTATTACCTGTAGTGCACCGTTTGTTATATATTTTATCAGCTTCACGCTGCATTCCGCACACAGCAGGCAGCAGGTAGGCAGAAGGAACCTAGAGTTAAGACACTCCGTTTCCCATTTTCCGCCGAGTTCTGAAGGCATTGCGTGTTGAGTGGCAGAACTCAGCGCCGCGCTTTGCCACCAGAGCGAAGAAATGAAAATATAAATGTAAAAAAATATTTCATTTCCTCGAGTAGGGATCGAACCCACAACCAGTCGATTTTACAGTTACATTTTGTGCCCCTGCGCCACGACTGCCCTAATTTGATATACATATATAAGTGAAACGAAAAAGAAAACAAATTTATATATTAAAACAAAAAAACTATTTACTTATCATTGCGATATAAGCACAAACAGATATAGTATTAAAGAATTTCTATCAACGTTTCATTTCATTTCATGTGTACTGCGAGTCAAGAGGAAAATGACATACAATCGGCCACTTCCGAACAGTTATCCTAGGTCAATCTTGTTAAAACGTACACATACACGGAACAATTTATATGTATATATATGTATGTATGTATGTATGAGTTAAGTGTGTGTGTCATATCAGGTAGCTTTTGACGCGCTTTTGACAAGGCTATCCTTAACTGGTATTTACTTTTGATTAACGTTAGTCGACTGTAAAATGTGTGGAATATTTAAATAAATATAATATGAAGTGTAATAAGAGGCCGTCGTGGCGCAGGGGCACAAGCGTCTGTAAACGCAAAGGTTGTGGGTTCGGTCCACGCGTGAGGACATGAAATATTTAATATTTTTTTCCCCCCTTCGCCTCCTGAATTCCACTCAACGCAGTGCCTCTAGAATTTGGCGGAAAGTATGGAACGGAAGTGTCTCAATGGGAACGGCGTGACTTAACACTAGGTTCTCAGGTTCTCTCTAGCCTGCTTTATGCGGAATACATATATGAAATAAAAAATAATATACCTAACATTAATTATACTCAAAAAAAATTACAATTTTGTTGTATATTTTAGAGGCAACCGAATTAAAATTATATAAAAGGTTGTATTGACATAAAATGATATATTTTTTTAAATCTAACATTAATAATAAAGTGAAATATTTTTGTGAAAAATTGTACAATTTTTTTTTTATAAATTGTAGATAAAAGTATATATTTTAGTAAGATTATATATAAAATGCTAATTAAAATTATATGGAGTTGATATTCAATGTTATTTACTTTTTTATATTTGAATATAAATAGGTTAATGATAACACTTATACGACAATTTATAGGCATATTAAATTTAAATTCTCAATTAGTGTATTATAATTTTTCAAGAATATGATGTCATTGTGACGTAGTTGAGAGATATGTAAAAGTAAAAAAAAAAACATTTGGTTTTATATCCCAGATAGCAAAATATTTTAATATTTTTGTTTACCTTGTCTAATTACTAAAGTACGTAGTTAGACCTGCTTTAATTTATTTCCATTTTTCTTTAATATGAGCTAAGAATGGAGAAAAGAGCTACTTATTAGGGCAAAAGATAGTGATTTATCATTAAGTATTAATTTAAAGTAAAATAGACCTTTAAAAAATGCAGAAGATGCATGAAGTAGAAATAAGTATATAAACACTAAATACTACTATTGTAGACATTTTTTTATGTTTTAAATTTTTTTTATAATAGAGCAATCAGCTTTGTTTTTCCATTTGTTGTTGAATATTAATGTATTTCATTTAACTCATCCACATTATAGTATTGATATAACAGTTATTATCATAATTGATGTTGCATATATAATAAACTGCGTGTACGAGTATGTATGTATGTATGTATGTAGACGTATGTAACTACTGAGCTGTGACCGTCTCGAGTCATGAGTTTAAAGCGGGGATATTATTTTTGATACAGATATTTCTTCTTTCTTCTGTCTTTCAGCTTCACGCTGTGTCACGCATGTAGCAGGGTAGGCAGAGGGAGCAAAGAGCTAAGACAATCTTCTTCCCACTTTTCGCCGAACTCTGGAGGAATTGCGTGTTGAGTAGCGGAACTCAACGCTGTGCTTTACCTCGATACCAGAGCGAAGAAATAAAAATATTAAATATTTCATTTCCACGAGGTATTGAACCCATAACCTGTCACGTTTACAGTCATACGCTTGTGCATGTGCCTGATTAGCTTGAACAGATTATTTACCAACTAACATATGAAATACGACCATGTTTCAATGTGGTTTGGAAAATGAAGTGAGCCAGCCGTAGCGTATTTTCCAATACACCAAATAGTCACGTTTGGGTGCCGATGATATACGTATTTTTAAGGACTTGGAAGTTTCACAATTTACCGTGTAAATACTTTTTATTCTTTTTAATATGATGTACAATTCACTTTTTCTATGACTGTTTTAATTATGATAGAAATAATTAAACTACTAAAACCGGTTAAGTGCGAGTCGGACTCGCCCTATGAGGCTTCCATACCAAGTTCAGGATTGCAGGTCAACGGGATATACAACTTACAAAAGTTATTGAGTAGATGATTTACTAAAAATTAACAGAATTACAACTTTGAATTATCTTCCTTTTAATGTATTGTAAGTTTACACTTTGTGTCAAATTTTATAACTGGAGGTCCTAGGTACCCTATAGGGCTATAGATTTCGATAACAAAAGGTAGCAAAATCAAGGCTTAAATGCTCGTATGTTCTGTGATCATAAAAATTAACTGTTGCTTAATTTTTATTGCAAATATATATCTATATATTGCTGTTTATTGACTTACACCTTGGAAAGAAAACTGAGTGAAAACCGTGACACATCACTCTATAGGACACATCTGTTTTAATAAGCTTGAAAAAGATTTACATTTTTTTTTAAATATAAACATCGTAGAAGCCAATCCCCAGGTCTTAAGCAAATGTAAGTACATGGACAGTTTTCACATGTATCGGAATATTTCATGTAAAATTGCACCAGTTTTAGTACTTGTGAGATTGCAATGAAGTTATTACAGTAACAACTTCCTAACCATATAATATTATGCTGTCAATATAATGTGTATTTGTTATTATCCGTCATTATTCCATTTATTTAATAAAATAACCAGTGAGGCCAGACATGGCGCAGGAGCACAACGTGTGATTGTAATTTTGATAGGTTGTAGCTTCGATTCCCATTCGAGGAAACTTAAATGTTTAATATTTTATTTCCTCGGCCTAGTGTCGAGGCGAAGGGCAAAGATGAGTTCCGCTATTCAACACGCAATGCCTCTAGAATTCGACGGAAAATAGATAACGGAATGTCTTAACACTAGGTTTTCTATATTTACTCTACTGTATGGGTAAACGGCGTGATGATGGAAAAAAAATAAAGCAACGTGCGAGTAATGTTACAAACGCAGATACCTATGTTTACAACATTCCATAACCGAGTTGCAAGCGGATTTGAATTCAAACAGAGGTAAAAATTTCGTTATTTAATTTCGTTTCTCAAAAAAATATTGTAGGTAAATCACATAATTGTTTTAAAACAATATTTGTGACAAAAAAGTCGGATATACCGCTTCAAAAGTAAAGAAAAGAAAAAAGATACACTAATAAACTTACTGTCATACACAGTTTCTCCATCTATGGTTCTCGAAAAAAAAAAACGAACATAGTAAACCGAGTAGACTGATAATAACTAAAATTAAACTAAACTAATAATAATTTAAAGTTCAGGTAAACTGTATATTAAATATATTTTGTAAGACTTTTATATATATTATAATAAAAGTATATATTTTACTTTTATTATCCAAGAGAAATAATATATTTTTAGCCTTCACGAGATTGTCATCATGTGGGATAGCAATGTCAACAATCACAGCGCGGCGCGCCACTCGGTCTACTAGTACAATATCAGGTCTATTAGCAACAATATACCAAAGTAGAAGTAAGTCAGTAACAATAGACCGATCCCAAAAGACCAAGGCACAGGTATTTTCAAGAATAGACGTAGGATTATACCACTATATATACTACAGTAAGGCACCTCCAATTCCACAAGCCCATATCGAAGAGAAAATTGCTGGTGTATTATCTTGGAATCTTGATTATATTATATTTTCGTATTATTTCTGTATGCTAATTGTGACTTTAATACCAGAAAAGAGTTGATGTTGATTTGCTAATGAGAATTTCTACCGGAAATGAAGCGCGACCTAGACGTAGAAATCAAAGGCGTAACATTAAATCAAGGTATACTTATTACGTCCACTAAACTAGCGTGTTGACGGCTTTTACAAAATCCACGGTACGATAAATATATAGAGTAACTATTTTAAAAGAAACCAGTCTGCGCAGGGGCACAAGCATGCGCCTATAAACGCGGGTAAGGTAAACAGGTGGTAGGTTTGATTCCCACTCGAGGAAATAAAATATTTAATATTTTCATTTCTCATAGAGGCATGGTAACGAGACAAAAAGCGACGTTAGCGGACACAGTAAACGAATGCAGTGTTTGCTTTTAAACAACTATACATTATTGATGTTATGTTATGCTTGTAATATGATTTTTTAAACATATAAAATAATTGAGGCCATTCGTGGCGCAGCGGCAGAAAGTAGGGGACGGTGTCTTAACACTAGGTTCCCTCTGCCTACCCTGCTGTGTGCGGGATACAGCGTGAAGCTGATAAAATAATAGTCACAAGCAAACCTAAGTAAATAAAAAAATATTGTAAAAAACGAAAAATAGGAATAACCGTAATGATGATGGCGTATCGAAGTTTTTTATGTACTCTTGTTAGCTCAAGTGTATACTCGTAACAAACAAGTATGTAGATGAGAAAAGGTTGTTTAAATTACAGAAATCATGTTTTACTATATTTTTACGAAATCAATCGTAAAAATAAACTAATTAATTATATGTATTTTAAAGATCTTGGTTATTTATGAATTGTGTATATATAATATGTATATCTGTCGATTAAGGTATATACAAAATGATATAGTTTTTATTTGTTTCTTAGTTTGATGTTTATATTTTGTTTATTTTCATTTAGTCGCTCGACATGGCAAAATGCGGCGTTTAGTTGCGCCACGCTAAATTGGGAAACGAAAATGGCATAATACGAAAGAGAGTGTCTTAACACTAGATCACTCTGCCTACCCTGCTATGTGCGGGATACAGCGTGAAGCTAAAACGAAATGTTTTGAAGAGCTATTCATATTTGTTTAAAATTTATTCCATTTTCATTATTGTAGGAACGCGTTGCGTAATAATATGAGTCGTGCAATTTTATCATCATATTGTAATTTGATATCTTTAAATAAAGATAATATAACCTACATTATTGTTAAAAAAAAATACCAACCATAATAAGTAAATAAGTGAATATATCTGATATAAAATTATTATTGCTAAACTATGACAGCATTTTTTATGGCCACACTGAGGACAGGAAAAAATATTATGAAACCATAATATTTGCAAGAGGAAAACTACGTAATAAATATCAGAATATTCATGAAAAAAATATAGATATCCTAGTGTACTTGTATATTTGATCAGTGGAATAAAAACTAAAATAGAGTTTTCTAGATTTTTTAAGGCCAGTCGTGGCGCAGCGGCTCGAAGTGTGACTGTAAAACCGACTGGTTGTGGATTCGATCCCCACTCGAGGAGATGAAATATTTATTTAAATTTATATTTCCATTTCTTCGCTCTGGTGTGGAGGTTAAGCGCGGCGTTGAGTTCTGCCACTCAATACGCAATGCCTCCAGAATTCGGCAGAAAGTGGGGAACTGAGTGTCTTAACACTAGGTTCCCTCTGCCTATCCTGCTCTGTGCGGATTTTTTTTTTGTTTTTTTCATTACACTTTTAACCAAATTATTTATTCATTAATTTCTTAGCCGTTCATCTTTGCGTATTAAGATTTTTCTAGTCTTGCTAAAGTTCAAGGCCTTTCAGTATATATTTACATAATATCTAAGAAAAATTAAATAATACTATTACATAATATTATTAAGAATTATAAAGCAAAATTTAAAAACCGTAATCTAGTTTATTTAATTATTAACTTTACATTACATTGATATTTTTCCAAAATATACAAGATAAGATATTTATATAAATATAAAAGATTTAGATATTTACTTTAAAATTAAATAAAATCAAAGACAGAGGGAACCTAGTGTTAAGACACAGACAATTGCGGGTTGAGTGGCAGAACTCAATGCCGCGATATTTACGCGCGAACTCAAGATATTTACTTTAACGTAACATAAACAGTACGTTAACATATACAATACGTGGGTGTATGATTAACATACGAATATCGACTATTTTGCAGGTCATCGCTAAAATAAATTAAAAGAAATGTGAATCACGATCTTTTATCACAAAAACGTATATAATTTAATAAGTAAATATTTTTCCAAATACCTGATATCTTAATTTGAAAGTATATTCGAAGATAAACTTGATGTTAAAAACTAGTTTATATGAACATGTCACGTTTTTTCGACTTTTATACATTCTGGAATATAAATAATGTTATCTTAAATATTAAGATTAGATCAAAAATATGTTAATATAGAATTTATAAAGTATAAATAAAAAAATGCTTATTTAATCAACAAAATTAGCATTAAATAAAAATCAAATAAACACAATTTTTAATCTTAAATTATAGTTTAATAAAAATAGTAAAACTTTAAGTTTGTTAAAATTTTTTACCATGATAATTAACCTGATTTCTGGGGGTTCGATTCCTACACAGAGAATTAATTATTTAATATTCTCATTTCTTTATTCTGGTTAAAATTCGGTGGAGAGTGGGGACGGAGCAGCGTTGCCAGGTGTCCCGATTTTTAGCTCAAAATTTAAATATCCTGAGCGAACAGACATGGTCCTGCTTTACGTGATATTTTTTATTTACTTAATTTTTTTAATAAGTTACTAACATTTCCTATCTCTGGAAAAGTCCCGTTTTTTCCCGAGACTAAATCTGGCAACGCTGGGAAGGAGTGTCTTAGCAGTGGGTTCCCTCTGCCTACCCTGTTATATGCGGGATACAGCATATTTAAAAATAATAATAAAAACGATTTTAAATATAAACGTGTGTTATAAGAAGACCTTGATTCTTTACCTGGAAATGAAAACAAATAAGACGCACTCGCTTAATTGTGATATAATTAAGGTGTTACATTAGATTGACATCGCGGTGGTTAATCTGAATCCATTTCCAATATATAAATACGCAAAAGTTTTTATTCATACATAAATATCGGATTTTAATTATTTCTCAGAACACTTAATACCTCTATTGTTTTGATTTCCTTTAGACTATAGGAAAATTTTCTTATTGACATTTTTTTAAATTTTTTTTTTCAGCTTTACGCTGTACCCCGTGCATAGCAAAGTAGGCAGAGGATTAACTTAGTGTTAAGAGACACCGCTCCCCAACCCCCACCGCTCGCCGAATTCTGGTGGTATTGTGTAGTGAGTAGCAGAACTTAATTCCGCTCTTTGCCTTTACACTAGAGCGAAATAGAAGAATAGGCAGAGGATTAACTTAGTGTTAAGACACTCCGCTCCCCATTTTCCGCCGAATTCTGGTATTGAGTAGCGGAATTTACCGCTCTTTGCCTCGACACTAGAGCGAAGAAATAAAAATGTTAAATATTTCATTTCCTCTAATGGGAATCCAACCCACAATCTGTCGCGGCTTACAGTCACACGCTTGTGCTCCTGCGCCATGACTAGTCTCACAAATTATGATAACTAACAATATAGTACAAGTACCCACCTGTGACATTTTAATACTTACTGAGAGGCTAACTGTTGTAACTAAAGGTTTTTCTTAGTAAGTAACTTGTGCCTTAGTAGTCAGAGCTGGTTCAAATCCAATTCAACTACGTTCAACATTTTTATACGTTTTCTAAAACTTATTTTTCTTATATACAAATTGTAATCTACTGCTTAGACTAAACCGAATGCAACTACGACGATGTTTGGCAAATTGACAATATCTTGGCTTAAAAGGATATCAATATATAAAAGGATATCGTATGTAGGTTAAATAAATTCATAATAGTGATGTCATACAAAATTACAATAGTCTTTAATTTATATTTTGGTTTTTGGCGCAGGGCCATAAGGTTGTGACCGTAACGCACCGTTTAATCTCTACTCGGGGGAATGAATGATTATGTATTAATATTTACATTTCTTCGCTCTGGTACCAAGGGTTGAGTTCCGTCACTCAACAAGTGCCTCGAAAAATTCGAACGGAGTGTCTTAACACTAGACACCTTCTGCATATCCTGCTACATGCGGTATGCAGCGTGAAGCTGTGTATGTACGAGTATATATATTGGTTACATACAGCTATGACTGTAATAAGAGTTTAGATATATTTAGCTCAAAAAATCTAAAAAATAATTTAAAAAATTGCACCTGGTTCAAAATACAAGAAATATTTCACATTAATTTATTTTTACTCTTGACAGTAAGCTTCATAAATGCAAAGTGAATTTCGTCGTCATATACGGGGTGGAATTGTCAGCTCCTTTTACGGGAACAGCATATAGGGTAAAATATTTTAAACCCATACCTAAAAAAAATTATCAAGATACCTCAACAGTTTAGACGTAGGATTTTTTTTCACTTCCACTTCCTTATACGATAAGGCGTATATACCTACTATTATTATTTCAATTACTTATACAGACGATGTTGGATAATAATACTAATTTCTTTGTTTTTTTTACAGGTACGCTACAATATGTCCTTTTATACGAGTAACTTTGTAAGTATGTCTATTTTTTATAGTTAGTTTTTTGTTTTTTCTTTATAAAATGACGTCATTTTATGTATTTCTACATAAAAATAGAGACCTAGAGCAATATATAGAAGAAAACCTGCGTCTTTAGTAATATTTGAAACCATAATACACGCTTAAAATAAAGAAGTATAAAAATAATTTAAATATATTTTGATTCATAAATAAAATAGATGAAAGATATATAATTTAAAAGATCTTTATATTTTTTTCTAGTTTTGCTATTACATGTATTATTAAATACTGTAAATAAATGAACTCTTTCATTTTCATATCTTCGCTCTGGTATCGAGTGGTGGAACTCAACACGTAATACTTCCAGAATTCAGCCCAAAGTAAAGAACAGAGAGTCTAACACTACACTCCCTCCGCCTACTCTACTACACACGGCATACAATCAAAGCTTCAAGCTTCAAGCTAAATAAAATCTTAGCTTCAGAGCAAAACAAAATTAGTAAAATAAATAATTTAAATTTATTTACATACATTTTATGCGCGTTATCACTTTATTATCATACAAAGTGAAGCGTGACTGGAATCGTTCGTATTATATTATATATGTATAGTCAATCTCTATTTAGCGCTTTACACGTCAAGTGTTGAGGAAAATTCGTGATTTAACACTTAGTTTATAGTGTCTTTGAACTGAAGTAGCTTGATATTGGTTTGCCCTTATATGATAAAATATGTTAAATATTATCTGGGTCTATACATAGAATTAAATTAAATGAAATTGAAAGCAATTTAAATGATAATAATAAATTAATATATATTATCAATACATTTATAAAGAGGCCATTTGTGGCGCAGTCACAAAGTGTGATACAAGTTGTGGTTATGGATTCGATTACCACAGGAGGAAATGAAATATTTAATATTTTCATTTCTTCGCTTTGGTGTCGAGGCACAGTGCGGCGTTGAATTTCGCAACACACAGTGCTTCCAGAAATTAGCAGAAAATGGGTAACGGAGTGTCTAAATAAATAACTAGAAGTGCCTTAATCAGCTCTACCTACCCTGCTGTGTGCAGGATACAGCTTGAACCTGATTGTAAACTTATTTCTAGAGTACAACTTTACTATGGTCGAGGAAAATCGTAGTACAGGGGCACAAGCGTGTGACTGTAAACACGAAAGGTTGTGGGTTCGATTCCCACTCGAGGAAATGAAATATATAATATTTTCATTCCTTCGCTCTGGTAACGAGGCAAAGTCTTAACACTATGCTCCTTCTGCCTATCCTGCTATTGAATGTATCTTTAAATGTATCAAAAAAGAAGTATTTAAATGGACAGTAAGGTGAGAATAGTTAAATATTAAGCAAAATATTTTTTAATTTAAGATAAATAAATAAAAATATATTTTATGATTTGTAAAATATAATATAACGTGCCGATAATACCGAGAATAAATCGTTTTGCATTTATAATGAAACCATTGTGTACATAACCAAACTTAAAAATTCAAATAATGTGGTTTTTGTATAAACAAGACTTTTTAGAAGATATAATATTTAATATTTTTAAACATTTTTAAAGTGTTATTCTACACTTAAGAAAGAAAAATACTTATTTAGAAAATGTATAAAAATTTGAACGTAGCGAGACTCGAACCCGCGCCTCCTGAAAACCGACCAGGTCGGTTTTCTAAATAAGTATTAATATATATTATATTGTTAGTAAATATTTTTCATTTTATGAGATCACCATGGCGTCATAGGGCAGCCTGATTGTAGATATGATTGTTTTAGTTTCAAATTTAACCCGATCAGTGACAACTCGGGTCAAAGAGTAAACTTAAATTATTAAACTTTCTTGCTTAAATAAATAGCAGGGCGAGAAGAGTACCAAGCAAATAAATTATTTTTATATTTTTCATTAAACACACAGAAAAGTAAAATAGAGTTTTTAAAACTCTTAAAGTGTTATTTTATTCTTAGGAAATAAATTAAATTTTCTAAAAATCAGCTTCACGCTGTATCCCGCACACAGCAGGGTAGGCAGAGAACCTAGTGTTAAGACACTCCGTTCCCCACTTTCTGCCGAATTCTGCAGGCATTGCGTGTTGAGTGGCAGAACTCAACGTCGCGCTTCGCCTCAACACCAGAGCGAAGAAATGGAAATATAAATTTAAGTAAATATTATATCTCCTCGAGTGGAGCTCGAACCCACAACCAGTCGGTTTTACAGTCACACTTCGTGCCGCTGCGCTACGTCTGGCCTCAGGGCTGGCCTCTAAATAGGTATAAATTGTTACAGGGTATAAATTGGGTATAGACGTGGGCACTGTTATCGATTTAATATCCTCTGTCCGCGAATTGACTGACGTCTTTGAGCGCATTAGTAAAACTTATTTTCAATTTCTACACTTTCATATTAAAAGTAATAATTTGGATAAATATATCTTATGTTACTTTTGTCTACTTTAAATATTGTGTATATATTTTTTAAAGATTTTATATATAATAAATAAATGTAAATATTTCAACATCTGATTTTCAAAACAACTTTAAATACAAATAAAATTGTTAAATTAATTATTTAACAGGATATTTTACTTCATGTTTTACAGTTTTACGCTTTTTCCGGCATAGATAGCAGGGTACGCAGCTGAAAACTATTGTTAAGACATTTCGTTTCCTACTTTTCGCTTAATTTTTTAAATATGAGATATCCAAATGGTGGAAAAAAAAAAATCCCCCGTATGGGGATGGAATTCACAAATATCGTGGGTGCAGTCAGACGCTACCACTGTACTACGATGGCCTCAATACTATCATTTTTAGTACATTGAACTAAATTTCTTAGAAAAACACGAGTTTTCCCCGTCCGGTATTTCCCTTTCCCTCTGTAAGCATATGACCTTTTCGATATCCTAGGCCTAGAAGAGGATAAACTAAAAGAGTGAGTAACACAGAAAAGGTATAATAAGATTCCCCTATTGGTAATGAAATAGTGTAATTTTTTATTTTAATTTTAGAATTTCTTTTCATTACATAAATTTACATATTCTATATTCACATTCCATGTCAAAAAATAAGTTTTTCGCTCTCTATATATTTTATTATTTTAACTAACCACCACATACATATCGCCATTATTTAACTAATTAATTTTTTTCAAATTATTTATATATGTTTTTTGTCTGCTATTTACTTTTATATTGACTGAATAGTTTTCCATATCTACACGACATTTCTATTTCGTACTCCTAAACTGTACATGTATATTAAATTTGTTTTATTTTTTTTAAAAAATCGTACAATATAAATCTAATTATAAAATAATATAATTTAAAATTAAACATAAGCCTTAAGGAAAATTAAAATACGATTAGTAAAACGTTGGCACACTTATTTTATGTATTTGAAGGGGAGTCACCGATAAACTAATTCATGGCCATACATTAAGTACGTACGCATATATTTATTGTAAATTTAATGTTAAACATTTATGAATCCAATTCAATAACTCGTGGCGCAGGAGGCCAGTCGTGGCACAGGGGCACAACGTGTGACTGTAAAACCGACTGGTTGTGTGTTCGATTCCCACTCGAGGAGATGAATTTATATTTCTTCGCTCTGGTAACGAGGCAAAGCGCGGCGTTGAATTGTGCCACTCAACACGCAATGCCTAAAGAATTCGGCAGAAAGTGAAGAACGGAGCGTCTTAACACTAGGTTCCCTCTGCTTACCCTGCTGTGTGCGGGATACGGCGTGAAGCTGATTTATTTGATTTATTTATTTTATTAAAAATTAGTTGTATTCTTTGTATGTATGTATATTGTATGTTGTTTGTTATAGTGTATTTAAATATTATGCCTGTGAATAAAGAATTGCTTAAAAATCCGAAGATTTTAAAGTCAGAAAAAACCCATATTATACTTTATTTATTTTCCTGGTCTGCTTAAGTTTCGTCATTCAATTTATGTTACACATTATTTTCGTTATCTCAGTCTTTTTTATGTTCACGGGATACAGATCCCACTTACAGCAGGGTAGGTAAAGGGAACCTAGTGCAATGAAATGTTAGACGCTTGTGCTCCTGCGTTAAGACGGCCTCCTTCACTTTAGAGTTAAATTTATATATGATTCATACATAAAATAAAATTTATTTTACGCCTGAATTATATAAGATAGTCTCGTTTTTCTTATATTTTTAGTTGTTTAATATGTAAAATATGGAATCTACAATATATAATAAATACAAAAACGTTAAAACAATTCTAATTAACTTTCAGATGAATATTTATGTTATAAGATCGGTTTTCTTTTTAACGAGTACTAATACCGTTTAAGCGAACGGCTCTATTGGTTATAAAATCAAAAATAAATTATACCAGCTTCACACTGTGTTCCGCACACAGCAGAGTAGATATAGGGAACCTAGTATAGTAGTGTTGAGTGGCGGAACTTAACGCCACGCCTTACTTCAAAATATAAATTTAAATAATTATTTCATTTCCACGAGTGGGGATCGAACCCACAACCAGTCTATTTTACAGACACACTTAGTGCCCCTGCGCCACGACTGGCCTCTATCAATAGTACCGTCCCTAGTGATTCAACACTGCGTAAGTTATAAATACTTAAATGCAGTCTCAGCTTCTTTTTTTATGCATCCTGCGACTAAATCACTCGTACTATAAAAAGCAAATGAGTGTTGATATAGTGAGTCACTTTCTCACCATTAGTCAGAATCAAATAAATGAAACTAATATATGAAAAGAAATTTAGGTAAAAGATAAAATATTTTGTTTAGAAACTTAATAACCTAAATTTGTTGAAATTGAAATAAAAAAGCGATTTCTTTGTCATTTTATAAATATTATAATACGATATGATAAATATTCGTTAATACAAGAATATTTATATTTATTATATTAGAGTTATCTAAAAGAAGTCACATTTATAAATCTGATTTCTTTGCTATAGATATTCTAATTAATGGTACATTTTTGTAAAATGATTCAGTTATTTTATGATTTCAGATAGCTTTTAACTTTAAATTATTAATATGGGATAAGGTCAAATATTTTGGAATAATCCGTCTTTAAAGATTAAATTGGAAGTCAGTTAGTACTCTAAGTCGTCGTGGCGAAGTGGCACAAGCGTGCGACTATAAACACGACGGTTGTGAGATCGATTCCCACTCGCGGAATATATAACTTATTAATATTTTCATTTCTTCGTTCTGGTAATGAGTAATGAGTTTCGCCACTCAACACGCAATGTGTCGAAAATTCAGCGGAAAGTAGAAAACGGAGTGTCTTAGCACTAGGTTCCCTCTGCCTACCCTGCTACATGCGTGAAACTAGAAAAAAAAAACTTATAATTATTAGTAAATACTATACTAAAAATCTTCTACATATCGTTGTTTCCGTAGGATTTTTTTACAGACGAATTTCATATGTAAAATTTTAGGCAGACTCGATATCGGCAACGTTCACATAATGAATCATACATTACAAGAACATTAGCTTTTGTCCTATGCGACGTATTGGACACCACTCACATTTTCCGGTAGAGTCTTAGACCGGCGAAACTCGATCGAAACGAAAATGTAATTAGCGTTGTAAACAATGGCCGGGACGCAAGGCGGCATTCGTGTGACGAACGCCGCTGTAGTAGCACGCGCGCCGGTACCTGCCAGGTACCTCACCTACAATCACATACGTTTTTATCTTATCGTATAGTCTACCTTTTTCTCTGATCGAGAATGAAACGTTAACAGTATTGTAGTAGAGAAAGTGATAAACACCCTTATCTTAATCTAACGCTTTCGAGGTACCCGCGAATTATTTTCCCAAATTGACGCGTTTCAGATCGCCTTTTCGCGAAATTTAAGTTCAGTTTTGTTTTTATAACTATTTTGTATTCATACATTTTAATATATGCAAAAATCTCGTCGTTTCCAGTTTTTGTTGTGGGATCATTGTTATGGAAATTTAAAGTGAAGTGATGTTAAGTTGTATAAGTTTTTCATAATGTACGTACAATATATAAATAATGTGTAAAGATTAGCGGAAATAACTATTCAATTAGAGCCTTGTATAGACAAATGAGCGCGGGTAAGAGAGTCGTATAATGTTATCTTTTGTCACAAATACATATATACCTACTATAGTATACTAAATTATTCACAAATATTCCTTTTTATATATTTTGTTAACTATATTTAAATATTTGGTCAGAAGCAAACATTTTTTTAAGAATTTCTTGACAATGATTTTTTCCTTCGGTCACATGCTCTTGAAGCCTTTGCGGCTCATTGCGTTAACTATTGACGAAACAAAATCCAATGTTACACCTTTTATTAATTAACTGAATAATAAATAATCTTATATATATAATAAGAAAAATAATATGAACAAGCTAAACAAAATACAATATTAAAGTATTCTTTCAACGGTTTCAAACATTTTCGTTAAACGCTATCATGTGACGTTAAGTCACGCGGTCGACATAGTAGAGTTGAATTGCATTCGAAGAGTTACTACTTGTTGCCATTTAAGATAATTCATTTAAGAGAAATTGTCGATCGGTGAATCTAAATATTTTAATCTAATATATTATTTTAAAAGTATATTTTAATATCTATAAATCTTTTGCCTCCAGAATTCGGCAGAAAGTGGGGAACGGAGTGTCTTAACACTAGATTCTCTCTGCCTACAATTTTTAAGCTGTTTTTTTTAAATATCATTAAAATAATTTATTTCAATAGATAACATATGAAAATACCATATATATATATATTCAATCTTGGTTGTACAAGCGATGGTAAAAACAATTATATAGTCGGAAGAGGAAAATTAAGGCCGGTAAAAACTGTTTTGTTCGTTGACGAATCGTAAAAAAAACGAGTGACAAACGAAGTGATGCAAGTGCTCCTGTGAGTTCAGTGGTAAAGAAAACTGGAGGTCGACACGTATGAGGCGTCAGTTGCCGCCCAGCTGACAACAGATGTTATTCCAGTTGAAGTCGGTAAGATTTTGTGGGAATAATTATTAGTAGTCTTGAGGCCAGACGTAGCGCAACGGCACGAAGTGTGACTGTAGAACCGACTGGTTGTGGGTTCGATCCCCACTCGAGGAGATGAAATATTTACTTAAATTTATATTTCCATTTCTTCGCTCTGGTGTCGAGGTTGAGCGCGGCGTTGAGTTCTGCCACTCAACACACAATGCCTCCAGAATTCGGCAGAAAGTGGGGAACGGAGTATCTTAACACTAGGTTCCCTCTGCCTACCCTGCTGTGTGCGGGATACAGCGTGAAGCTGATTTTTTGATTTTAGTTATTAGTAATTTTTCTTTGTGTAGCTTCTTTCATTGTATAGTTTTGGCACATTTTTTCTTGATTTGACTGATGAAATATTTTATTCTGTTATTTCATTTATTTATTTACAATACAATAATTTTCAATTATTTATTTTCTTAGATGCACATACAATAATTTTATATTATTTTCGATTGAAATTAAGGTAATGAAAGAATCGTAAGTAAGAGGCAGGTGGATTGGTAGGTTCATCAGTAAAATTTTAAATGTACGGCACGTTTTCTTGAATTTGTTTTTATATTCATACATTACTGCTTTAAGTTAAGAGGATTATTCCAAAGTTTTTTTTGAACTATTTATTTTTGTTTGTTTTTTTTTATTAGGGTATCGTACCTTGAGAGGAAAAAACGGAATCCTTAAAGGACAAGAAAAATCTCATCTCCTACTTATTTAGAAAAAGATTTCTTTCCTAAGTGTGGAATAACACCTTAAAAATGTAAAAATCTCATCTCTTATAAATCTCTTATAAAGTATTTCTTAAGCAAGCTAAATGAAGCTAAGTGTCTTTTTAATGAAGATTTAATTAACATAAATAATTGGAATCTTATAGTGTTTTACACATACAAACATATAATACCCAATACTTATGCCAACAAAGTGTGACTTTGAGTTCTACCACTCAACACATGATGCCTCCAGAATTTGGTGGTAAGTGAGAAACGGAATATCTTAACACTAGGTTCCCTCTGCCTAGGTTCCCTCTGCCCTCTGTCTATGAATTAAAAAGCTTCAAACTGCAAAAAAAGAAACTTATGACAACCAATAAGCAAAACTAAGCTGCAATATCTGCCTATATTATATATTTATTATTATTATTATTATTATTATCGATATATGCAGTACTGTTAAGCGTAATTTATGTTTTATTATTAAAATATTTTACATACAACAGAACGATGTAAAGTTATATAAAACGTAGATTGTTTATTGGTACAACAAAAACAATTAAAGTTAACGTAACATTACTATAACTACTTAGCATTTATTTGATATATTTTTTATAATCTTAAAGTGTGGACCAATTTATGATACGGTCGGTCCCCACGTTCGGCGGAATTCTCGAGGCATTGCTTGTTGAGTGGCGGAACTCAACGCTGCGCTTTGCCTCTTTACTATAGCGCGGGAAATGAAAATATTAAATATTTTGTACCCCCTAGTTAACATTATATTAAGAAATAGGAAATCATACAACGAATATCAGCTTCTCTTTACCTACTTTGCCATTTACATTCCGAAATAGATATTTATTTTTAAAAAGTAATTACAACAAAAAAGATACTTTGAATCTTGTCGTATTTAAATATTAGTAGACGTTTTGTTTAATCTAATTACAGATATTACAGTTCGCTACTGTCTCATAGCTGAGACGATTAGCTTTTCTTTCCTCAAATGGATACACATTAAAATTATAATAAACTCAAGCAATAGAATAACTTACTTTATCACTTAAAGTAATATTTAAACGTGTTATTATATAATAGAAATCACTTACTTAAGAATAATTTAATTACTTAGTAACATGAGCTAGTATGCGGCAAACGTTAATACCCAGCTAATATATAAATCGAAATCTTATTTAAATGAATCAATGAATTTAAATACCTACATTAAATATTTTATTATTAATTTATTGACCTTTTTATCTGCGGCTTTGCCACCGTGGTCAGATAGAAATAACTAAAGTGTCCGAACTAAGACTGACCACAGGTACTGTGGGTTATTTTTCATTGAAATGATCAACGTGATCTTGATCTAATAATATAACCTACAGCTTTCCTCGATAAATCAACTATCCAATACAAAAATGAAATTATCTAACACGATTTATTTAAGAGGCTAGACATTGCACTCCCCATTTTCTGCTGAATTTTGGAAGCTTTACGTATTGAGTGACGGAATTCAACGCTGCGCTTTCGCCTCGACACCAGAGCGAAGAAATGAAAATATTCAATGTTTCATTTTCTTGAGTGGAAATTGAATCCACAACCTGTCGCGATTACAGTCGCGCGCTTGTGCCGCTGTGCCACGACTGGCCTCACATTCTTAAGCTTTGTAATATTATTATAGATTTGGTTTTTTAAAAAATACCTACTAATAAAGAAAATTTGCAATCTTCAATACAACAACAATTTTTAGTAAATAAAATAGTAAGAAGTGCCAGTCAGTCAGCCAAGTGCCGAGGCCAGTCGTGGCGTAGCGGCACGAAGTGTGACTGTAAAACCGACTGATTGTGGGTTCGATCCCCACTCGAGGAGATTAAATATTTACTTAAATTTATATTTCCATTTCTTCGCTCTTTTGTCGAGGCTAAGCGTGGCGGTGACTGAACACGCAATGCCTCCAGAATTCGGCAGAATGTGGGGAACGGAGTGTCTTAACACTAGGTTCCCTCTGCCTACCCTGCTGTGTGCGGGATACAGCGTGAAGCTGATTTATTTTTTATTTTTTAAAATAGTAAGAAGAAATTATCGCGTGATCGTAAATATAGATAAATTAATTTGAATGAAGCAGCTATCAGATAGCAGGTGGTTGAAGCGCTAGTGCTGTAGCGAGGTTGAATGCTAATAAAATAGCTAGTACATTGAGTTATGACAACATCCAAGGAGTTTATATGTTATATTTCTATTTTAATTTACTATTTTTTTTTTGTTTTATTTATATATAGTCAAATGGATGCTAGAGTATTAACCTGCTGGAAGAACTTGTTGTACTCCCTATGATGTATTTGAATGTTAGGCAGAATATATATATTTTTTATTTTTTACTTTTTATTTTATCTTGAGTTTAGAAATGCGACGATCGGAGCTCTCGCAATTGCTTTGAGGATTATTTATATAATATGTATGTTTGTATATCTGTTTTCATGTTAATATCAGCACGCTAACATAAAAGATTATTGTGAAAATGATATTTTAACTTATTAGAATATAGTCACTATTTTAAAAATAATCTGACATATGCGAGTCGGGCTCGTTCGCCGAGGGTTCCGTATAATAATTGAAGATCTCAAGTTTTTTTTCAAATTCATGCTTTGTTTAGCCAGAGCCCTTTCCTCTGATACCTTACTGGAACTAACATGAGGCCGTAAATCTAATGCTGTTAGCGTCAATCATATAAACGGCAAAAATATTTTCAATTAAATATTTCTTTAAATTTTGTAATATCCAAAATTTAAAGAAATATTTAATTGAAAATATTTTTCTCTGATGGTTTTGGTTTTTAAAATTAGACGGAAGTATAGAAATTTTAATATTTTTTATTTTGAGGGGCAGGTCTATCCATCGACAATTTATTTCGTTCTTAACTTTATAGTCTTAAGAACGAATGAAGAAATATTAGTTTTTTATCAAATAGAAAAAAGGTTTAAACGTTATCAACTATTAATGACAACATTCACGCTATACTGCCGCTGCCATTCAGATTTTCCTTATTGGACACAGACGAAAGAGGCTTTTGCTATAAACAGTTAGCTTCTCTAGCCTTGTTCGAATTAAATGTTTACGATCGCGCGATTGAGAGCGACGCGGTAACCTTGTCAATACACCGGAGTAAAGATAATACTGGATTAAATAATACCTAGGCTCTAGTGGCGTAGGGGCACAAACTGTGCCTGTAAACGCGACTGGTTGCAGGTTCGATCCCCACTGAACCACGGAAATGAAATATTTATTTAAATTTATATTTTAATTTCTTCACTCAATGAAAACGTTAACTTACGATCTGGTGGTTAAGTTTCGCCACTTAAAACGCAATGCCTTCTCAGGTTCCTGGTGGCTACCCTGCTATGTGCGGGATATAGCGTGAAGCTGATTTGATTTTTTAAATAATATCTAAATTTTATATATAGTCACAGGTATTTATTTAAAATTATTCGTTTTTGTGACTGTGCACGGATTGACGAGATAACTGATAAGACGATGTTGCTACTTGTTTATCAGTGATTTTTGTTTCTTTGTTGTTTCTTTTTTTAACTGATAAAAGTTTAATATAGGACTAATTTACTTTTGGTTTTTTGACTATAATTATCTGTACTGTATATTTTAACTATTGCCATCTAAAATTGAAATACAGTTATGTATGTACGAATTTTATATTTAAAAAGCTTTGAGCGTAAAATACATTTTTTTAGTCAGTCATGTAAGTAACGGGAGAGTCTTATACATTTTACATTGATAAAATATATTTTTTATATAAACCCAGCCATACACGAATACTACTTATTCACAATATATACAATTAGTTAATAGGCTACTATACATACAGGTATATAAATTTAACCTAAAAAGGAAATGTAAGACACTATATTTTTATGTTGTCGTCCCTAATCTATTTCCACGCCCTAAAACACGATGCTTTTAATAGCGACGCCACCCACGACCCATTAAATTGGCGACCTTGATTCTTTGCGTGAGTATCATCCCTAATTCGACGGAAAACCTTATATATAGTTCAAGCGGAAACGATGATTGAACGTCCATTTACAATAATTTGAAAATATTATAGTAAAATATTTAATATTTCCATTTTCTTCGCTCTGGTTTCGCTTCACTGTGGAAAATGGAGTGAGTGTCTTAACACTATGTACCCTCTGCTTACACTACTGTGGGCGGGATGCAGAGTGAAGGTGATTTATAAGGATTCCTTTGTAAAAAAGGAATCCTTATAAGATCACTTTGTTGTCCTTCCTGTCTGTCTGTATGTCTGTTTAGAGCCTTTATCTCAAGAACGCTAGGAGACATCGATTTGAATTTCAAACCATATACTCAGATCTATAATTCCTTAATTTTCTGAAAAAAACATATTTCTACTTAAAAAAAGATATGGCATTTATATCGCTCAAAAACGCGTATTTCGACACTATAAAGTATAAAGGGAATCAAATTAATAGGACCTACAATTATGAAATTTAGCAGTTAGCATCTAGTACTAGATCAGGAAAAAATCAGAAATTATGGACAAAATTTGGTATTAAAACTAGTTCAAGTGAAGTATCAGATGTAAGGGCTCTGGCTAAGCTAAGTTTCAATTTCAGGTAAAGACCTCCAAATTTTGTACGGAATCCCGTGGTGGGGGAGCCCGACTCGCGTTTGTCCCGTTTTTTTTTTTTCGTCGAATAGATGAAGAAAGAAGTTAAAGTAAATGTTTGAATTGAAGATATTATAATCTTATTTAATATGCTATTTTATTTAGCATACTCAATAGTTAAGCCTTTTTAATTAAAAATCAACTCGTTTTAAAATATAAACACCGCAACAGCTACTTAAATGATGATTAATAAAAATTATATGATAAAGATAAAAAGTGGTGATGCCATGAAACATCACCATTATGTGCAATTTTATGGTGAAGGTTAAATCTGCTATAGCCACAATAACGTCTGACAGCGTATGTAAAATAATACAAGTCAGATATAACTCGTGACTGCGCTCATACATTGTTTATAGTATCTAGAGATATTATTCTATTCTCTTTTCGTCGTTTGTTGATTTGAGCATAACATATATTGATTTTGTACTGTGGTTTGGTATGACCACGAGATTTGGTGGTGGGTTAGAAATGTTATATATGTGATCTATTTAAATTATTATGTTAAAAGGCGACAGGTTGTGGGTTCGATCCCTTCTCGAGCGGATGAATTATATATATAATATTATTTAATAATATTTTCATTTCTTCGTTCTGGCCACCAAGGCCTAAAAGCCTGGCGTTGAGTTCCACCACTCAACACGCAATGCCTTATAAAATTTGGCGGAAAGTGGGTAACGGAATATCTTAACACTAGGTTCCCTTTGCCTAGCATACTATCTATTTTTATACATATTTTTTTATATATTGAAATAAAAGGAAAGTTTATAAAAACGAGATTGCGTACAAGTTTAAGTACAAAATTATTAGTTAAATGGCTTCATTTCATATTTTTATTAATATCGTACATTGTAAATTGATATTTACGTGTGCTAATATACTAAAAGCCATTCATGATGGATTACAAAGTGTTTATCATTCAAATGACAGTAAGGAAATTTCCAGCAAACCTTATCGTGGTGTTAAAAATATTATTATAGAGTGTAGCTTGTTCCGTATTTTTCTTGTCTCCGTAGCTGTTGATTTTCTTCGAAATAATATCTAAGATATACTTCCTTGATTTTCGTGCTGTGTTTCTTACTAAGTAATTAATATTCAGATTATATGAAAATCAATATGTTTCTTTATCATGTAGTGTTTTATTTGCCTTTTTTATAGAAACTTGGAAAAGAGGCTAGTCGTGGCGCAGCGGCACGACTGGTTGTGGGTTCGATCCCTACTCGAGGAAATGAAATATTTATTTAAATGTATATGTTTATTTTCTCGTTTTGGTGTCGAGGCAAAGGCTCTCACCACGCAATACCTCCATAATTCGGTGGAAAGTGGAGAAAGGAGTTTCCCTCTACCTACCCTGCTGTGTGTGGGATACAGCGTAAAGCTAATTTAATTTTAATTTTCGACTTGGAAAACATGATTATAAAAATCGAATTTTCCTTATTCTGCTATTAATTACGTATAGTATTTGTTTAGAAGCAAACGAGAAACTGCTATAGATATCTAAAACAATTGTCAATACAATTTCTATGATTCATTACTTTATGCGTATAGAAATAATTTATCCGACGATTGCTATAATTCGATACGTGTTTCGCATCGGAAGCAAGAAACAAGGTCCCATATCACAACTATTGTATATTTCATAGGATTTTATCCTTTATTTCTAATGCGATATGAGACACAATCCTATAAGTATGTTTCATACCAGTTACGACCGATTTCGTCCCGTTTTCGTCCCTGTAAGGATAAACAGGAAGGCTTCTATTGAACATGTCGTTTATTTGTTGAACTTGAACCAACCGTTGTGACTCATGGCGCAGGTGTAAAGGTCACGCCGGTGTCCCGTACGCGACTGTATTATATTCATTTTTTGTCACGTAGATATGTGGTACTTTATTAGATTTGATATGTTAATTAAAAGTCAGTTGTGGCGTATGGGCATAAGGGTGTGACTGTAAACGTGATTGGTTGTGGATTCGATTCCCATTTGAAGAAATTAAATGTTTAAAATTTTGATTTCTTCGCTCTGCCGTCGAGGCAGAGCGTGGCCTTGAGTTCCGCTACTCAATAAGTAATGATTCCAGAATTCGGTGAAAATTGGGGATCAGAATGTCTTCACTAGGTTCCCAGGTTCCTTCTGCGTATCCTGCTACATGCGGGATGCAGCGTGAAGCTGAACAAAAAATAAAGCCAATTAAGTTGCATTTTGTAACACGGAACGTAAATATATAGCGTGACAGCCATTGTTGTCATTAATTATTCATGAGAGTCTATTTAGCCTGCAGACTGATTTATCTTAACTAAACTATTTATTTCCATTTTGTTAAGTCACTAATAGTTTAATTTTATTTATTTAAAGTTTTGTCTGTACGTGTGTTGGTTTTAGTTCAATTCTTGCTCAGGAAATTTTTGAAGGCGGTGTAATGCACATTTTGAGGCCACACGTGGCGCAGGGTCACAAGCGTGTGACTGTAAGCGTGACAGGTTATAGGTTCCACTTCCACTCCAAGAATTGAAATATTTAATATGTTGTTTTTATCGTTTTGTTAACGAGGCAAAATCGCTAAACACGCATTGTCTCTAGAAATGGGCGGAATATAGGAAAAAGGAGTGTCTTAATGGGAACGGAGTGTCTTAACAATAGGTTCCCAGTTTCCTTCTGCTTACCGTTCTATGCGCGGAATATAGCGTGAGTAAAAAGCAGGTTCCTCCATAGGTGGGCCACCCTTGGGTAAAAAGTTGAAAACTAAACAACATATCATTATTTTCTATAAAAAAACCTTTTAAATCATATGAAAAAATTGTATTGTAACGTAAAATTACAAGTGCGATTCGGTGATGATCGTCAAACAGAAGAATCAGTGGCTCGGCACTAATTAGGAGGCCAACGTCCACCTCACTCGCTCTTTGACAAAAGATTTTATTTTTTAAATTATAAAAATTTTAAATCAACGCATTATAGCATTTATCCTTTATTGGAATTAACATTCAGTTTATTTACGTTTTTTACGTATATTTATAGTTATTTTTTTCATTGCAGCTTTACTTATTATATTAATAAATATATGTATATTATATGTAATAATGGGCACTTTGTTTACATTTGAAACAGTGATAAAAATATAGAACCAAATATCAACTGTCTTAACAATAGGTTCCCATATTTCTGCCACCCCTGCCAATGTTGTAAAAATCATATGAATCTGCCAATTCTATGAAAATCCTATGAATATTTAAGTATATATAAAGCGTGTATCATTTCTAATGACGCAAAGTACTATGCAATATGGCTATAATTTTTTTTCAGTTTTACGCTGTATCTTGAATATAGTAAGTGAGGGAAAAGAGTGCTAAGACACTCCCACTTTACGCCGCATTCCTAACGCATTGGGTGTTGAATGACGTAAATCAACGCCGCTCTTATGCCTTGGTACCAGAGCGAATAAATGAAAATATTATTTAATAATAATACATTCCCCCAAATGGGAATGAAACTTACAACCGTCACGTTACAGTCACACGCTTGTGCTCCTGCGTCACGACGACTTCATAATATAGGACAATTTAATATAATCTGTGATTAATTCTATTAAAATAACTAAGTTATTTTTTTTTAAATATGATATAATATGATATTATTTTTTATACATTACATAATATGATATTGGATGACACAATAAAATCAACCTTGGGTCAACTTTAGGAGCGATACATCAAAAAGCACTCTTCCTAAAATCATTTACAATGTTGACACAGATAACAATGTTTACCAAAATCAAGTTGTTTTTTAATGTTTCACTTACATGATAAAGAATAAATCTGTGTTGTAAAATTTTAATATTTTTTTTATTATTTATATATGTAATATTGTAGTGTAAAATTCTTTTATTATTTGATAATTTAAGCGTGAAACTTTTAAAATTTTATCTTTTCAATATCCTTAAAGTTGTTTATCTTAATTTTAATAATTATTAGTTAGTTTTATGTTTAATTCTCTATGGTATAAGTTAAAACAAGTTAGTCATTCTGCTAAAATATTTTGTGTCTTAGAACTTGAAAACAATTAAATAAGTATTGCAATAAAAAATCTTTAAAAATTAGTAATATTCACATAGAAATGCGGCGTTGAGTTCTGCTACTCAACACGCAATGCCTCCAGAATTCGGCAGAAAGTGGGGAACGGAGTGTCTTAACACTAGGTTTCCTCTGCCTACCCTGCTGTGTGCGGGATACAGCGTGAAGCTGACAAATAAAAAAGAAATTACTAAGAACTCTATGTATATTATAAAATAATTATCGTGAACGTAAAGTTGAAATGTAAACATTTTTTATTGTACATAGTCATTCAACCCGCGATTTTTGATCTGTTGCGGAATTTGAACAAACGAACATTCATTGCTATACACACTGTTTACAATAACCGACTGACATTGTTAGCTTTGACGTCATTAAAGAACAATAAAAAGAAAGAAACGTTTTTAAAATTTTAATGGTACCACTGTGCGTTTTGGCAGGTTGCCTAACAAATTCTATTAATTTTTGTTCACATTGATTGATTCAATTTGATGTGTTAAATAAATATTGTAAGTTATGTAAGAAATGGTCATGGCAGTGGTGGTGGTGGTCGTACATTTTCTTTTCATTTACTGTTATATATGGGGAACAGAGTGTTTTAACACTAGGTTCATTTTGCCTACCCTGATGTGTGCGGAATAGAAAGAAGTTGGTTTTATTACTACTTATACATGTTGAATTGATTATTTTTTAATACCTAAAAATTACAAAACAGC
Source organism: Heliconius himera (assembly GCA_021202915.1). Classification (NCBI taxonomy): domain Eukaryota; kingdom Metazoa; phylum Arthropoda; class Insecta; order Lepidoptera; family Nymphalidae; genus Heliconius; species Heliconius himera. Next base: position 887,321 of record JAJHJA010000144.1, on the reverse strand, counting down.
ACGTAGATTTGTCTCGAGTGCTATATTTACTATAGAGCAGATAAAAAATAATTCTTGAGATATATAAGTATGTCAACATATTTATATATAGATATAACCTAAAATGTTTAAGCACATTTAATTTCATTACCTTTCGAACAGCAGTCATTTCTATGGGGAGAGGGAGTGAAGGAAGTGAGCAGTGGAACCAGGGGTTAGTGTATCTAAGCACAGGGTTACCCTTTTAAGTACTGTTTTAATATTGATATATTTGTAAAGTTAAAGTATTTTCTGGACTATTTCTTATCTATTATTCTTCACTTATTCCATTTTTCTTCTGTAACAAAAAAATATTAGTACAATTAGTCTTAGAAAATCTTTAAAAAGCTTTTAAGTACAACATATAACGGTATATTCTACATTGTAATTTTTTATATGAAATAACAGGTCTATAGGTAGGGGAGAGGGGGGCACATTCGAACGATTTTTAAACTTTGTGTCATATCTAAAAATTCTACAGTTTTTAACTTCTTTACTATTTCACAAGGCTTAGTCCAACTATTGTGCCACACAATCGTAGCATCGTATGTAGAAAAATATATAAGGTAAAGGTGCAATATCAACTTTAGTAGCAGTAGTCAAATGTTCAAAGCTGCCCCCCTTGCGGGGTAGCTTTGAACATATATGGGGCAGTTTTGAACTATCATCGAATTCAATGAAATTAAAAAGCTTTTAAGTAATTTTATCAATAAACTTAACATTAGAAACGATGGAGATCAAATATCAGTACCATGTTAACTGAAAAAAATAATATACCTAGTTTAATATTGCGATTGTACTAGTACTAATGTTAAATAACTTTAATATTATTAATAGACTTTAAAAAAACAAAAAAGTAGCTTTGGCTTCGTAGAAGTAATTAACATTATGGGATCAATCATAGAATAAATCTAATATTATAAAAATAAAACATAATATTTTTTAAATAAACAGCTTACTACCTTAATTTGAACTTAGAAAAATTAAATGTAAAGGAAAACATGAATGTAGTACGTGACGTAACCAGCAACTGAAATTGAGGGAAGTAGTCTACGTAAGAAATAAAAATTAGCTTCACGTTTTATCCCGCACACAGCACGGCAGGCAGAGGGAACCTAGTGTTAAGACACTCCGTTCCCCACTTTCTGCCGTATTCTGGAGGCATTGCGTGTTGAGTGGCAGAACTCAACGCCGCGCTTAACCTCGACACCAAAGCGAAGAAATGGAAATATAAATTTAAGTAAATATTTCATCTCCTCGAGCGGGGATCGAACCCACAACCAGTCAGGATCAATCATAGAATAAACCTAATATTATGAAAATAAAACAAAATATTTCTTAATAAACAGCTTATTACCCTAATTTGAACTTAGAGAAATTAAATTTAAAGGAACATGGATATAGTATAGTGACGTAAGGAAAAAAATTGTACAAGCTACTTTTTTACTATTCATAGATGATGAAACATTCGCTAAAATGGAGTCTCCAATATTTATTAAGTGGTAGTCTAATTCCATTACGTAGTCTTCATACGTCAGTTTCTTGTAAAGAAAAGTTCAGTTTAGTTTTGTTTTTCTTTCGCGGTATTTTTTTACATATAATAATATTCAAAACTGCCCCCCTTATTTTGTTCAAAGCTGCCTCAGTGGTATTTGAAAAATTAAAAACGTTTTTTTTTTCAAGTAAAAGTTTAAAAATTGTATTAATTTCTAGTTTATTGCATGATATATGAAAAATTCTAACTAAAAGAGGAAAAAATAAAACCATATACCATGAATTGGATCCCTGCGATCCTTACGCGTTTATTTAAAAATGTATAAAATTTTACTCAAAATCAAACACTCCTCGTAACTCAACCACGGGCTCTCATATATCAGCGGTGACAAGTGACACGGGTGCAGGTTAGTGCTGCCACTACTCAAAAAAAAAAACCAAAATTTCTTTTTAAAATAGCTCAGTTAACACATATTTTCAAAGGTGCCCCTGTTCAAAGCTACCCCCCTCTCCCCTATATATGTTGTATTTCTATTTTACAGTATTAATAAATTTTTAAGAACATTATCAATATTTTTTCTACTTATTCATTAAAATTGACATTCAGTAAAAATTTCTAGGAAAGTCGATAGGTTGATTGAAATTATATAAAACCTGAAGCTTTATCTGCTTTAACGTATACTTTTTACGTAGTTTTAAAATGAGAAACCTGTTCTTATCAACACACTACGATCAAGAATAAGACTGTATTTGTGAATACAAAAAAATAAAAAAATATATAATCAGTATAAACGTGATTGAATTTATATTTTGATTCATAATGTATACGAATAATTTATAAATTCTATAGAATTATAAAATCGTTGAGTTGCCTAAAAAAATATTGTATGAGGAACTGTTATATCAAAAACCGGATTGTTGCCAAACCACATTTTACGCACAAAAACTACTTGTAATTTTATGTAGAGTTCTTTCACTTTTTCGCTCTTAAATTATGGGCTATATGTAAGCATATGCTCTTCTGTGGCGAAACTCAACGCCGCTCTTTTAACTGAGGAAACGAAAATATAAAATATTTCATTTCCCAGATTGGGAATCGAACTCACAACGGTGTGTTGTAAAAATAAAGAAAACGCGTACGTATGAGCCTTTACAAATCATTTATTTTATTTATTTAGAAGCTCTCACCCCAGTTAGTCCAGTTTTTATCGGGAAAAAATGAATACTCTAAAAGACACGCTCAGATACTGTATATTATTTCACAAAAATCAACTACAAAATCTCACTAAATTGCTATACGGTTTAAGTACCCTGTAATCTTGGAAGGTATACTTATTTATTTACAAAATTACATAAATTATTTAAGTTAATATTGAAGATTACTATATATTTCTACAAAAGTTATATACCAGAAAATAACAAAATTTATAACAAGAAAAATGTCAAAAATTAATAACATATACATACGTATATGTAGTGTAATTAATAAATTTGAAGCCGTTGTGGCGCAGGGAAACAAGGAGCTACTGTTAACACGACACGATTGCTTTTTTTCACATTTTTCTCGCCCTGGTAACGAGGCAACGCGGCGTTGAGTTCCGTCAAACTACAGGCAATGTCACAAGCGTTCGGCGGAAAGTGGGGAACCGAAGTATCTTACGGTTACTTACGAAACAGTGTCTCAACTATGTTCCAGGTTCCTTCTGCCTTGCCATGTGAGGATAGAATTTGAAGCTAAAACACTATTAAAAAAATTACACAATCTTGAAGGGAAGATCGAACCCACGACCATTGACTCCCAGGGAAATATGCTAAAAAAAAAATCAGCTTCACGCTCTATCCCACACACAGCAGGGTAGGCAAAGGGAACCTAGTGTTAAGACACTCCGTTCTCCACTTTCTGCCGAATTTTTTAGGCATTGCGTGTTGAGTGGCAAAATTCAACGCCGCGCTGTTAATAATAAGTAATTATTAACAGGGCAGTCTAATAACATTGCAAAAATGTATTATTACTATAAAAATACTATTACTTTTCTTTAGAATGCGGCGTGTATAATATAAGAAATATTATATCTGTATAATACCTATATGTTTCTATCAGGTAGGTACATAGTTCAAAAGTTGTTAACATTGACCTTTCTAGAATGCTACGGGCACCGATCGTACTACGCTATTTATCACGAAAAGATTTTTATCGAAATTTAACGTCAAAAATTCTTATTAAGAATAGGACTATGTAAATATAAAATAACTCAGAATAAAACTAATTAAGTAAAATTGTTACTAATTTTCTTTTAATTGTTTTTGTTACTTAACTGTGAAAGAAATTTCACATTCTTTCATTTTACTTTTATTGCATCTTGGAGAAGGAACAATGATAATATTTAACATTTTTCTCTTATTATTAACCGTACGAAAAAAATTTTCTTGCCTGGAACTTTGTGATAAATGAGAACTCTCGGCTATTAATGCACTTTTTAATATAAGAGTCACAAATGTCATATTTGAAATATTTTTTATATTTTTGAGCACTTAAAAAATTATAAAAATATAAAGACAATAACAGAGGAGAAATTTAGTTAAAAAGTTATATAACAAATTCTGCAGTTTTTAAAATGGATATAAGAAATTGTTTGAAATTTTATTTAATATTCAAACTATCTTGCCGCCAATACACGAGTTGTTCCATTTATATTAGAAATAAAAAAAAAAAAATTGAGGTCAGTCGTGACGCAGGGGCACAAAGTGTGACTGTAAGACCGACTGGTTGTGGGTTCGATCTTTTTGGAATTTATATCACGCGATGCCTCCAGAATTCGGCAGAAAGTGGGGAACGGAGTGTCTTAACACTAGGTTCCCTATGCCTGTTCCGCTGTGTGTGTGAAGCTTTTTTTTTAAATAAAATACTAATGGCTGTGTGGCCATTACAGAACGAGTAACTGTATCTTACAATTAATAAGAACAGCAATCAGTAAGAGTTTATAGCAAAAAAATATGTTTTCCGATATTCTATATATATGCTGCTTAAGTAAAAGCGTACGTTAGCAGTAAATATGATTTCCTTTATAACAGAATGATTTTTTTTTATATTAGACTGCAATCAGTCAAACTATGAATATTTATAGCATATTATAAGTGCTTTAAATATTATATTTTATTAGTTATATAAATTAGATAATATTTTATTGTAAAAGCTTCACGCTATATTTCAGCTGTAGCACACAGCAGGATAGACAGAGGGGACCTAGTGTTAAGACATTCTATTTCTTTTAAGACATATAGTTTTTAAATTTTAATAGGTCCTAACCTGGGTTCTATAATTTAAAAGACAATTTAACCGCATTCAAATATTTTTTTATCTGATAAATACCACCGCTGTGGTTTATGTGGTCACATAAGTGATAAGCAATCATTTATTTTGCCAGCATTTGTTTATATTGGTTATATTTTAAAACCGGTACAATTTATATTTACATATTTTTAAGCTCCTTTGACCACAAGTTCCTAAGATATAGGTAATTTGAATATCGAATTCATTTTTTGCACGTTTTCAAGATAGTTGTTTACAAAGTATATAAATAAATATTAATATAGTAGTATATAAATAAATATTAATATAATAATATGCACATTTTTATTGATGTAATGAAAATGTAAGAGTATAATAAAAACGTTAAGAGACCTGATTTTATTCCTTAAATTTATTTTCCACTCCACTAAAGATATTGTCAAAATGCCCTTAATAACGTAGGCCGAGGTCAATAATTGAATTTTGATAACAAAATATAAAAAAAAATATAATATAATTTATTTTATAAAATATTTAAAAAAAAATAGGAAACTGTATCTTTATAATAATACATGAAAGAAAAACTTTTGTACACTTTTTAGGAAACTTACGCGGACGAAGGATTGTGAAATTTGACACAGTTATAGTTTATATAGAAAAGGAGTTCATAATGTTAAAATTGTTTTTAAAATAATGCATCGAATACTTAATATTAATTAAACAAATATAAATAATTAGTAATTAAAGATATATCTATACATTAAAAACTAAAGTTTCAACCAATTCAATGAAACAACTATTTTACATCAATTCGGTCGAACACAAAATTTTATATTGTTGATGTCACTTTCTCATTTATAAATCGATTGAAAAAAACGTATACTTAATGTTAAGGGAAGTTTGACAAAATACAGAACAGACAACTGCATTGAAATCTATTAAGCCATTTCTTAGATTAGCATGAACAAACCGAAACTGATAAACAGACAAACAGACAAACAGACAAACAGGCAAACAGACAAACCGACAAAAAGACAAAAAAAAATGATTGTTTTGGTTTCTATTACATTGTTAAATAACATTTTTTTTTTATATATCATATATCTTTCATGTACAAACCCTGATCAGTTAAGATTTAAATATAAATAAAGATCTTATAAGCAAACCATTTTCCAAATATATTTGGTTATTATACCCTAAGAGCAAATCTCATCAATCAGTACATGATATAATAGTCGTTTTTATACTATAAAACGACTATTTTTGACCAAAACTTCCTTTGTTGTTTTCAATCGCCTAAACGATAAAAATCTCTCAATTACATTGGATATTAGGAAAATTTTTATCATACAAGATACATATATATTGAATTATTATCCAATTATTGTTGTAATAGCTTTAATATTGAATTCGTAATTACTTATCGATCAGACCTTAAAAGACCTTAAAACTAAATAACCAATTAAAAAGAATCAACAATCTATTGTACTTTTAAAGTTCTCTATATTATGCTTTAAAAAAAATCTTTGGTGCTAATTCTTTAAAGTAATTGAATTGAGGCCGTCGTGGCGCAGGGCCACAAGGCTGTAAATGTAACGCGATGATTGTGAGTTCGATACCCACTTGAGGGAATTAATTATTAATATTTTTTGATGACTATTTTTTTGTGGCTTAGTTGGTCAGAGCGCTATGACTGTTTCCAGAAGACGCGGGTTCAAGTCCCGCTACGTTAAGTTTTTTATATGTTTTCTAAAAAGAATTTTATTTCCTAAGTGTGGAAAAAAAACATAAAAAATGTCAGGAATTAATTATTATTTATTTCTTCGCTCTGGCAACAAGGCAAAAAGCCCGGTGTTAAGTTCCGCCAATGAACACCTCAGTGTATCGAAATATTCGGCGGACATGGGAACCGGAGTGTCTTAACACTAGGTTTCCTCTGCCTACCCTACTATGTGCCGGATACAGCGTGAAGCTAATAAAAAAAATCAAGATAATATGAAAAACTAATATTTTTAATTTACACCAAATTAATAATTTTAATTTATTTAAAGAATTTATATAATCTTACAATAGGAAGTACAAATAAATTGTAAACCACACAAACGCGATATTATGGTAAACACGTTGCATTATCTGAGGCATTAGCTAGATATCTCTATACTAATGATATCTGATCATAATAACAATAGTAGCGGCAGTCATGTAACGCGTGACTACCTGTTGTTCTTAATTTATACTTTGAAAATTACGTAAAATAAAAAATATTTTTCATAGAACAAATGATTCCACCGTGGCGCAGGGGCCCAAGCCTGGGATACAATCACGCGACGGTTGTGGATTCCCATTCAGGGGAATGAATTAATTATTAATATTTTCATTTCTTCGCTCTAGTCCCAAAGCAAAGAGCGGAGTTAAGTTCCGCCACTTAACACGCAAGAAATAAGCGAAAAGTGGAGAGTATTAACCCTAGGCTCCCTCTGTCTACCCTGCTGTACGAGGGATACAGCGTGAAGCTGAAAATACTGAATTATTCATTCTATAAAAATTACATATATTAAATTATTTTCATAGAATTAATCATTACTTAAAAATGGCTTACCTTATAGGGACTTTTGTTGAGGCCATCCTGGCTCAATGTATGACTACGAAAAGCGATATATTATATATCCTAATAGTTACAATATCCTTAATGTGGAATAGCACTTTAAAAATGTGAAAAACACTCCACTCTAAAGGTCTCATTTTTTAAAAAAAAGTCGCAATTTTTAAAAAAAATATAATATATATGGTCATCTAATCTTATTTAATTAAAACAATAACAACCGTTGAATATAAATATATAAGTCGACTTTTTTGGTATAATAAATAGCCAATTTGCCAAAAAGCACACGAAGGACAAAGGTCACGTTATTTAGATTGACCGTCACGTGGAAAACGAATAAGATATAAGAGATTATTTTTCAATTATTTCTAACTAATTTTAACTTTTTAAAAAAGTTTCTTTTTTTATTAAATGAGAAAACATGTAACGATAAAGTATTCTTGTTACATGTATTACTGGAGACAGGAAACGTTTAGAGACGTTTTATTCACATCATCTTACTTAGCCCCTTTAAATTTTAATAAGTGATAAGCTTCACGCTGTATCCCGCATTTACCAGAGTAGGCCGAGAGAGCCTAGTGTTAAGACTCCCGCTAACTAAGTAACTAGGTGGGGACTTATCGACGAATTATGGAGCCATTGCGTATTGAATGGCGGAACTCAACTCCGTAAATATTAATAAGTGATAAAATTTTAAATATTATTATTGTACAGTTACTCAAAAACCAATTATTCTAATAATTATATTAGTTCTTGACGTATTACTTATTATATACAGAATTAGAAGACACGTTATACGTGTAAATACAAAGATATGCCGCGTTAGATATCAAAGTTATTGCTAATGTTTATTTATAAATATATATTGCACGAGATACACAAGTATCGTGGTATCATAATATTGCATAAAATACATATTTTGTAATAAATATTATCTTCTTTTTCAATCAGAACAAGGAAAAAGCTAAAATAAATAGAGTCTAATATCACTTTTTTTTAAAAAAAACAACTTCACGCTGTATCCAGCACACAGCAGGGTAGGCAGAGGGAACCTAGTGTTAAGACACTCCGTTCCCCACTTTCTGCCGAATTCTGGAAGCATTGCGTGTTGAGTAGCAGAACTCAACGCCGCGCTTTGCCTCGAAACCAGAGCGAAGACATAAAAATATAAATGTAAATAAATATTTCATCTCCTCGAGTGGGGATCGAATTCACAACTGCGCCACGACTGGCCTATATCACTTCTTTTATTTTTTAAAATATATTTTCTCTTTGATTTGGTAAAAGTAGTACTATTTGCTAGTATAAACAAGTAATGGCAAGAGCAATAGAGCTTAAAGAGCAAATACTCTATGGCATGCAAAATACCTGCGGCAAATATGCACAAAAGCGGCTTTGAGTTTTCAGTAAACATAAATTGTAAAACTGTAAATGGATCTCACTCGTAGTGGTTCTCTTTAAATCTTTACTGACGTAATTTGCATTTTTTTTTGTTATATTATGATTTTATGATCATGTACCCATTTTACACATTTGTGTTAAGTTTTAATTATTTTTCATTTTCTTGTTATTTATTAATTAAATAAATTTAAAATAATATACATTTAATTTAAATATGTAAATTGAAAAGTTAGATAACGCTACTTTTTTGTGTTATGTTCTTGTTATATCAAGTTAAGTTTTTCCCAATATATTTGCACATACATAGATGTAGATATTCTATGTATAACGATTTACATAGTTCAAAATTTGCTTAAAAACATTATTTTCATTAGATTCACATTAATACAAAGTGTTTTTTTACTAAACAGAAGCAAAAGCTTAACTGACTGATTTTTGTTTAATGTAATTCGAAATGGGGAGATATATTATTTTATTTGGGTTTTGGTCCCATTTGGGTACGTATTTATAAATCGCTATCAAGCCTGAGATCGATCTTGAGATGCCGCTTACGTTCATAGATATAAAATTTATAAATGAAAACGGCAACTCAAGATCTATTATATATAATTTATAAAGCCAAATCCACTTCAGCTTATCACTTGAAGACAATTTGAAAGCTTTCGTGAAATGCCACCATTTTCGTACGATTTGGACCGCTCCGTAATATATCGTTTGTTACGAATATTTATTAATCTGATAGAACGGTATAGTGAACTCTGTCATTTAATATAATAAAAATAAAAAATATGGTAGGTTATTTTCTATTATTATATATTATTAACTGTTAAGTTAGCTTATTTTCTTATATTTTTTAACTTTTCTATCAGACTAATTTTGCGGAAAGTGGTAGAAGTGTCCCATATGGACACTTCTACCACTTTCCGCAAAATTATATCATATAAAATGGCAGTAGACTCTGATATAGCTTTTTCGGTGACGAAACAAAGGAAACATCCTTATTGTATACCTTGTTGTTATTCCCACGGGTGGAATTCGAAGCCACAATCTTTGTACTCACCCGAGCATGTTCACACTGCGTCACTGTGACGTCAATTCTGTTACTCGCCTATTTTACATTAATTAATAATTACGATTTGAATTACTTAAAAACATCCTATTGTACTTTGTTTTATTTTTTTGTAGCTTCACGCTATATGCTTCACATAGCAAGGCATAGGCTGAAGGATCCTGGGAACCTATGGATAAGTTTCTCACACTTCCCTAAATTCTGGAGGCATTACCTGTTGTGTGGCGGAACGTAACGCCGGGCTTTGCCTCGTTACCAGAGCGAGAAAATGAAAATATTAAATATTTCATTTCCTCGAGCGGGAATCGAACCCAGAAATATGGGCGGTCACAGTCGTGCGCTTGTACTACTGCGCCACAAGTGGCCTTTTTCCTTTATATCTTACCGCATAAGCACTTATCATGCTAAAAAGGTAAAGTATTGTCAACATATAATCAGCTGGTATTTCCTGATAAGAAAGTGGTTTAAATACGCTATATAAAACAGCTTGGAAATTCTACACAACATAGAATGTTGTCGCTGCGTAAATATTTGAAGTAAAAGCTCACCAAGCTCAAGGATCATCGTGAGTGTATAGAAGTATAAACTTTGCAACGGTTTTCATCATTTTTTTTCCATTTCAAATGATTTAATACTCATTATTTAAATTTCTTAAAATTTTGAAAACTATAAAAGAAAAATGAGGTCAATTGTGGCGTCGCGAAGGGGTACAAGCGAGTGAGTAAACGCGACAGGTTGTGGGTTCGATCTCCACACGACGAAATCGAAATATTTTATTAAATTTATATTTTCATTGCTTTGTTCTGGTGTCGAGGCAACGCGCGGCGTTGAGTTCTGCCACTCAACACACATTGCCTCCGCCTCCGGAATTCAGCAGAAAATGGGCAATGGAGTGTCTTAACACTTGGTGCCCTCTGCCTCCCCTGCTGTGTGCGGGATGCAGCGTGAAATTGATTTAATATATTTAATTTATAATACATTAAAAAGATTTTGAATAATAAATTACCTACCATATAGGATTTCAAGTACTAGAATCCGTCAGGCAACTTAAAGAGAATGAAGATAACATAGATAGTGATATTAATCAAATAGGATAGGATTAGTTACAAGTGGAATGGCGGTTGCGACTAAGTCTTGAACGATTTTTCCGATATAAATTATATTAAAAAACCATACATTGATATTATTATATTTTTTACTTTAATAAATATGTTTACAAATGTGTCAGTTAAAACTACATTACATTATAAAAAATATTTTTAATAAAATGTTACATTTATAATACATTTTCCCGGTTTTGTTAGATAAAGGTATTGGGTTCGGCGACTGCCTTAAATATTATCAAACGAGTAAGTATTTTTTTTTTATATTTTGAAGTGTTATTGCATACTGAATGATTCTGAACTTTTTGTCTCAGAGCTATATGTTCTTATCAAGCTGAGTCGAAGTTCTTATTCGAAAGATTTTACACGAAGTGCTTCTTACAGTTTATTTACGTTATAAATTAAATAGTAGGTTGCCTCTGAAAAACCCGCATATTAAAAAATATAAAAATCAAATATAAAATATTTTATTTAATGACAAACTATTATTGTATTTTATACGCGTTTTAAAACTTGACATATTGGACTTGACATATCATTGGCAGCGTGTTTATAGCCGTTACTTTTCGTATATTATTGTGTGATTTTTTGCTTCGATAAAAAAAATCGCTTCCAAATGTTAATTAATTTAAGTTAAACCTTTGTAAAATTCCATAAGAAGATACCAATGAGAGTCTTATATATTTTTCTATAAAAAAATATAATGGTATAGTTTAGTAACATGTAAAATATCTTGGAAAAATCGTGTTGAAATTGCTTAATCGGCGTGACTTGCTATAAATTATGTATATAATTTACCTAAACTACTTATATTCAGCTTCACGCTGTATCCTGCATGTGGCAGGGTAGGCAGAGCGAGCCTGGTGTTAAGACACTCCTCTCTCCACTCACCGCCGCATTCTGGAGACATTGTGTGTTAAGTGGCAAATCTCAACGCCACGCATTGCCTAAATACCAAAACGAAGAAATTAATATATTAAATAATCCATTTCCTCGATTGGGAATCGAATCCACAACCTGTCGTGTTTACAATCACACTATGGTGCTCAATAGCAAAAAGACCATAAAGCTGCTTATAGTGAAGCAGAGTGTATGAAACACAGCCATATTATTTTCTATTGACATTTCCCCTCCGTCTGGAGGGAACAACCCCTCAATTATTCAACCCTGCTGTGACTGCGGTAAAAATATATTATATGCTTTCTTTAAGAACAACATATTTTTACAATATGGTTTAGCATTTCGTGTATCAAAGTAAATTATTGTATCTATCCATCGTCAATATTAATACTTATGTAGAAAACGTATAAAAATTTCAACGTAGCGGGACTCGAACCCGCGCTTCCTGGAAACCGACCGGCTGGCTGGCTGCTGGGAACATATGGCTTAGTGGTCAGGGCGCCTGGTCGGTTACCAGGAGGCGCGGGTTCGAGTCCCGCTACTTTCAAATTTTCATACGTTTATATGAAATAATATATATAGTTTATAAGTATTTCTCTTTTCAAAGTGTGGATTAACACTTTAAATGTTAAAAAAAATAGTCAATATTGTCAATTTAATATTTATAATTTCAATAAATCTTATAATGTGAGTCAGTATTCTTTACTGGTTACAAATAAATGGAAATTATATAACTTTAAAATATAAACTTCAAAATTTTTATACTAAAATCATTTGTTTACCAATTTAAAACATGATCACGCTGTAAAGCTGATGTACGTCCATTATTTTAATAAAACAATGTTAACATATTTTAAATTGGTAAAAAAAAATGAACACTCTAAGAAATAGAATTTGGACCGCGGCCTTTGATCAACGTTGACTAGTCGAGCTCATCTCTATTTTGCCACGACGATAGTCATTATGACATGCTAATTTTGAATTGTATTATTTTCGCAATATTCTTAAGTTTAATTTTAAATGAAACTATTTTAACCGGATTAATCGCGTATATTTAAGATTTTACATTTTGGAAACCCGACGATTCGAACACTTTGCAGTAGTCCGTGGTCACGCGTAGACTGAGGTGACATTCGTCTGTCAGTTGACATAATTATTATATCAAACTACCGCCAACGATTTCTCAATTGCCTCGCGTACTGCCCTGGATTCCTGCAGAATGAGCTGATAGTGTCTTGTCCTCTGGTATGATGTGTTTGGGACTTCAATGATTTTATGAGTGGGTCCCAGTTGGTGAAGTTTAATTTATTCAAAAAATTATTTGTAAAACCTATAGTATTGTAACTCTCTTAATACAACATACTGAGCATTTGTTGAATCTAGATATTGTTTTCTTATCAATCTCTTATGTGTATCTTTATTTTCTTATCAACACGCACAAGTAATCAGAGCGTCTTGCACAAGGCCACAGAAATAAAATTGTGGAATCTTCAATATAAATAAAGATGATATTTTCTAATGTTAAATTAACAAAAAATACTTTAGGAAATATGTCGTTACAAAAAAAAATAACATCAATTTTGTGATGAAACCACAAGGCCTTAATAATGTAATCACATAACCGCCTCTTTAGTCACTGTCAAGTTATACATGGTGTTATGTACAACACCAAAAAATTATAAAATCAGATTTATGTTTCTATGATATATGAGATGTAGATACATCACATATACTGAAATAAGTGATTAATTCTCTCAGAGCAAGGTAGTGTTATCTTCTGTATTGGATGATGTGCAGAAAACTGCAGTGCGTGTAAATTGCTTTATTTAATTACATTTTAAAGTAACAAAATATACAAATACTGATGAGCTTGGAGCAGTGCCTGGGTCTTGCGACCACAGGAGTAGGCTTAAGAGGCCCCTTTAGAGTTAACTAACACTCGCCTTCTCTGCTCCAGCCCAATGTACCAAACCTCAAAGAAATATCTACCGCCTTTTATACAATTTTAGTTAAAATATGGCTGCCTATTAAAGAGCAATGTTGCCATAGCATAATTGCTATGGCATACTACAGATAATAGAGTATATTATCATCGGTAAATATATCAAGTTAATAGTAGGCAGAAAGAACCTGGGCATCGAACCCATAACCGGTGGCGTTTACAGTCACACGCTTGTGCCCCATGCCACAACTGGCCTCTAATTTTTTTTCTCTTTGATTGTGGAACTCATTTTCCTGCCTATTTTACGAGAGATATTTTCAAGGATTTCGAACAGTTAAGGCAAATTATTATTATTCCGTCGATTATCTGTATCATAATTAAACGTAACTAAGAGATAAAAGGAAAGAATATTAAAAACAGTATTATACCGATAAATTCTTTTCCTTTTTTCTTTTGTGAAATAGATATTTATGAACGTAATTATAAATTTTAACAAAAAAAAACTAACTTCAACTGGATTCCATAATCAGAACCTAACCAGATGCTAATAAAACTACCCTTTAAGTGCATCCTTTCCAATAAAAAAAACAGATGATCGAAATCAGTTGGCGTGATATTGAGTTATTCGTCCACATACTTAATGCAAAAATATTATCTGTAATGGATCAAATTAAAATGGTAACACGGAAAGCACCAGTTTTCAAATAAAAAAGCATCATCAAAATCGATTCACCCAGTCAAAAGGTCTGAGGTAACAAACTTAAAAAAATACAGTCAAATTGGTAACCTCCTTTTACAGAAGTCGGTTAAAATCAAATGAACACTATAATACAGTGTACGTACTACAATTTTATAATAATAAAGTACAGAGATTCTGAAGTCACGACCCGTAAATATGCTATTACGAGTGCGAGTAGGTACTGATATTATTGAAGCATCAATCACTTAATGACTTGCACTAGCACGTGGATTGTGTAATCAATCTGTCAGACTATCACTTTTTTAAATCTTTTCTCTAGAGACTTTTTTTTATCTGGTTCACGCTGTATCCCGCACATGGCAGCAGGGTAGGCAAAGGGAGGTTAGTGTTTTATGACATTCCGTATCCCACTTTCCGCCTAATTTTTCGAGGCATTGCGTGTTGAATGGAGGAACTCAGACACAACGCAACTCAGCGAAGAAATGAAAATACTAATGAATAATAATTCATTCCCCCGAGTGGGGATCGAACCTACAGCCGGTCACACCCTTGTGCCCCTGTGCCACACGACACTCAATCCTCTAGATTCTAGATTTAGAGGATTTAAATCACTTATTTTTTTTTGTGTACATTTTACTTTCGTTATTTTACCATATTGAGAATTGAACATAAACAAATAAAATATTATATTATTCATTGTTAGTATCAACGCAAAAAGAAAAAAAAAATATCGTTAATATGACGTGGGGCATAGTAGAAAACGGAGTGTCTTAACACTAGACTCCCTCTGCCTACCCTGCTATATGCGGAATACAGCGTGAAGCTGAAAAAAAAATTATACCGTACATAAAATTTACATACAAAACTGGTCACATTATTTTTTAGTATAGCATTGTGGGCTCGGTCATTAGCAGTGAAATCAAATGAATTAATATAATTTCGATTATGATACTGAATAAATATAAACATTAATTCTAAATATTAATTAATTTTTATAAACTAATGCAAGCCAGTTGTATGGAATTATAGGCTAATCAATAATACAATATAGAAAATCGTTTAAATTGTTTGTATCAATATGCTGCTTTACGCGACGGTTGTGGAAATCGTAATTTTATTTTTTTTCGGGTACCAAGGCAAAAGCACGGCGTTAACTTTCGCCACTCAATGCTGCGGAAAATGGGAAACGGAGTGTCTTTACACAATAGTAAAATATTTAAAATGTGTTTTTTTTCGAAAACGGCTCTTTTGTGATTCTCTTGTGCGTTATAAACATAAAAATAACGACAATATTACATACTAGCGGCTCGCCCACGGCTTCGCCCGCCTAAAAATACATGATTATTGATTTAATAAGCAGAATTGATTTTAGTTGTCAACTATAATGACTTCTAATATTATTTTTTTACGACATTATCGTCAAAGAATTTTTGATTGTTTTAAATAAAAAAATACGACCATTGTTGATATTTAATATTTATAAAATATACTTAAAGCTAATTATTTATTACACGTATATATTTTTGTAACTTTATGTTCTTTTTACCTATATAATATACTCTGTTAAATGTGCTGATGTCAGTGAATAATTTAATTTACTCATTCAGAAACAGGCTTAAATGTTAAATCATTGATTTGAAGGATTCATAATATTCTTTGTAAAATAACTGTAATAGTTGCATATTAACTCCTGTACAGTTTTTAAATTAGTTAAGTATATTATATGAAGGAACCAACCAAAAAATCTTTGTATTTACTTGATATTTCTTTCAAGATCGTTCTTTATCTCTGTATTGAACGAATTACAACTTCTTTCAAATGACGATAACTTTTTTTTAATGAACCTATTTTGATGAACTAAATTTTAGTAGTTAAGTTGAGTTAAAACAAAGCATTTGGTGAAATTTTCAAGTAAATCGGTTCAGTACTTTCAGAGAAAAATGCGCACAAAAATATGTCGACAGACAGACAAAAAATTCAAAAAAAAACTTTTTGCTTTCTATTATTATTTTTAAGTGTCCCTCTATCCATTTCAGTCAAAATTACTAAATGTACAGACAAAATATTTTTACTGTCTTATTATATATAGAGATTACTAATTTCGAATTTTATATATAATTTTTATCCTTTTTTATAATTTTTTGAGTTAAAAAAACTAGCAAACACCACTTTTGCACTTTTATTAAAATGTAAATTATTTAAAACACATCACATAACTTGTTTTTAATACATTCTTTATAGAGAACATGAATAAATGAATACTTTTATTTCTTATTCCGTTATCATTTGATAAATAAATAGGACGCTATGACGTATTTTTGAGTTGGTTCTTTCATTTGGTCTCAAAAATTAAACATGTTCTGGTGAATTGCAAAATTTGGCAAAAAATTGGAAATTGCAAGACCGTGTTTTTCTTTATTTTCATACATTATCAATATATATTGTTGTAATTTTTATTAAGTTCATGCTGTATTTTGCATTTATATAACCAAGAGGAGGGGGCCTATAGTGCTGAGACACTCCGTTCTCGAATTTCCACCGAATTCCTGAGAACTAAATATTTGTGAAAACGTAAAGCCAATTTTTTTGGTACAGTCAATAGCCAATGGGCTACAAAGAAATAAGTTTTTTTGTAATTATATAGGTACGTTAAATACAACTAAGTTAGCATTGATGTACTTAGTACTTAGTATTAATTAAAATATATATAATTGGACAAAACTAATTATTTTTTCAAGTGACGTTATGCTATGTCGTCATAAAATGTTAATTATTTTAGTACCTACACTAGTCCTTTAATATTCTACGACTTGAAGTTACATGGTTAGGCAATACCACACCGCACGGTCAGAACTTGGGAAAGCTGTGGTGCAACTGTCAATTAGATGGAATTTAGATGTATAGGCGAGATTATTTTCGAAATATTCAGGAAAAGTATATAAAAGTATATAGTTCTTACAAAACTGTACTTACAAAATCGTATCAATTACCTATATTTTAGAGGATAACTTATATTTTATATTAATGTCTATAGAAACAAAGAAAAGAAAAGGCCAGTCGTGGCGCAGCGGCACGAGGTGTAACTGTAAAACCGACTGGTTGTGGGTTCGATCCCCACTCGAGGAGATGAAATATTTACTTACATTTATATTTCCATTTCATCGCTCTGGTGTCGAGGTTAAACGCGGCGTTGAGTTCTGCCACTCAACACGCAATGCAATCTAGAATTCGGCAGAAAGTGGGGAACGGAGTATCTCAACACTAGGTTCCCTCTGGCTACCCTGCTGTGTGCGGGATACAGCGTGAAGCTGAGAAACAAATTAGTTCAATAAACGATTTAATCATATAAAACAAAAGAAATATGAAAAAGTACTAGAATATTAAAATAACGAGATCGTACTATAATAGCATGCTATTTAAAGAAGAATAGTATTCCAACATAATTGTCCTAAATGACTGCTCTCCGGTCATGCAATAAAATTAATGTTTCATATAATTACGCTATCTCTGACTTCGCTAACCTGAGAATGCTAGTTAAATTTTTAATTGCCATCAATGATATATATAAAGAATTCTTGTTTTTCTATCTATTAATTAATGTGAAACGTAATTAATAGGAATGATTAGGTATGAAAACTAGGTTCCCAGTGTCGTATTGGAAAAAAATTTTGGGGTTCTAAGTTTATCTTATATAGTTTTAAACATAGTTCAATATTTGTCTATCTTTTGTAAATTACCTTAATAGGAATGAGTAATTGAAATAAAACGATAAAAGCTAGGTTCCCCGTGTCTCTTAATCTTGTGTTAAAACATTTTTCTTATGGTTAATAAAAAGTATATATACATACGTCTTTGTGATTTATTTTGTGTTTAGTGACACGAAAAATGTCACGAAATAAATAAACATCCTTTTAAATGAGACAAACGTTACACTCACTTTTTTCTATTTGTAGGATCATAATTTCATAAACGATAATATCGTAACAATAATAACCAGCTTTACGCTGTATCCCGCACACAGCAGGGTAGGCAGAGTGTTAAGACACTCCATTCTCTACTTTCCGCCGAGTTCTGGAGGCATTGCGTGTTCTTGGCGGAACTCAACGCCGCGCTTAACCTCGACACTAGAGCGAAGAAATGAAAATATAAATGTAAATAAATATTTAATTTCCTCCAGTCGGGATCGAACCAACAACCAGTCGATTTTACAGTCACACTTTGTGCCCTGAGCCACGACTGGCCTTACTATAATATCGTTATACTATTTTATAAAAAACGAGAATCATTAATGACAGATATTATAATAAGCAAATTTATTAACAGTTTATTTTTCTTTAAGAATAATTTTCCTGTCTTCTATTTCCCCGTAGTGTATTGTTCTTGCGTTGTCAAGATATTGCGTTTAAGTGTAACTATTTTCCTTTAGCCAACCTTGCATTTTATTCATAAAATTTTTGAAACATAAAACTAAATTTAAATAATTTTTGCTTTAACTTTTATATTTTAAAGATTTTCTTTAGTTTAAGTATTTTTGATTAACATTTGGGGTTTTATAAGAATTTCGTATGTAAATTTGCATTTTGATAATTATTCATTGGAAATTTTAAGTTTGAAATAATGTTAGTTTTACATTTACATTTATATGTCTGTATTTATAAAACTCTTCCGTTACTGAGAGACCGATTAGCAAAGCACAGACGTAAGTACTTGACTCAAAAAGTTGAGTTTGGGCATGTTGGGATTAGGGTGTGTAGGGGAGCACTAAAAGACGATTTCTCGAAATTCCTCCGACTCTCGTAAACGGGAAAAAATGAGATTGCTGCACGCTAAAAAAAATTGCGGGTGACGACGAGTAGTAATATAGTATATCTCTATATGTACGCAAAAGGTGATAAATATTTATATCCTATCATACACTATGCTTATTGTCTTTCTAAATTTGATATGTTGTTGACCTTCGTATTAGTTTCATTAACAAAATTAATTCAACATAAATCAAAACTTTAAAAATGTAACAAATTAAAAAAAAACCATTAGTTCCACAATTACATACTAAATATAATAAAATAATTTAAGCATTTCGTTTTATTTTTATAAGTCATCTAACATAATAATAGTTTCCAGGAGGCGCGGGTTCGAGTCCCGCTACGTTCAAATTGTCATACGTTTTCTAAATAAGTATAATAATATTTAAAAAATTGTATACATTATTATTATATATAATACATACCAAATAAAACACCACTGACCTCACAGGCAGTTGTTATTGCCGGTGACACTTCTCTATTTGGCAACATGGTCTATGACACTATATGAATACAAATTATCATATTTAACCTTTGCATTGTTCGTGTTTGACACTTCCGATTTATCTTTTCCCCAATTCCTTCCTTGTTGGGCTGAAGCATATTAGTATTTTTTTTCTCTCATATAGCAGACAGATTTCATATATGTAGAGTAAATCCAGTGTTTCGACACTCCGTTCCCTGCTATTCGCTGGCATTGCATTTTGAATGGCGCTCAAACTCAACGCCGTACCTTTTACTTAATTAATGTTTCATATAAAAGCGAAGAAATGAAAATATTCATAACTAATAATTAATTCCCTCGAATAGGAATCGAACCCATAACTATCGCGATATAATCACACGATTGTCCCCGTGCGCTACGACTGCCTCATTTTTATATGCAAAATAACAAAAACATAAGACAAATTATACATGGTTATTTGACTCTATTAAATACGGACAATATGTACTCGTATGTTGGTACACAATTACCAACAAAAAATAGATCACAAATACAAATAGCCTACATCGAATGCGAATCGAACCCATGACTTACTACTACGACTCCTATTTAGACAACATGACAATCAACAGTCAGGATTCAAATAATAGAAAATAATATGAAAATTTATATAATTTTTCAAGTAAAAATGACATCAAAACCAATCTAAAAACCGAACTAAAATGAACTCAACATAAGTATTAAATTTATTTTATTTTCTTTTCAAAAGAAGCAAGTGTTAAAACAACATTGTTATATCAACCGGCGTTGCGTGACTATAAAACAGAGTCGAAGCCTCGTCGCCTATCATGTAGGTATTGTGGTAAACAATGACCACATGGTACTGTAGGCGGCTTGTAACACCAAGTTCAAGGTCATGGATGTGATGATGTCGGTTTGATCACTGGTTTATTTTAATTATTCATTATATAATATTATACTAGATTCTTCTCACTTTGCATTTAGTGTCTATTAACATGTTTGAGGCTAGTCGAGGCGCAGGTGTGTGACTGTAAACGGGACTGGTTGTGGGTTTGATCCCCGACTCGAGGAATTGAAATGTATTTTTCAGTGTATATTTTAATTTCGTCGCTTCGGTGTCGAGGCAAAGTGTGGCGTTGATCTCAACCACTCAACACACAATGCCTTCATATTTCAGCAGTAAGTGGAGTGTCTTAACACTAGGCTTTCTACTATACTACATGCAACATGCGGGATACAACGCGAAGCTTTTATAACTTTTTTTAAATATTCATTATATTATACTAGCTTCTTATTCCTACTTTGCACCATTTAACGTCTATTCACATATTATTGAATAGGTTATCAGAATATCTATTCTAATTATAATAGGTGATAAAGACTAAGTATATTAAAATCAGCTTCACGCTGTATCTCATATATGTCACGCTGTATCCTGGCAGAGAGAACCTAGTGTTAAGACATTCCGTTTCTCACTTTCCGCAGAATTTTAATATTATGCCTTAATATTATACGTACTGAGTATACAATATTAGAAAATTTGTTTTAGTTATAGGGTTTTTTTAGAAGATTCGCTACAACTTTTTAAAAAATGTTTAGTTATTAGATTGTTTATTTTAATAATGTTGAAATATTACTTTTAAGAATTTCTTTACGTAGTTTGTTTTATATTTTCTTGCATTATTAGATACAAACTATCACGTTAAAATATACTATAACTTTAATCTCACAAATTTTACTTTTTTGGATGTTTATTGTAAATAAGCTTCATAATTGCGAGTAATTATTTAATGCAATCAATTTAATTATTTACTATTATAATAAATTACGTGTTGAATAAAATACAGTTTAAATTTTAAATGTTACTTTTAATGTTATCATAAGTTTTAAATGTGGGATTTATTGTGTCGTTTATCTTTTTTAAACTAGAATTGACTGGATTTTATGGACAAGTGGACTTGCCTCTAATGTAACCGGTTGAAAATATATTCTATATTGATGTATTTTATACTGTACATACTAGTTTGTTTTATACTTATTAAAAGAATATTTAAGAATAATAAGGTTATATGGCGTTATATGGGATTTCTTTTATTTCTCAAGATATATTCTCGAATTCAGTCTGAAAGCGTAGAACGGAAAGTCTTGCCCACTCTCCTCCTATGTGAAAAAAGGGTGAGCTAAATACATAATTATAAAGTTCCATACTTCCTGTACGCATGTTCTATAGTGAAACAATAATATAATATTTCTTTATAATATACCTATACTATAATAAAAATATATTAGAAAATAATGTTATATTTTTGAAAACTTTAGTTTATAAAAAAAACTGTTTCACGCTGTATCCCACACACAGGGTTTCCCAAGAGAACCTAGTGCTAATACACTCCGTTCCCCACTTTCCGCCGAGTTCTGTAGGCATTGCGTGTTGAGTGGCGGAACTTAACGCCGCGATTTGCCTCGATATCAGAGCGAAGAAATGAAAATATAAATGTAAATAAATATTTCATTTCCTCGAGTGAGGATCGAACCCACAATGAGTCGATTTCACAGTAACACTTTGTGCACCTGCGCCACGACTGGTCTCATTTGAGCCTCATAATTTTTTTTATGAAATTAAATAATATTTTGAATATTTTCTACAATATTTGTAATACTACCAGTTACAAAGTATTCTCCAATCCAATCCAATCTTGTTTAGTCGTACGGCCTTTACTCTCAATGATCCATGTAATGGTGACTTTGATTTTTTATCATAAAAAAAAACTATTCATTTCGGAGTATTTTCTGGTCTGTAGGTGTATTGAGTGAATGAAGTTATTTAGTACTTTTGTTTTTTATTTAAATTTCGAGTTGTGACTTGTTACTCTTAGTCCACTTAGTATGGCAGCAAGGGAGAAAAATCTTTAATTTTTAACCTACTTCTATAAAAGGAGATTAAATAGTCTTGCATAGTTTTTGTTTAAAGTAGGGTTTTTTTTGGACGTGACCGAGACACGTCGTAGCAACACAGCGGCGTCACATATAATGACTATTGACGTCAATTTTAATGTTGTTTATTAAAATCCTAGAACTTAAACTTTTTGTCATAATATTTTTATCTAAAAATATCTATCTATATAACAACTACCTACTGCAATAAGCTTAGCGCATACTTCACTATTATTTATAATTTTAAAAAAGACGCAGTTCTAAAAGATAAAAAAAGAAGCACTATTATTGCCGTAAACTTATACATGCGTTATTGTAAATGATACAGACATACAGATATATCAACATCGTGGTATTTTTGCGGCTAACCGCCGGGATGTCTTAGATGCAATTATAATAAATACTTAAGGAGCCGCCGCCCACTAATTTTAGATCTTATAAAATATATTTATATTGTCATTAAATCGGTCTATTATCTAACTTATTATGGGTAATTTCTTTTTTAATATTAGAATAATGTTTATTTAAATTGCTTATACAGTCAAATTAGACATGTAGAGCAATTTTGCGCAACATATTACATTAATTATAACATATATTTTGTGTTAAGACATAGCGCGGCGTTAAGATCCGCCATTTTAAATGTAATGCCTAGTAGAAAAACGGAGAATGAAGTGAATTGATGCTTGTTTTTTCATTATTAAGTTCACTCTCCTTCTATTGTGCAGGTTGAAAACAAAAATAAAGTTATGTTATTTTTAAATAGATACAGGGCGTTGTGCTATAAGCGGGATACAGCGTGAAGCTGAAAAATGCATATATATTTTATCTTATAAATATTTAATTGTAAAACTTGAATTAAAGATTGTAATAAAAGATTTATTATTTATTATTTTTAATTTTTTTAATGATAGATGGAAGTACCACAACTTTTCCTACCTATCTATAATTGCATAAATTTTGGAATCATTCTTAACAGAATTCTAAATATATTAATTTTACGTATAGTTTACTAATGGTACCGAATTTTAGAGGCTTTACGTGTTGAGTGGCGGAACTCAACGCCGCACTTTGCCTCGATACCAGAGCGAAGAATTGGAAATATAAATTAAAAAAAAATTATTAATTTCCTCAAGTGGGTATCAAATCCACAACCAGTCGATTTTACAGCCACATTTTATGCCGCAGCATTTTTTAATAGAAAATTTATGACAACAGATAAATTTACAATCTTTCAATTATTTTTTTAGCTTTTCTAGACCTTCATGTAAACTATAGACTATAAACTATAACTATAAACTATATGTATATTGTACAATATTTTTTTAACTCGAGAACTTCTCATGTATGTTGAGGCCGGTCGTGGCGCAGCGGCACGAGGTGTGACTGCAAAAGCGACCGGTTGTGGGTTCGATCCCCACTCGAGGAGATGAAATATTTACTTAAATTTATATTTCCATTTCTTCGCTCTGGTGTCGAGGTTAAGCGCGGCGTTGAGTTCTGCCACTCAACACGCAATGCCTCCAGAATTCGGCGGAAAGTCCAGAACGGAGTGTTTTAACTCTCCCTCCATAGGTTCCCTCTGCCTACCCAGCTATATTCGTACCTACTTTCTTAAGAACATTTGTCTTAAACTTGATTTTGCGTCCATTTACCGTTTGTCAGGAAGCCTTTAACAGGTTTTTATTTAACGTTTTTCTCACTTATTGTCGATTAATAAACTAGAATAACAATATATTTGATCGTTTTTTTATAATAACTGATATATTATTAGCATTCAAAACAATAGTTTTACGGAGCCCAACGCTGCAGCTTTCCTTAGCGGATCCAACTATGGAGTGGTATTCGAACCCACAACAAGCGTATACAGTCAGAATACGTAAGAATATTTTTCTCTTTTGGACACAATAAAAACGATAAATGCATTAAATATTTTTCCTCTCAACGTGTGAACATCTTTTGTTCATATTATTAATGATGGTCTTCCTGCGATGTCACAAATTGACATTTACGACGCACTTACTTAATTTGAACGTTTTTTAATGTTAAATAGTTTAAGATAATGTAAAAAATCAACATCATATGCATTTTAATAACCTTTGATATCGGAAATTTGGATTTTTTAAATGTCATTTTCAAACAGAAGGGTAGGCAGAGGGAACCTATTTTTAAGTTACTCCGTTTCCCACCTTTCCACCTAATTCTGGAAGGATTGCGTATTGAGTGGCGGAACTCAACGCCGCGCTTTACCTCAACACTAGAGCGAAGAAATGAAAATATAAATTTAAGCAAATATTTCATTTCCTCGAGTGGGGCTCGAACCCACAACCAGTCGTGTTTCTAGTCACACTCCGCCCCTGCGCCACGACTGGCCTCACTGTTTTTTAACTTAAAATAGAAAAAAAACGAACTACGAATATATTATACAAACGGTTAATAAAATCTCGTTGAAATTCAATAAGCAATATTTTTAGTAAACTGGTTGTTTTCCATAGTTCTGTAATACTTTATTTACATATCTATATTGGTATCTTGTTGCTATGCTTTTTGAATCACTTTTGAAGTCAAAAAGATTGTAGGTATTCATTATATATATACAGTTATTTGTTTTTTTTACATACTGTATATCGCATCTACACACGAGAGCGAGCGAGGCAAGGCAGAGATAGCCTAGCGTTAAGATGCAACGCTCATTGCGTGTTGAGTGGCGGAACCCAACGCCGCTCTTTGTTTCGATATCAGAACTAATAAATAAAAATAATATTACTTAATCTCGAGCGAGAATCGAACTTAAAACCTGTCGCGTTTACAGTCACGCGCTTGTGGCTCTGCGCCACGAATGGCTTCATTATTATTTATGATATGCTTTTTTATATATTATGTATGCACGGAGTGTCATTATTTTGTAGATTCCCTATTTTGGAGTTAGATAACTATACAGGTCTCTTACAAGATATAATGTCGTATATATGAATATAGATATATTAAGAATTTTGATTGATTAAAGAGAATAATTTTATATTTAAAGAAAATAATATTTATAACATTATTATAAAAATGTAAATAAAAAATAAATGATAATTCAAGCTAAGCAAATTCATGCGAATTTGGATTTTTATTTTACAATAGTACTCATTTTTTTTATTTTTCACCGTTTTAATAGTATAATTAATTTTTTTTTTTGTCTGTTTCTATGACTAAAATAAAAAAATCTTGGAACATAACTAATATATGACTATAAACATGAAAATATTTTATTTGGAACATTATAGTAACTAATAATAAACAAAAAACATTACAGCGCTTCTAAAAAGTTGGTCTTGATGTAGAATAAGGTCTTAACTAACTAAATTACCAATTAACCAAGTAGTTGCGCGTGCGCAGCGTCTCAATGGACCAAGAATATTAAATCGGCTTCACTTTGTATCCTGCACAGCAGGGAGGCAGAAGGAACCTAGTGTTAAGACACGCCGTTCCTCATTTTCCGTTGTACTTTTCGAGGTGTTGCGTGTTAAGTGGCGGAACTCAACGCCGCGCCAAGAATAACATATTGTCATAAAATATTTTTCTGTATGAGAACATGTCAGTGGTCTTCCAAGAGGTTGGCTAGATCTACTTCAACAGCCGTCACGTCAAGCAGTCACGCTCACTTTGTTCTGGCCTTCGCCGCAAACCGCGGTTGTGACGTCACTATTATATAACGGATAAACAAATACAGCCGTAATTGAATATGCACATTGTATAGTAAATTATGATATTATTGATTGGTTAAGAAAAATCTTCTTTTAATTTGTGATACTCTTGAGTTTAAATCTTATTTATCTTTCGTTTTTAGTACAATTTTATATGGTTTTTAGTTATAAAACAAAATTTTCAGAATTAATTTACTTACTTCTTTATTACTTAACACAATACAATTATTTTTATTATATTAGATTTCTACTAAGTTGTATAATATTTTTTATAAATATTTTAGTTTAAGATTAATAAATTTTCGATACTGTGTTTCGTTTACATAATAAAATATCAAAAAGGAAGGTTCTATAGCAAGTTAATCAGAAAATAGATATATAATATAATATTCTCGTCACGTGCGTAATAAATAATACATATATGTATATACATACATAATAATAAGTTAGGTACTTACTAGTGAATTTTCCTCATACTATAAAAACCAATGTTCTCAAATATTGCGGTTTTAATATTCTTAAGCGTTTTTACCATTGATATTTTGATTAATTTATTCAATTTCTATTTCTTGTATGGTAACACTTTGTTTTTATAGAATAAAACCATCTAATAAACTAAGAGGATAGTCGTACCGAAGGGCTGCAGGCATGTATGTGGGTTCGTTTTCCACTCGAGGTATTTAAATATTGAATATTTTCATTTCCTCGCTCTGGTAACGAGAAAAAGCGCGGCGTTGAGTTCCGCCACTCAACACCCAATGAATCCAAGATTGGACGGAAAATGGGGAACGAAAGTGACTTAATGGGTGAAGTATTTTTTATCATTTTTGAAGTGCTATTCCACACTTAGAAAGATACATTCGTACGTTTTATACGTTCTCTAAAAAAGAATAAAAATTCCAACGTAGCGATATTTGGAAATTGCCCATGAGGAGCGGGTTCAAATCTGCTATATTCAAATATTGATCGATTGTTGTCCAAATATTGAAGGATTGAAATCTAATCGAGAATATTATGTAAAGACTAGACTATTTCTTTAGATCAGAGGAAGTACCCTATTAATTTTGATTCTCTTTATAGTGTCAAACTACGCGATTTTTGCTATATCAATGGCTACATCTTTTTTTTAATAAATGTAGAAATATTATTTTTTTCCGGAAACATAGGGCTGTATATCTGAGTATACGGTTTGAATTTCAACTCGATATCTTCAAGCGTTACTGAGATAAAGGTTCTTAAGAGACAGACATTCAGACAACAAAGTAATCTTATAAGGGTTCCGTTTTTCCTTAAAAGATACGGAACCCTAAAACAATTTTAATCATTCGATGTATCGAGAAAACCGCGTCTAAGCCAATTATTCGTAATCAAGTACCTACTATATCATTTTCTGTATGACCTTAATCAACTTGCTAAGTTTAATTGAATATTTACGTAAATTGTTAAGTGATGATTTTAATTTTACTTATATATTATATATATTTGTTTATATTAGTAAAAACCTATTTTATTACTTGTTAAAAGGATCTACTCGTTTTAGTAAGCAATTGAATGCGCGGCGTTGAGCTCTGAATATTCTGTTCAGAATTCAGCAAAAAGTGGGTACCGGATTGTCTTAACACTAGGTTCCCTCTGCCTACCCTGCTGTGTGCGGGATACAGCGTGAAGCTGATTTATTTGATTTATTTATTTTGAATGAACAGAAAAATTAAAATCACATAAATAACTTCAACGAGAAGTAGGTACCTAATGTCTTTATAAAACACAAAGGTGTGACTGTAACGCGACGGTTGTGGGTTCGATCCACACTCGAGGAAATGAAATGATTATTCAAATTTATGTTTTCATTTCTTCGCTCAGGTGTCAAGGCAAAGTCCGGCGTTGAGTTCCGCCACTCAACACGTAATGCCTCCAGAATTCAGCGGAAAGTGGGGAACGGTGTTTGTTAACACTAGGTGCCCTCTGCCTACCCTGCTGTGTACGAGATACAGCGTGAAGCTGATTTGTTTTAATTTTTTTTAATAAGAAATTAAAACAAAATTAAACAAATGCGACCCCTTATTGCGACTATAACTTGAACTTCACTGAGGAAATGCTCGTTTTATTACAATAAAACATACATTTGATCAGGTGCATTGTGTTTTTCTCTAGGTTCTCTCAGACTTAATATTATTATTAAATATATATTTTTACCACTCCCCCTAATATCACCTTGTCTACAATAGGAAAAATAAGGACCTCTATTCTTTTTTAACGAAACTCTTCAAGTGACGTAGAGAGCAATTTTAACACGCTCCCTAGCTTTCGAAATTGTAAATTGTAATAGCACTAACAAACGGTTCATAAAACAAGATCTGCTTTCTTATATTTTTTTTTGTGTGTCATAACTAGTATACCTGTAGGTACTTTGCGTTATGAAGTTCATGCTCTTTTGACCACTACTGAGTCGTGATAAACAAAAATTTTATGTTTTAGTATCAAAAGTATTTCTTTAGTATATTGTATGAGAGAATGACTCTATATCTATTACTGATAATACTATTTAAATAATTTTATTGAAAATTGTTAACATTTTTTTAGTTTTTGTATTTGTTTGTTACAGCAATGTCGGCCGACAGGTCGACGACAGATATCCATGGCTTACTTAACGACACTGGTAAGTTCTAATAAAACTTATATAAAATTTATTATATTTTATTACTCTGTTTTATTACGATGCTATTAATGTTAAAAGAGATAGTTTGTAAATAAACTAAGATAGGTACTTAAATATAACTGTATTAGCGTGACTGAAACTGGTGAGCCTATTTTGTTCACAGCGCCATCTATGAACTGACTTTAGAAACAACAAAGTTTCTTTGAATTTGTACTAGATGGCGCTGTAATAAACGTAGCGCCATCTATTAAACGATGGGAAAAAATTGAAACGTTAGTGACATGGCAATTCAATGGTGTTACATTGTTTTCAAAGTCTCTGATAGATGGCGCCTCTATATCAGTCTAAAGTTATTTTATGGCTCTTTCCTACTTCATAGTTTTATATTATAACGTCAGTTAAGTTTTTTTAATATTTTATTGTTTTTTATTTGTAATTTTATTTAGTAGATTTAATTTAATTTTATTTATTATGTTATTTATATATATGTTCGAAAGTGAATATTCTGTCTTTATAAAAATAAATTGTTAACAATTTAGGCACCTATTGTTATTTAATACAATAAAGCAGTTTAAAGTTCAATTTAAACATTTATGCTTTGTATGATTATGGAAGGACAAATGACAAATGTAACTTCTAAATACTTATCAAGTTGAATACACAAAGTACCAACCTAATACCTTTGGATGTTAAGGAAATAATTACCTTATTTTACTAGGTTAAGGTAAAATATAATAAAATTTACTTATTAGTTTACAACTACCTGTTTATCTCTTGAAATAATGTAAAGTTTGTGGAATAAAACTACATTCTTTTTATTGGCGTTTACGCAATATTTACTTAGTGCCGTAATACCACTTCAATGTAAGTCTAACAACCCGTAGAAATGTAACTGTTGTTAGAATTTTGCCTACAGAACAATATAATAAGTCAGTTAACATTAGCCTTGTCAAAAAAGGGCGTAGTGGCGCAGTGACACAAGCGTGTGACATTATCTGGGAATGGCGTGGGAATGAATTATGAGCATAAAATATTTTGATTTCTTTGCTCTGGTATTAAAGGAAAAGCGCGGCGTTGAATTTCGCCACTCAACATTCAATGCCTCGAAAATTCGGCTTAAAATGAGGAACAGACAGGTTGTAACACTAGACTAAAAAATACTTTAAGTTTAAAATTACAGGAATTTCCTTTTGAAATCCTTTTTCACAACAAAATTTGTATACTTACTTATACAAAATCGAAGATTTTTAGGTTAACCTATTGTAGAGCTGATTTACCACTTAAAGGAAATAAACATTAAAATGTTTTTAAGAATAAGTTTATTTTTATTTTTATATCATATTTTTAATTTATATTTTCATTTCTTTGCTTTGGTGTCGAAGCAAAGAACTGCGTTGAGTGCCGCCACTCAACATGCAATGCCTCCAGAATTCGGCGGGTAGTAGAAAGCGGAGTGTCTTAACACTTGATTCCATTTACCTACTCCGCTACATGCGGGATACAGTGTGAAGCTTACAAAAATATATAATATATTTTTATAACTTTCTCGTATAGTCACTGTAGCGCCACACACACCTACACGATTTCTTTTTTAAAGAAACTACTTATAGACTTTATCATGAAACTTTCACTCATACGCTTCAGTGAACCATATAAAAAATATAAATAAAATAAATCAGCTTCACGCTGTATCCCGTATACAACAAGGTAGGCACAGGGAACCTAGTGTTAACGTAACACTATTAAGACACTCCGATACCTATTTTCCGTCGAATTCTGGAGACATTACGTTTTGAGTGGCAGAACTAAACACCGCGCTTCGCCTCACACCAGAGGGAAGAAATTAAAATATAAATTCAAGTTAGCATATCATTTTCTTGAATGGGTATAGGACCCACTTATGCGTTTAAAAACGGAATATTCTTTATATGTATTGCCGACAAGTGCTCTGTATTTAACAGAGAAATCTAACGCTAAAGATACCTGAAGGTAACTTTTATATGCATGAAATATACCAAATGCTATCACTGATTACTGAAAAATTAGATATGTATATATAAAATAAAAGATCCAGGCCAGTCGTGGCGCAGCGGCACGAAGTGTGGCTGTAAAACCGACTGGTTGTGGGTTCGATCCTCACTCGAGTAGATGAAATATTTACTTAAATGTATATTTCCATTTTCTTCGCTCTGGTGTGGAGGTTAAGCGCGGTGTTGAGGTCTGCCACTCAACACGTAATGCCTCCAGAATTCGGCAGAAAGTGTAGAACGGAATGTCTTAACACTAGGTTCCCCCTGCCTACCCTGCTGTGTGCGGGACATAGCGAGAAACTGTATTATTTAATATTTTTATCGTTCTATTAAAAAATAGAACCGAAGATCCGTATCGGATTATATTTCTTCGAATAAACAAAATGATAAACAAACATCTAAATTCCAATTAACTTATTAGTTATTTGTTATGTTCAGCAACATTGTAATTTACACCAATAAAAAGATATCCGTCACCGCCAAGATTATTCCATTGAACAACATAATATTGAAAACAGAATATGAAGAAATATACCGTTTTATTAATTATTATAGAAGGTCTCGGGTCAATCTCAATGCAAATAGATTATTCTACAGGCGGAACCGTTTTCGTAACAATAATAGAAGGAAATTGAGTATTGTTTCCATAACACTGTCTACACGTGTTTCTATATTTTGCCGTGAAAAAATTTAATAGTATGTGTTTGCAGCTAATGTTGGATTTTATACACTTTATTTATATAGTATATGAGGTTTTATGAGGCCAGTCGTGGCGCAGGGGCACAAGTGTGTGACTGTAAGCGCGACTGGTTGCGGGTTCTATATCACTACTACTACTAGCAGGGTAGTCAGAGAGAACGGAGAGCCAAATGCTACAGTCTCTACATACGACTTTCGCTTCATCCACTGTCATCAACCTCTTCATACATCTTTCTTTCTTCCGGGGAGTCCTCTTGCTTTTTACGTGACCTCCCTCCAGTATCTTCGATCAGTATTTTCGAAGGTCAACCGAAATCTCCCCCTACCTTTCTTACCGCTTTAGAAAACTGCATTTTTCTATACAGTTAATAGGCAATTAACACGTCTAAAGATTATTGTCAGTTTACGTAAGTCATTAAAAACTTTCCAATCTCTTGAATGATTAACCATACAGGAAATGTTTAGTACTTTCCTGTTTTTCTAGATATTAATTATCAGATATCAGTTTCACCCGCCTCATGCCGGACTATTATAACTGTTTCTATCAATTATTTAGCGATTTGTGGAATCGATATTGAGTTTTTAATTACAACTTACAATCTTGTCAAGATATCAAAAAAACACACACACACAAACACACACACACACAACACGTGACGTAGCTGTGCTTTACTTAGCGGAGAGTGGAGAAATACATTTCTTAGCAGTAGATTTTCTCCGCCTATATTGCTATATGGGAAAAAAATCGAAGCTAAGAGAACTAACCATATAAACATAACAAAATATTCGGCAAAAGTATACACCAAAGTGAGAAATCACGAAGTAGGTAATCAACAATCTGTTATACGTGGCCTGCTTTTTCTCAAATGTAAATAGATTTTTTCCATACAAACCGCACGATTTACAAAGGTTACGATACTTGCAATACGGTTACGGTTCTGAGTATTTAATTTGGCTAAACGTTCCACTTTCTATACCATTTTCAAGTTGACTTACTGACTTAACTGTAATTTAACCTAAATTAGGGAGGGTGAGAGTGGTCAAAAACAAAATTCTTAAATATTAATATTTATTGTGCTATATATATTGCAAATAAATATCTATAAATATTGAGGCCAATGGTGGTGTAGGGGTAAAAGCGTGTGTGTGTGGGCTCGATCCCTACTCGAGGACATGTATTTTTTATATTTTTCATGTCATCGGTCTGATGTCGAGGCAATGCGTGGCGTTGAGTTTCGCCACTCTCATTCTGAAAATGCCTACCCCGCTGTGTGCGGGATACATTGTAAAGCTAAAAAAAACCTAAAAATATGTACTGTTTTACTTTAAAAAAACAACTTTACGCTATATTCGGCACACAGCAGGGTAGGCAGAAGGAACATACTGTTAAGACTCTCAGTTCCCCACTTTCCGCCGAATTCTAGAGGCTTTGCGTGTCAAGTGGCGGAACTCAACGCCGCGCTTTGCCTCGACACCAAAGCGACGAAATGAAAATATAAATTTAAATAAATATTTCATTTCCTCGAGTGGGGATTTAACCCATAACCACTCGTGTTTACAGTCCCACTTTGTGCCCCTGCGCCACGACTGGCCTTGTTTTACATAATCCATATATATAATTACTAATTATACTAGCTAATAAATTTATCTATCTATTAATAATATTATTATTACTTTATATAACCCCCACAAGATATTGAAATAATTAATTATAATAACAAGCTGTTTTACTAAGGAGAAGCGAGTACTTTTGGTACAACGACGCAGTCCGCTGGGGGCGCGATAACAGATATTCCATATCTGTATAAGTTACTGGACCCTTGACATTTAAACAAATAAACGTGATAAGAAATGGAAACCTCCTTCCTAGTGCTATCTTTATTTTAGCATAATCAATGAAATTTAAGAATATATTGCGTTATACTGTTTAATTAGGGGTTAAAATATCTTATGATATCTTCTTGTTGTTTTATTAATATTTTATTATGACTATGTTTATTTATAATCGTATTCTATACTTGTAAGTTCATATAAAAAAAATAATTAAATTAGCTTCACGCTGTATCCCGCACACAGCAGGGTAGGCAGAGGGAACCTAGTGTTAAGACACTCCGTTCCCCACTTTCTGCCGGATTTTGGAGGCATTGCGTGTTGAGTGGCAGAACTCAACGCCGCGCTTAACCTCGACACCAGAGCGAAGAAATGGAAATATAAATTTAAGTAAATATTTCATCTCCTCGAGTGGGGATCGAACCCACAACCAGTCGGTTTTGCAGTCACACCTCGTGCCGCTGCGCCACGACCGGTCTCATATAGTCTTATATAAATAATATTTAAACTTGACTTCTTCATAATTCTCCAAGTTCATTTGCTAGGACGAATGTGGGGAAGTCAAGTAAATATTAGAAGTGAGATAAAGATACACCTAATATATTAAACTCTCGTTTTTCGTACTTTTTACGTTTTGCAAAGGCAGTAGATTGGAACACAATATAAACATACACGTTATATAACGGTTTTATAACGTTTAATTATTTCCGTTCCAAGTTCGAAAATAGCTCTATATAATATCACCTTCACGCTGTATCCCGCACACTGCAAAGTAAGCAGAGGGAACCTAGTGTTAAGACACTCCGTTCCTCACATTCTGCCGAATTCTGGAGGCATTGGGTGTTTAGTGGCAGAACTCAACGCCGCGCTTGTTCTCGACGCCAGAGCGAAGAAATGGAAATATAAATTTAAGTAAATATTTCATCTCCTCGAGAGGGAATCGAACCCACAACCAGTCCCACTTTGTGCCACTGCGCCACGAATGGCTTTATATAATGTTTTGTTGAAAATTCTTATATATTAAAATGTATATATAAAATTTTCAAATATATCCTTTTTACCGACCCTGGTAAGATTGTAAGATACTTGTTGTTTATAATTTATTAAAAAAAAAACAAAAACGACTTTAGTGGTAAAGATAAATTATAGAATTTCATATAAAATTTCAAATTGATAAATTAATACTACTATCAGTTAGACTCGTGTTTTGGTTTAGTACCTACTTAACGCAAAGCCAAGGATTACGGGTTCGATCTCTATAGATTATAGGTATTTGTTAAGTAAGCCTGAGTATTGTTTCTTTATCTTCATATCAGTGATTGATATTTATGAATTATATTAAACTTATATAACGTATATTTAATTATTATCTTCTCGTAAAACCGACTGGTTGTGGGTTCGATCCCCACTCGAGGAGATGAAATATTTACTTAAATTTATATTTCCATTTCTTCGCTCTCGTGTCGAGGACAAGCGCGGCGTTGAGTTCTGCTACTCAACACACAATGTCTCCAGAACTCTGCAGAAAGTGGGGAACGGAATGTCTTAACACTATGTTCCCTCTGCCTACCCTGCAGTGTGCGGGATACAGCGTGAAGCTGATTAATTTATTATTACCTAATTGTATTACTTTATTCACTTAAAAGCTTCATATTTTCCGCATAACAGAGTAGACAAAAGGAAACTAGTGTTCAGACACTGTGTCCTGCACTTACCTATATGATTGGAGATATTGCCTGTTGAGCGGCGGAACTCAACGCCGAGTTTTATCTCGCAGAGATGGGAACTAAAACAAAAATAAGCACTATCATTCAATCGAACCCACAACCACCAAACAAAAATAAATTAAGCTTTCCAAAAGCGTGCTATACGAAACCGGCACAACTTGTGTTTCCTACGCTGTAGACTAAACATGTCATTATATCGTACATTTCGTTATCGGCGGACGTTTTCGGGTACAAATAATGTTTCCGATGTAATGGGGTGATGTTGATGTGATGTGGACAGACATACATACATACATACATACGCACTCATATCTTTGTTTTGGTTAATACGTGCGTCACTACTGGCCTCCCTATATGATCTTTATATTATTGTGGCATTATAGTTATTGTTCACATTCACGGTTGAACTGCTTTGTTGTGAGAATAACTATATGAGGCCAGTCGTGGCGCAGGGGCGTGAGCGTGTGATTTTAAACGCGACAGGTTATGAGTTCGATTCCCACTCGAAGAAATTTAATATTTAATATTTTCGTTTGTTCTCAAAAATTAAAACTATATCGTATTTTTTTCTATATTATGTTGTAAATACAAGATGTGCCCTTGCATACAGTACAAGTAAGAAATCTTAGTTGTACTTTAATTAGAAATATAATGGAACCTTTTTAATATATTATATTTGTAAAAATAACAAAACACAATTGAATTTCGTAAAATGTATATTATAACCATATTAAGAGAATTGTAAGAGTTAAAATAATAAATTTAATTAAGAAAAATAATTATGCCATATTATTGTTAATACAATAAGTTTTATTACTAAAGAATTTTTTGAAGTAATTGATATTGTGGCGCAGCGGCACGAAGTGTGACTGTAAAACCGACTGGTTGTGGGTTCGATCCCCACTCGAGGAGATGAGATATTTACTTAAATTTATATTTCCATTTCTTCGCTCTGGTGGCGAGGTTAAGCGTGGCGTTGAGTTCTGCCACTCAACACGCAATGCCTCCAGAATTCGGTAGGAAGTGGGGAACACACACTAGGTTCCCTCTGCCTACCCAGCTGTGTGCGGGAGACAGCGTGAAGCTGATTATTAATCTCCGGAAATGCTGGTATATGAATATAGTAATGTCAGGTTAACTTTATTTATCTAAAACTAAGGCTATATTATTAAATTAAAAATTAAATTAAATCCGCTTCACGCTGTATCCCGCACACAGCAGGGTAGGCAGCAGAGGAAACTTAGTGTTAAGACACTCCGTTCCCCACTTTCTGCCGAAATGTGTTGACTGGCAGAACTCAACGCCGCGCTTAACCTCGACACCAGAGCGAAGAAATGGAAATATAAATTTAAGTAAATATTTCATCTCCTCGAGTGGGGATCGAACCCACAATCAGTTGGTTTTACAGTCACACCTCGTGCCGCTGCGCCACGACTGGCCTCTTATTAAATATTGTAATAAAAGTGGCTTACCAATGGGGCCTTCTATGTAGTATTATAAATAGTTATTACTTTATTAGCATAAGTTCAATAACATTAAGATATTCGATTATTAATAAGATTGAATATTAAATAGAAATAAGTATAACTAATATATTTTTTTCATATTAACAAAAAAATAACGATAAAAATAAAAGAAACAGGTACATGGAGGTTTTCTACATGAACGAGGCTTGAAGATTTTCAAGCGAATATTTTTTCTTATTAACATAATAATATTTAATATTTAATTTACCAATATGAAATATATTTTATTTTTAATTTTCTTTTAATCATGACATTTTTAAATAATTCTGGTTGTCGGTTATTTAATGTAACATATTATTAAATTATATATTTTACAAATATTGGTTTTGGTATTATTTACTTTTGTCATAAAAATGTTTTTTTTATATATAATAATTATCGTAATCCACGCTGTTTAATTACGCACGCATCCATTGGCATTGTTTTCACGCATATTTTTTTTTTATTACAGAATCGGATCTCACCGGCTTATTACATGTTGGTAAGTGCATCATTTCACTTTCACTTTCATTGTATATTTAACTTTTTTATATTTTACTACTGGTGACTGGTGTAAACTTTTTTAAATGTATACGTATAAAGTTATCATTTTCTTTTATTAATCTGTGAAAATTTATTATTTATGTGACATGGATCCAAAAGGACCAGAATCCAGGCATCCATCCAAAAAAAATTAGAAATATATTTTAAATTTACTCATGGTTTTCTTTAGATAATAAAATTTATTTTTTGAACGCGATCTTATTTTTAAGTTTATAGCAACTACTTTAGAATAAGAAGATAAGCTCTATTTCTAAAAGTCATACATGTAAATATAATTATTTATCGTTATCTGTATGTATTATTTACACAAAAATTTCATCAGACTATTATAAAGAGCGTATATTAACTTTTCCACTTCTTCTAAATTGAATGCTATGTAAACATTTGATAAAATTACCTATATTAAAAGTTAAATTATAAATTCAGTGTCCCCCTTTATGCTAAAATTTCTTTTAAATATTCACAAAATCTATATGAGGTGTTGGCCTGAGGTAATGTTATAATTTATAAGATCACTTTGTTGTCCGTCCATTAGCCTCGTCAAGGGCATTTATCTCAGGAACCCTTGGATAAATCAAGTTGAAATTCAAATCATATACTCAGATCTACGGTCCCTTAATGCTTACTTAAAAGAAAGATATGGCCGTTTATATTGCAAAAAACGCGTATTTCAGCACTAGTCGTACGGAACCAACCGAGTCCAACTCGCGCTTGTCTGGTATTTTTATACAAAACTGTTACTGTTTTCAGTAAAGTTAATATCATGAACTAAGTTAAAATTCTATTTAAAGTAATGTAGTATTTCTGAACGATTTAGCACGTTTAATTAAGTGAGAAGGATATAAAATGTTACCGTCATTATGACGCAGTTTTAGGTATATACTTCGTGAATATAACAATCTATATATATAAAACGGCATGTACCTGACTGACTGAGGTAAGACGCACGCACAGCTGTAGCCGCTGTGCGTAGGAACGTGAGATTTGGACAGATGTTTATTTTCATAATCTGGACATCCACTAAGAAAGAATTTTGAAAAATGTTAACCTAAAGGGATGAAATAGGGGTTGAAAGTTTGTATAGATTTTTTAAATCGGCATCGATTTTGATAAAATTTGAAATTCAGACTCTTAAAAACATTTAATTGAACACGTGTTTCATGCTTTTTTAGAATTCACCCCCTATGGGTGCAAATAAAGGGTTGAAAGTTTGTATGGAAGAATCTTTAAATCGCCACCGATTTTTATAAAAAATTAAATTCAGACTGTTAAAAATATTTTATTGGACACGTGTTTCGGGATTTTTTTTAGAATTCCCTTAAGGGTGCAAATAAGCGGGCGAAGCCGCGCGCGCCTTCTAGTAATCGATAAAACAGAAAAACAAAGAATGTTAATTAATTTAATTTAAATATTCCACGCTTTATTCTTAATATTTAGTTATTTTTATCAATTAATTAAAACTATTCCTTCTTACTATAATATAATAAGAATATAAATGTAAAAGTTTGACACACAATAACTACTGAACGGATCTATATGAAACTTTACAGTATTATAGCTTATATGTACATCAGAAAAACACATAGAATATAATTTAAGAAAAGATTTTAATATTTTTTATTGAGAAATTAAAATCTTTATATTTTAATAACTTAAGCGGACGAAGCCGCGTAAGGTTTGCTAGTTAAAATAAATAAAAATAAAATAATCGAAGAAAATAAACATTTTGTAGTATTATTAAGCGCATTCAATAATAGATTTCCGATAAACAAACAGAATTCACATTTTTTTTTGTAGAGAAAAGCCATTGTTATTAGCTAAATTAGCTTTTATACAATCAATGGCATTGAACTAAAATAGTACACAAAAGCGTCTTCCGCTGTCAGCTTTTGCTAATATTATTTCTTTTGTGATGTGATCTAATTTCCTGTTTGTATGGTATTTTTAATGTACACAATTCAGAGGAAAAATATATAGTGACATATTGGAATGTGTTGAAAACACTAATTATGATTATTTTCGATTTTAAATTTATTCATAGATATTTCTAGAACCCGAGGCAACCTATACATTTTATAATATAGAGTTGTTAATCGTGGATAGTAGTATATTAATTACGAAAATGAAAGAAAAGTTAATAAAAATAAATAAATACTAGGCTAGTATTAAATACAAGGACATGAAATGATGCACAATTTTATTTAAATAAACATAAAATAGATATAAATATTCAGTTGTACTATTTACAAAGTTAATAAATAAGAAAACGGTTACGGTTAGTATAAAACCAAACGGTAAACTACAGTGTTACAATTAGATTTTCTGTTTTATAGTCCTCTCACGCTACGTAGTTAAAAGTTTTATTTCGTATTCACGTATTAGTTGCAGATAGCAATATACTTTTTATTAAAAAAAATCAACTAAAGATAGTGAGGCTAGTCGTGGCGCAGCGGCACAAAGTGTGACTGTAAAACCGACTGGTTGTGGGTTCGATCCCCAAGATGAAATATTTACTTAAATTTATATTTCCATTTCTTTGCCCTGGTGTCGAGGACAAGCGCGGCGTTGAGTTCTGCCACTCAACACGCAATGCCTCCAGAATTCGGAAGAAAGTGGGGAACGGAGTGTCTTAACACTAGGTTCCCTCTGCCTACCCTGCAGTGTGAAGGATACAGCGTGAAGCTGAAACAAAAAACTAAAGGTATCCTGTAGGATACCTTTAGTTTTTTTACTACTCGAAAAGCCATTAAAAGATATTTCAAAGCACAATATTAAATAATATCTGCGCCATTACTCCATAATAATAATTATTACATGACAAGATATATTAGTAGCGTGCGTTTCAATTAACGTCCACGAGGGTAATTGGTGATGCCGACCTCGGGCTGATGGTCCTTCAAATGACAAGCTGAAACTGTATACCGTATTTAATATGTTATTGTAACAGACAAACTAAATACTTTTTATATTAGTACTTTTCTAGAAGCATATAAAAATATCCAGTTTTTTCTATAGTAATTCAATATAGGCGCCAAGGCAACGCAAGAAATCTTACAACGAGATTTGTCAATGATATTCAAGAAACAATGATTCTTTTCAGTTGTGTTATTCGGTTTTTATAACTAATAATTGGGTGTTTATAGTACTTCCGGGATTTCCAAAACTTAATTGTTGTTAATAAATACCTAACCTTTTTTGTTTTTTCTTTTAAAGATGGTGAAATGTAGGTGAGTTTCGATCTAAAAATATAACACTATATTATATAACGTTATAATTTTTAGATGTTATCATGCTATAGTTCTGATATATGGAAATTTATAAATGAAAAAAAAACGTTAAAACAATATTATTTTATTACTATTTGTATATTATGAAAGTTTTCAACAGGTAAAGTTCAGTTGGATCTGAAAAAGCGTACCGATGTCTGTAATAAAGCTAACGGCGTTCTTTCTGCGTTGGAGAACCACAGTTTAGCATATAACTGCAAATTTAGAGGTTCAAGATACTGTATTTTTGACCGACGATGTTATATTTTAAGAGAAGAATTCAAAAAATATATTGCGGTAGGTATGTTGTGGTACTTTTTCGTAAGATCTGTACAATATCTTGATAATTAGAACTCGAAGTCAAGAGATTAAAAATACTTAAGAGAATATATTAAAAATTAAGAACAAAGAAAGAAAAATGTAAAGAGTTTGGCGTGATTATAATATTAATTAATATATAAAAGAATAAATTGTGAAGTTTAGTTTATTGAACGAAACTTCTAGAATAATGTTTCAATTTGGCATAGTAAATGCTTAATGCATATTAATATTTTACTTGGCATTGTACCAGAAATTAATTTAAATGTCTTTTAATCGCCTCTTAGATGATCTGAAGTACTAAAGTAAATATAACTATTTTAATTGATCTTTACGAGCGTATATTCTAGAATTTACGATCTTTGTGATCCGCCGCGTACAAATGTCAAATAATGACAGATTAAATACTGAAAGTCGACATGACGTTTTTAAATTTTATAAGTACTTAATAATATATTATTTTTATTTTAAATAATTTGGCATTATTCCAGAAAATATTGGATATGTTTAGTCATGCGAAGTTAAAATAATAAAAATGTTTTTTCTTGGGCTCAAATACAAAGGACTAATGAAATCGAGGTTTTATTGTTGCAAAGTCATTTCGTTCATTCAACTTTATACTACTACAGTGTAATAATATATTTTGTACACTGAAAAATAATATATACAATTTTTGAGCATTTTTAAAGTGTTATTTCTCATTTAGGAAATAAAAATACTTATATAGAAAACGTATAAAAATTTGAACATAGCGGGTTCAAATCCCTTCAAATTTTTATGTTTTCCTAATAATTATAAATACAATTTATGGTAATATATGATTTTTGTAATTACAAACAAAAATATAGTAAAATTACTAATGTTGAAATATTAATGAATCTGTAATGAAAGTATTTTTAAATCCTATTTTGTTTAATAATATTATAAAAATGACTATAAGTCACTACCTCACACTCTAAATAAAACTTATAAAATCATACGTTGAGGTCGTTGCAAACATTAATAAAAACAGGATAAAATAAAAAAAATATACTCATATATTCGGTTTGCTAAAAACAACATCAATTAACAGTCATGTTTATATTATAAATTTTTCAAATATATATCACAATATGTCGAAACAATAATATTTTTTTAAAAATTTACCAAATTTTCCTTATAAATAAACATATTGAATGCGTTATAATATTTTTAATACACAAACATTTTCATATCGCAATATTACTGACGTAATATATTATATGTATGACATTAACTAAACACAATTGCGCCGTTTGTAAATTTTATTTGTATTATTGTTTGTTCGTGGCTCAGGCATAGAAATGTGTATAAAATATATATATGCTTATTTGAAATTAATTTAGTTAGGAAGCGAAACCAAGCACGGTACTATATTGAATCTATCTAAGCCACGAAAACCTATTTTTATTCATCAGCTTCACGCTGTATTCCGCACAAAACAGGTTAGGCAGAAAGATCTAGTGTTAAGACTCTCCGTTCCCCACTTTCCGCTGAATTCTGAAGGCATTGCGTGCTGAGTGACGGAACTCAACGCCGCGCTTTGCCTCGACACCAGAGCGAACAAATGAAAATATAAATTTAAATAAATATTTCATTTCCTCGAGTGGGGATCGAACCCACAACCAGTCACGTTTACAGTCACACCTTGGCAATAGCGCCACGACTGGCTTCAATTTTTAATATAGATTTTTTTTTAAATCAATATTAAAATAGTAAATCTGTAATTCGACCGTACAATAAAGCAACTAACCACTAGGGTATCCACATATTTTGGTGTACCAATCGTACATCCTATTCTACGTTCTCATCGCCTGATCAAAATAAAACCCACCAGAACCGACAGACAGAAAATGAGGAAACGGGGTTGAAATAACTAAACACTAACTGACACATAAAGAGTCGTTTATCGTCCTTAATTTAATAGTTCCCGTAACGAATTCGTAGCTGCAATTAATTCTTTGAATGACACACACAAACACACAGAAAACCGTTGGTTTTGATATAGTTCGTGTATTGTAGCCTTTGTTGTAATGGTACCACGAGTCACGAAGTCCACGTCTCCAGCATTATTTTGTTTGTAGACTATTTTTGTTTTTGCAACGACGCAATTTGTTTTCCTGTTTTGATGGTAGTTAGTTACGTAGAATTAAATACGCGTAGGTCACGCTGAAATAAAAACGCAATTAGTTAAAGTTTCAGCATGTTAGTTGTATTTTTAACTTAATGAAATATATAATATTGTTTATTGTACTAAAATACATAGTAAATAAAAATATTTCGTATACAAAGGTGGATTTCTCTATAAGAGATATCTTCCAGTCAACTAGTGGAAGTGGTTAAGTGCCAAGTAGCGAGTAAAGACACAGTAAAATTCTAGAAATGTAAAGTTATATACTAGTAATTAAATACAGCTAAAAAATGTAATTGTATATTGTTATAATACATATATACACAAATATATATATATAAATACATATATATCAGATGAAAATGCGGTATGAAAATAGATAATGAAATATTGGGGGTAATATAGATAGTTGTGAAGAAATACACGCAATTCCTATTGAATATATTAGCTTTAATCAAGACAATGCAATTTTTGAGCAATTGTTACTTCTGTTCCCATATAAATATATAACTTGGAAAAACTGGCCTATAAATATTTAATCACAACTAAATAATTGAAACGACATAAACTTCAATTATTAGTAAT
Source organism: Heliconius himera (assembly GCA_021202915.1). NCBI lineage: Eukaryota > Metazoa > Arthropoda > Insecta > Lepidoptera > Nymphalidae > Heliconius > Heliconius himera. The sequence continues at coordinate 843,577 of JAJHJA010000144.1, read as the reverse complement.
ATAATCATATAATGCTATTTCAGTTATAATCAATACATTTTGTAGCACATTTTATTTGTAGTATCTACGGGGCTGTACTGGAAGCAGAAAACTTTAAAGCAACCTGTCAGTTTGTCTGTAATAAACATCACACAGACAGACGTAAACACTGCGCAAATTAACAATTAAAACCGCGATTGTTTTTACAAGACGAAAAAAGACTGGTCGATCTGCGCAGGAGCAGCGTAAAAATATATTGGACTTTTGGGAATTTGTTTGTAGTATTTATCTATTATTTATTGTTCTAAACAGTGATAACTATCTGGTCTTGGTTTTTTTTCAGTTTGGGAAAGTTTCAAGAGATATTTATATCTCATTTTATATCTCAAGCCTAATATTTACCTTATTTTCAACATGACGATGTATTTATAATAACAAAATATATCTATATATCTTATAGAAGAAAAAAATAACTACAAAATTATATGATGAAGGCTTGGTTTGTATATAATTTACATATAAAATATTAATTGTTAACAAAATTCGCTACTTCATACGCCTACTAAGTATAAATGATTATTAAGTGACCAAAATACAAATGACCCTGTCTGTTTAGGAGGAAGAGACTAATATCATATCTGAATCGAATTTTAAAATACATCGTTGTTTAGTCAATTGTCTGTAAATTTTTGTTGCCTTTGTTGTGAACGATTTCTTTCCAATCATGCTATTGTATTTTGACTATAATTCAAAATTTTCTCTTGAACAGGAATTTATAGGAGTTGGTACAAAAATCGACCAGGTGCGAGTCGGACTCGTGTTCCGTCAGACGATGTGTTCCGTACCATTGTCTGATTTTGATCCGGCGAAATACATCGTTTCCGGCGAAATTTTGCCTGTGTTAATAGAAATCACGGTATATGAGATACAACATAGTGACAGACGGGCAGACAGACAAACTGACAGCCAAGCCTTTGAGTACGAAACCCTAAAAACAAGTTGTCTACTCGTAATTGTGGTAATATTTATGAAATTACTTGAATACGAATTAGTAAATATTACCACTATATAAGTATATAATAAAAAATGAAACACATAACTATTACATATTCATTTAGTGTATCTAACTATTTATCAAGGCCTCCCAGCAAACCAGGAAGAACACCTGAGGTGAATAACGTTTATATATATATATTATGCGTTTATGTATGTATATATATATGTATGTTTATGTGCAATTTCTGCGCAATTAGTAAAAAAGTGACGCCCATTGACGTCATCTGTGTAAGGAACACGAACGTAACGTGTAAAAGATGTCATACTGATTCGTTATGATATACTGATACGAGAAGCGGAAAGATAAGTCCGATCGCTGCTTGTTAAATATGCTAGCTGCTGTAAATTTTTTTTTCAGCTTCTCGCTTTATCCCGCATATTGCAGGGTCGGCGGAGGGAACTTAGTGTTCAGATACTCCGTTCCCCAATTTCTGCCGAAATTTGGTGGCATAGCATCTTCATTGGCGGAACTCAATGCACCGTTTTACCTCATTACAAGAGAGAAGAAATGACAATGTTAATAAATAATAATTCATTCCCCCGAGTGAGAATCAAACCCACAACCATCACGTTTACATTCACGCCCTTTTGCCACTGCGCTACATTGGCCTGGGAATATTTAATTGACTATAATTATTTTAAATTATTACAACGTACGATATTAAGACTAAGATAGGTGTGCCCTCGTCTTTATCCTTAAATTGAATATTTAACCTAGAGTTATATAATTAAGGTATTATGTGTTTATACAATAATATATTGACAATTGCGATACATTTGGATTGTATATTGTAATATCATTAAATTTCAATAAAAGGTTAAAATTTTAATATGTTTTAGAATCATGGGTTTTTTTTTAATTTGCTTATTGGCATCCTTGCCTAAGTAAAATAAAAAAAATAAGCAAAATAAAAAAAAAAAACGATCGATGCTAAAAGATCGATATAAAACAACTCGCATATGTAAATGCAAATCGCATCAAAATAACCTTTAACTTATCACGTGTAAATACTTAACATCTTCAAACAAAAACGGAAATTTCTCTTCATATGTTAATTAAACATAATATGAAATTCTTCAAAACAAAAGATATTATAAGCTTAGAAAATCAGTACAAAGAGTGAATGATGAGAACAACTAAAGTATTTCATGTCGAATGCAGAATAAGTGAGACAATCGCATACCATCGCTTTCGGAGTTTTCCAATGGCCGTGTACGTAGAACTCGAGTCCGTGACCAATCTTTTACCAAGATGGGTTACATTGCACGTGAGGTTTTGAACGATGTTCATGTTTTTTAAGTATTTATTGTATGATTTATATCTATGTATGCTTATCTTGTCTAGATAATAACGTTTTCTAGAAATATGGATTTTGTTTGTTCTGAGTTTGAGATTTTTTTTAAAGGTGATGCTTTTTGGCAAGTGTTTTTTTTTATTGTTTTGTTTAAAAGATTAACTGAAACTAAATACACTTTGAAAATATAAAAACAATATTTTAATATAATTATAATTGGCAATGATAAAATAAAAAGGCAAAATTAATTAGAAATTAAAACAAAATAAATGATAACGACTTTAATCCATTGTGTTTTGATAGATATAATTGTTTGCCACGCATAAGTTATTAATATTAAAAATAAAAATGATATCAGTTTGCAAATCTGTTTTTTAAGAATTCCCAAAAAACGAATTTACAGATATTATCGATTTCAATTACTAAATTTCAAACAATATTTTTGTTTATCGTTCTCGTAATGTTTTCTATAATCGGACAATGACTTAAAAAATAAATAAAATTATTATCTTCTATAACTTTTAGTTTATTTATTAGTAAAAGTCAGAAAGCATCAGCTTACAGGAAAACAAGTCAATCTGTTCTGATCTAGAAATGTTTTTTTACAGTGACGCTAACGTGCCAAGCGTGGGACGGCGTCCGTCATTAGATCAAAAATGTCACAGCCCAGGCAGGTTTTGACTTACGACGCAATTGTAGCTTACTTTTGTAATCGAAACTTCTTTAATTTTTTGTTGAAAAATCACATTACAGTTTGACGAAATTTCACGTATACATTTCAAAAAATAAGTTTTTTTTCAACTATATAAAAGAGATGAAGTAAGAGATGAAATATGATATAAGAAACTTTTTAAAAACTTTTTTAATGATTTTATCCTCTATAAATCTTGTTTGCAATACATTTATTACATTCATCTATTCTCTGCAATGCGAAATACATACCAGTTTCAACAGATTTGTTCTTTGTGTTTGTCTCACTTTCACGCAAAATTACTAAACGAATTTAGACGAAACTTTACAGTAGAATAGCTTTTATATAAAGAATAATACATATCCGACAACTTATGTGAATATTTTGTATAATTTGACTATAACCTAAAAATACTTTTAAACGGGCGAAGCCGCGTTTGAACAACTATTGGTTGTATTATAAAGTTAAAGAAGTGGAATAATACAAGGGCTTAAGCATCCAATCAACGTCGTATAATAACAAATTAATGACATTCGAAGTGAAACGTATTTATGGGCAAATCAATACGGCGTGTTGACGCCAGTGTACGTCACGTTTCCCGTAACCTTGTCACCGTCACAAGCAGCTATCGTAATACATATTTTCATATAAAAACTTGGCGGTGTCTAATGCTTCCTACAAGAGACGCTTATGACGTCTTAACTTAGAAGAAACTTTTATTTTATATAGAGTTAGTTATTTGCCTTCTTAATCTTTGGTAACTTTATGTTTGTTCGACGATTCAAAAGTACTTGCGATTATCTATTTAAATAAAGGCCAGTGGTCGCGCAGTGGCACGAGGTGTGACTGTAAAACCGACTGGTTATGGGTTCGATCCCCACTAGAGGAGATGAAATATTTACTTAAATTTATATTTCCAATTCTTCACTCTGCCTACCCTGCTGTGTGCGGGATACAGCGTGAAGCTGATTTAATTTAAATAAAGAATATTTAAAATTCTGCTAGTATTTGAACGTTAGGCTGTGTAGTAAGTAAGTGTTTTTAGCGCTAGGTTCCCTCTGCCTATCCTATTATATGGGGGATACAGTATAAAGCTATACTTTTTGTTATTAAAAATGGAGCGAAGATCAAATGAAATTATATTAAATGATGTTCGACATGTTGTACATTAAACAAGTAATACTCAATTAAACATCTTGCTGCCTAGAGAAAATGGACGCCTAACCGAGTTGGATAGCTGCTTGGATAGTGGCGTTTCACGATACAGTATTAAATTTTTTTTGGTAAAATAAATGATATTCTTAGACATTATAAAAAAACCACTGCACTGAATATTACAGTTATTTTCCTAAGTAAAAGAGGATGACGTGTAAATCTTTCACAACGTTGTCAGTCATGATTCCTAAGGCCAGTGTAATTAAGCACCTGTCTACTGAGACAGAGACGAGCTCATATTTACTTTGAATGACCTAGTCTATCTGCGTTTAATGATAAAAATAAATAAATAAATCTACGTCCTACAGTACCCTTTTTAAATTAATATACCTCATGAGGATTGCTCTACATTCTAGAAGGATGGAAAAAGGAGTGTCTATTAGTGGTTGAACGTGGACTGGCCTATTACCTTATCAATCTGTTTTTTTAATAATTTATTAATTGATATTTAACTCTATTAATTGACTTTTAATAATAAAGTTTAACTTTATTGTTCAAAAACATAATAAACTATTTTAAACGTTACTATCGTCAACCAATTGTTACTATATCTATTGCAAATGGAGAAAACATGTTTTGTTGTTGATCTCCTATAGATTAATAATAATTTAATTTATGTGGTCATGGAATTTTCACGATAATGTTATCTATGCAAACAAACAACTACGTCGAAAACAAGTTAACAAAGTTTACAAATACATGTCACGTCAATTTACAACTATATTTAACATTTATGAAAATGACGTGGTATTGAGAAACCAAGGGTTCCGTATAAAAATTGGAGGTCACGAGCTTTTTCTGAAATTGAGGCTTAGTATAGCCAGAGCCCTTTCATATGATACCTCATTTGAACTAACGGCTTTAATACCAAATTTTAAGGCTATAATTTATATATATATTTAGTTTTTTTCCGAACTAGTGTTACCTGTAGATGCTGCCTGCCAAATTTCATAATTCTAGGTCAACCGGAAGTACCCTATGAATTTTTGATTTCCTGTATAGCGTCGAAATGCGCGTTTTTTGTGATATAAATGGTCATATTTTTTGTAAGTAAATATAGAAATGTGTTTTTTATTAGGACATCATAGGGTCGTAGATCTGACTATATGGTTTAAATTTTAACTTGATATCTCCAAGCATTCCTGAGATAAAAGGTCTTGACAGACAGACAGACAACAAAGTGATCTTATAAGGGTTTCTTTTTTCCTTAAAAGGTACGGAGCCCTAAAAAGGTCAAATGCGAGTTGGACTCACATACCGAGTGTTCCGTATCAATTTCAGAATTGTTTGACATACAATACGGCAAATATAATTTATAAGAGTTGACAAGCTTAAATTTGCGGACGTAGGGGCCGATTTTGTACGCAATTTACATTTTTTTACTATGAATACGTATCTATATATACTATGAATACATCCATAAATTTTCACTTTTTGGATTTTTTTCTTAATTTGTACTACAAGTTCTCGTTAATTACCAAATTTCATAATTGTATAGTCACAGGTAGCACCCGATAGGTTTTGATTACGGAGAATTTCATATAAAATACATTAAAAATTGTTTTAATTGCCTTAGAAGCTTATTTGTTTTGTACTTTAAGAGATGGTCTCTACCTGAATATTTGATATTAATTTCAGATCGATACGTCTACCCAATCTCGAGATAAATGCTATTGAGACATTAACAGACGGACAACAAAGTGATTTTATAAGGGTTCTGTTTTTCCTTTTGACATACAGAACCCTAAAATCGTTAATAAAAATCTAATTTCATACAATGACTAATTCATATACGCATTATTCTAACATTGACGGAATAGACACTGCACAGACGTCTGCTTCCAAGAAGTGAGCTCACTTCGAGCTTGATTTGCTAAGACTGATACGAGAGCTATCTTCCAAAATCATTAAACAACCATGAATCTGGATCGTACAACGAATTTCAAGCAAATTTAAACTATATTTCATTGTATTTTGGTTAACTTTTATATAGTAATTATATCTTCGTAATATATTGCAGTTAAAAACAAACGATCAACGTACTTGCGTACGTTGTGGGAAACCATGGCGTGCTTCCAAAATATACACACGTTTTAGAAATTATCTTTTATCTTATTTATTATTATGTTCTGTTTATTAATTGAAAGCTCAGTTGAAATGTGATCACTGCCACAGTCTTTATTATGTACATTTTACTGTAATTTTTGTTTAATTTTATATTTGAAGATTTTTTCTATGTCAAATTTGCTAAATGACGTAGTTAAAGGTGTTTCAGCTATCGCAGTGACGAAAGAAAAATTTTTGTATTTCATTTTGTAAATATAGGTGATGATATTTTAAATATTTGTTAAAATTATTTGACATTCCGATAAACGAAATAATATATCTAAATATTTATAAAATATTATTAAATAAATTATTGTAAAAATGAAATAGGTACTTGATGCCAATCGTGGCGCAAATGTGTCAACTCATTGTGGGTTCGATTCCCTCTAGAGAAAATATTTATTTAAAATTATTTTCTCTTTTCTTCACTCCGATATCAAGGCAAAAACGCAGCGTTGAGTTCCACCACTCAACACACAATGCCTTCGGCAAAAAATGGGAGCAGGGTGTCAAATACTAGGTTCCCTCCACCCAGCTGTTGGCGAGATACAGCGTATAATAGATACTTAACATTAATATTCACGCAAATAGATATATTAAAAGTAAGGTTAAATTTAAATTGAATGCACTGGTATCAATCTATCTACACGTTTTATAACAAAATGGTAACTAGGTCGCACGTGCGTCGAAGGGCCCGAATGCAGTTAAAGAACCATCATGTCGCTTGACGTCAAAACTTCTCTATGCATTGCCAATAGTTATTTTAGACTTACTTTTATATTGAAATTTCATATTGAAATTGATAGGTTAATATTTATTATATATTAATCAGTTTCACGCTGTATCCCGCACACAGCAGGGTAGGGAGAGGAAACTTCGTGTTGAGAGACTCCGTTCCCCACTTTCCACCGAATGCTGGAGGCATTGCGTGCTAAGTGGCGGAACTGAACGCCGTGCTTTGCCTCGATACCAGAGCGAAGAAATAAAAATATAAATGTAAATAAATAAATAATATTTCACTTACTTGAGTGGGGATCGAACCCACAACTAGCCGATTTTACAGTCACACTTTATGCCGCTGTGCCACGACTGGCCTATATATATTACGTATTCGTATACATGAAAATTACTTTGTGACGCAGAGTGAAAGGAACAAGTAGCTGGGTTCAAAGCCGATACACTTCGAGTGTTTGATTAATCTGTATGATTCACATTTATCTCAATCTAAAACAGGCTATACTGGCTTTATTGGTATCCAAAGAGGAAATAATTGTGAGTAGAAACGAAGGAACAACAATTTTTATCATAAATTATTATTATACAAAATTAAAAACAAAATACATAATAAAGCCACCGTGGCGTAGTGCCACAAGCGTGGTAAACGCGACGGTTGTGGATTCCATTTCTACTGGAGGAAATGAATTATTATTTATGAATATTTTCATTTCTTCGCTCTGGTAACAAAGCTCGGCGAAAAGTTGGAAACGGATTGTCCTAACACTAACTTTTCTCAGCCTACCCTGCTATGTGCGAGATGCAGCGTGAAGCTTAAAAAAATATTATTAAGCAAAGACTCACAAAACACTGGAGGAAATGAAATATTTCTCTAAATTTTTATTCTCATAGCTCTAGTGTCAGGGCAAAATCGCGGCGATGAGTTCCGCCACTCAACACACAATGCATCCAGGATTCGGCAAAAAATGAGGAGCAGGATGTCAAAAACTAGGTTCCCTCCACCCAGCCAGCTGTTGGCGAGATACAGCGTGTAGTGAGAATCTTAAAAAATATTATTAAGCAAAGATACCCAAAACACTTCAATGTTTTGCAACATTACTTTTTTTAATTTAAAAAATGTAGGTACATACGATCTACTATATCTCACTAACAAATGACGTAGTAAACTATTATTTAGTCTTTATGTAAGCAGAACTATATTGTCAGTTGTAACGCATCGCCAACCATTTAGCCCTTGGTACTTGCTAGCAAAGTATTATATTTAGTTCGGGTGCCGCCCCTCTGACGTCAATGCTGACATTTGGGTTGTAATACCTAATAGCATATATGAAATATTACGACGGATGGATGATGATGGCGTCGTGTCACGCTGCGTGGTCAGGTTATATGTGAAATTTTATTAGGTTTTCTAATTAGTGATCAAGATCGTCTTTACAAAAATAGAACTAATAATAACTGTATTATATTTACATTTTAATTTTATACAATTTGAAACATCAAAAAAATTATGTATTTTAAGTTTTTTTATTAAAATCCTGTCAGTTTTTTTTTGTTATCAATGTATCAATGTGTATTTCTGATGCTTTAATAGTTAAACATAAAACTCGAAAATCAATAAATTCAGCAAAAAATTATGGAAGTGGGAGAAACAGAAAGAACTTTCATGTTTTTAGTTTTCATCACTTTTTTGCCTTATATTGATTATATAAAAAAAACTATATTGAACACAAAGAAAATGCCAACAATGCACTGACAGCCAAGTACTGCATTTGTGCAAGGAATAATAAAATAGGTAACAGATTTAGACATGTCCCAGACGCCCCAAATGCGTCAGCCCGTACGGAACGAACGAGAGGACCGTTTGTTGTGTGTCGATGAACCCAATGGAACACTCAGACACACAGGTGAACAAACCCAATTAATTTAATCTGGAAATGAAAAAGCACTTTATATCTGACGGAAATAAAACTTTATCTAATTAAAATGTAATTAAATATTTTTTTATATTAATTATCAAAGCGCGGCGTCGAAGCCCGGTCAATTAACTCGAGAAAGAATTCGAGAAATTGCTCAAATTTGGACGAAATAAAAATGGGGAACGGAGGGTTTTGACATTAAGTTATCTCCGACTTCCTCGTTATGCGGATTATGAGATATATCAGGTAAATCTTTGATATAACAAAGTAAAACATTGAATTTACAAAAAAAAAAAACCGTTAGTCACTTCTCGGAACAAGAAATGAGTTCAATTTAGCAATAACGACATATAATATTTTCCTTATTTAATATTCCTTCAAAAGCATAAAACTATAGAACATTACATGTCAAGTTTCCAAATGTTTCGAATTCGAAAAGTCCGGAATATTCCAGAATATAATATAAAGCTTTGCCAATATCTAATTCTCATCTGCGAAGTGCCACAAGTATAAAAATAGAGTGAAGTCAAACCATCAGATATTACATACTTACGTAATAGTAAGGGGAGAAGTATTGTGTGGTTTTACCTGGTGTTTGTTTGTTCTTTCCGCAAATCTGATCTATCTATATAGTTCTTAGATAAACTGGTCGCTTAACCGCGAAACTTTATTTTATATGGATAGATGGAATTTCATCTTAAATTACTGATATACAAGGTGTGGAGCAGCGAGTCGGCGTCTGTGACCTGTTATGGTTATGGGTTCTATCCCCGCTTAAAAGAATTTTCGTTTTCTCGTTACGATAAGATAAGTAAATGTAATTTCAAATAATTCCGACTTAATAACACAAAATATCTTCATAAACCTCAGAAATAATGGATAATAAATATGAAAAAAATAAATATATAAGATGCAACAAGTATATACTGAGGAAGTAGCATTCTGATTTTATCTTCGACTGTTTATTCCTAGTTCTAAAATAAAATTGGCTAGACTCTACATTACAACAAAACAGTGACACGTTTCAATGGCTCTATTTTAGTATGCCTTTGATGACTCTTGTCTAGATTGTTTATTACACTGTTATACAATTTTACACAACGCATTACATCGATTATGTATTTACCTTATTTATTATGATATATTATGTAAAAAAACATATATTTTGATAAAATTGGCACTTTCAGGAAATATAAAAATCTTAATTTTAAATTAAAAGTATTGTTATACAATTTCTGTACTTTTTAATATAAAATATATTTTATTTTCTTTAAAAACAATGTATTTGCAAAAGTTAAAAAGAAACTGCAGGGAAAGCTTTCTTTCGAAGCAAACTTTCAAGTGAATGAGTGGATTATATATGGCAGTAGAATCTTTATAAATGTTTTTTCAAGAAATTTTTAAAAGAAATCGTATGAATATACCAAATTAATGATAACAAAAAGTAGCACAGTTTTTAAAAAAAGTCATTATATTTTTATATATAATTTAATTTCATAATTTACATTTCATCGGATAACTTTCATTCAATTCAAGCTGATGCAAGACAGTTTTATGACTTTCAATCAACTTTCAACAGTTTTTGTAAAGATCTCATATAAGATATTAAATGTAAAATCAGCTTCACGCTGTATCCCGCACACAGCAGAGTAGGCAGAGGGAACCTAGTGTTAAAACACTCCATCCCCACTATCTTCCGAATTCTGGAGGCATTGCTTGTTGAGTGGCAGAACTCAACGCCACGCTTAGCCTCCACACCAGAGCGAAGAAATGGAAATATAAATTTAAGTAAATATTTTGAACCCACAACCAGTCGATTTTACAGTTACACTTCGTGCCGCTGCGCCACGACTGACCTCTGTAAATAGGAATTTACTAATAACTTTAATACTATACTCTATAATATAATACAAACTGCGTACGGCTCTAAAAACGTATTTTAATAATATTTTTTCTCAGAAATACTTTTGATTTTACACTTTGAAATTAATTTCATACGTAATTTTTACGATTACACATTACTTCGCTGGCGGTAGCGACGCTGCCAGACTGTCTGAAGCGATATATAAAAATAATATACGATCAGTAGTCATTTTCATAACTCACTTTCGAATCTATTTAAATAAACTAAAAATAAGAAAAAACTAGTTAAGTGTGAGTCGAACTCGCACGCCGCGGCTTCCGTACCAATTTCACGATGGTAAGCCAACGGGAAGTACACTGTAGAATTCATAAAAGTTGAAAAACTTAAAATTTGCGGGCATATTTAGTAGAAAATGAACTGCAAATATAATTTGTAATAATTTTTTTATGAAAATTTTCACTTTTCTGATTTTTTTCTTTATTTGTTTTGTAAAAATCCGAAAAGCGAAAATTAAGAACTTGGAGCTGAAGTAAAAACACACATGGTGCCACATTTTATAACTGAAGGTCGCGGTTAGTAAGTACCCTATAGGTTTTGACTACGCAGCGAATTTCATACAATATGCAGCAAAATCGATACATAAATGTTCGTTGATTAACTTAGAAGCTTTTTTTCTGCGCTCAGAGGGACCTGAATATTTTATATAATTTCAGCCTCCACCCGATCACGGAATTAATAGTCTTGACAGACGGACAGACTGAAAACAAAGTGATAATAATTCCGTTTTTATCTTCTAAGGTACGGAACCCCAAAAAAAAAAAATAGAAAACTTTAAAATAAAACAAAATTAGGTTTGACGTGAGAACTTCAAATAGGAAATGCTACAAAAATATATAAATTGTCGGTACTATTTTTATTTGAATCGTATTAAAAATAGATTTGTAAGAGCAAGTGTGTTCATGACATTCTCAACTTATGTTTGTATAAGAGAACTATTCTTATCTCATTGTATGGTACACTTTTTTGGATAACTTTAAATAATATATGTACATAAATAAATAATAAATCAACTTGACGCTGAATCCCGCACACAGCAGGAGGCAGAGGGAACCTAGTGTTAAGACACCCACTTTCTGCCGAATTCTAGAGGCATTGCGTGTCAAGTGGTAGAATTCAACGCCACGCTTTGCTCGACACCAAAGTATAAATTTAAGTAAATATTTTATCTCCTCTAGTGGGGATCGAACTTACAACCAGTCAGTTTTACAGTCACACTTTATGCCGCTGCGCCACGACTGACCTCATATATCTCGAAATTAAAGTACAAAATGTTAACTTGCAAACATTCGTATTAATTTGTTTTATTTTGTTTTGTGAATCGTATAGTATTAAAATTTTAAGAAAACGCTAGGGAGACGCTCTGATTTCTGTAACATCGGAAATATTGAAACCCGCTATTGTTTTGACTCGACTTTATAAGTAATAAATTTTAAGACGCCCCTATAATTTTATAATATTACGAGTATGAAATAGAAAATATTAAAATGAAAATATTAAATATTAATGAATATATATTTTAATTTCTTCGCTCTACTGTCAAGCGCGGCGTTGAGCACAAGATACCTGCAGAAAGCGGGGAAGGAACTGTCTTAACACTAGGTTCACTCTGTCTACTCACATGTGTGCGGGATACAACGTGAAGCAGAAAAAAATCTCAATATTCTTATAATTAATTTTATTTTATGACGCAAATACCAAACACGTATATATTTTTTTAGCTTTACGTATTTGTTTTTGTATAATTAATAATTGGAGACCGTGAAATATATTATTAAAATTAGCAAAAAAACAACTGGATATACATACATACATATATACGTCAAATTGTAATTATTAATTTAATAATATTATACATAAGTATAATATTATTAAATTAATAATTACAATTTTACGATTTTAGGAGGCCTGTCGTGGCACAGGGGCACAAAGTGTGACTGTGAAATCGACTGGTTGTGGGTTCGATCCCCACTCGAGGATATGAAATATTTATTTACACTCCTCTTCGATTTCTCAATTTAATTAACACGTTGTCCCATTAAAAGTCTCAATGGAAACGGAGTGTTTTAATATTAGGTTCCATGCTTTCCTCTTTATTTCCTGTTATGTGCGGGATACAGCGTGAAGCTATTAAAAAAGAAAAAACAAAATAATGCTCTGGTATTGCAACATAATATATGCAGTGGAAATCTCGGACGCTAAATAAAGGCTTATTGACCGTACGACTCTTTAACTACTATATAATTACTGCCACGTGTATTGGTCGCATGACTTTCATTTCGTTTAGTTTCTATGCTAACTATTATTTTCACTTGAAGCAAATATGCTGAATGCTTGCAATAGTCACGATTGTTCTTTATTTAGTTCACGATTGCCGTCATGAATATTGTTGAAGCGTGCAGAATTTAACGTTGAAATTATTATTTTAATAATAATAAAGATTATTGTTACTTATGAGGCCAGTCGTGGCGCAGCGGCACAAAGTGTGACTGTAAAACCGACTGGTTGTGGATTCGATCCCCACTCGAGGAGATAAAATATTTACTTAAATTTATATTTCCATTTCTTCGCTCTGGTGTCGAGGCAAAGCGCGGCGTTGAGTTCTGCCACTTAACACGCAATGCCTCCAGAATTCGTCAGAAAGTGGGGAACGGAGTGTCTTAACACTATATTCCCTCTGCCTATCCTGTTGTGTGCGGGATACAGCGTGAAGCTGATTAAATTATGATATAGGTACAAGACACGCGCCAGCGTATCCAGCCAAGTTAAAAAGCTGGAAGCGTGAATATTTTACATAAACCATTTCAAGCTAGATTTGAGTCTTTCTTAAATCGATACCAATTAGTCTACATGCATGAAATTAAGCAAATATAATAAAACCTGTACGTAAAAAAATTGTCGAGAAATATTTCGAATTTAAATTTTATCCCGGGTGAACGCAGAACTAGGTACCCATATAAATCTCCAATTCTTTTATCGGTGAGGACAACGGTGCATTACATAACATTTAACTTGGCTCTCTTTTCACATTTATCTTTTTGATGGGATTATTTTAGTAAGTAAGGTGACTTGAAATATTAAACGTTTATTTGACATATTGTGTGATATTTTATGCTCAAATAAGATTGATTTAAACGATTTTAATACCAACCCGACTGTATGAAACATTAACAACGACCTTCTATTTATCTTGAACCGGCTGTTCAAACTTTTCGAGACAATAACATTACGTCTTCTGTACGGAGGATTTGTTTAAGTGTTGAGTGACATGAAAGTTCTGAAATACGTATGAAAATTAATTATTCTAATATATTTCCTATTGAATCGTTCGTGTTCCAAACTGGGGTCAATTTCGAACCCGATATATCTTTCGTACATTTTCTTTTATTATTATTTAATAGCTGTTATATATCGTATCAGGGGCATCTATTATTTCACTTCCCTCTGGGCCCAATTCTAAAGTCCACGCAGACAAGTCAGAAAGTCAGCTTCACGCTGAATCCCGCACACAGCAGGGTAGGCAGAGAGAACCTAGTGTTAAGACTCTCCGTTCCTCACTTTCTGCCGAATTCTGGAAGCATTGCGTGTTAAGTGGCAGAACTCAACGCCGCGCTTTGCCTCGACACCAGAGCGAAGAAATGGAAATATAAATTTAAGTAAATATTTCATCTCCTCGAATGGAGATCGAACCCAGAACCAGTCGATTTTCAGTCACACTTCGTGCCCCTGCGCCACGACTGGCCTCCACGCAGACTTTAACAAAAAAACCATTTCAATGAAAATTAAACTCTACGTGTCTATTATTATTAAAATGAAATAATTAAAAGTGACTATAAATTTAAATAAACTTATAAATTAATAAAGAAGGTAATAAAGAAGGTAGCAACAAAGAATGAATAAATGTTTTATTATTTATATTAAATTAATAATATTTAATTATTAATGAATTAAATAAGCGATTGTAATGGATTTTTGTACGCTTCTATAATTGCCCGTAAATTCGCTACTTAAGAACCAATATTTGCATAAAAACAAGAAACAAGTAATTGAAAGATTGATATGAACATTCGTTAAAAACTTGAAACATAAAATGGAACAATAAGAAGTATAATTCTCTCTTATATTTTTAAATAAAATAAAATAAATCAGCTTTACGCTGTATCCCGCACACAGCAAGGTAGGCAGAGGGAACCTAGTGTTAAGACACTCCGTTCCCCACTTTCTGCCGAATTCTAGAAGCATTGCGTGTTGAGTGGCAGAACGCCGCGCTTGTCCTCGACACCAGAGCGAAGAAATGGAAATAAATTTATTAAGTAAATATTTCATCTCCTCGAGTGGGGATCGAACCGACAACCAGTCGGTTTATAGTCACACATTGTGCCCCTGCGCCATGACTGGCCGCTCTTATATTATTAATATAAGAATTATCTTTCCAAATGAATAAGTAAAATGAGCAGGCTGGTTTAAGATTGTGTACTCCTATAGTAACAGAGTATTTAAAAAGATTTTAATACGAAATTGTATTGTGGCGTTGCCTCACATATTCTAGAAGCGATAAACTAAACTAATGTCACTAATTAAAATGTATAGCGGTTCTTACACGTCGAATTTATTGTTACTAAGTTGAATTAAATATTTAATGATGCGTAGCGATTCAAATGCTTGTTATTTCGCTTGTGAAAATTTTGTCTTTATAAAAATTTGTTTTAACATTTATTTTTATATATTCTTGTATATTATTGTATGTTGAATATATTATTTTTTATTTGATATAGTACAGGTGCTAAATACGAATATTTAACAAATAAAATTAAAATTGTATTCAAAATAAATTTATTCAATTTTTTGACTTTTATCTTTAGTTGTATAATTGTTACTGTCATTCAATATTATTGGATGATTAACTTAAAAACAGTTTTTTTTAAGTTATTGGTTTTCCATAATCCCATTTACAATTTCCTTTCGCATCTTTTTCTTTAGTATCTTTATCCTATTATTGGGTTTGTTTTAAATATATTACATATAATTCTAAATATAAATATATTGTATACTTACAATGCAAATATGTAGAGTAGTTAGTTACATATGTGAAAATCGTTAACGGCAAATTGATATTTCGTTTAGATAGTTAAACCCTATAAGACTTCCTTTTTATATATTTACAGTAATCGTGCAAATACTATAAAGTATTTGAATACGTACAGAAAATGCATCACAAGTGAAATTTTATAAAAATATTGGTCATAATATATAATAATAATATATAATAATATTGGTCATAATATCGTTGTAGTAGTATTTATACTAAAATAATATCAGTTTCCAAGTAGCTCTACAAACTATTTCACATTTTAAATATTTCATAGCTGGTTGCAACACAAAATAAAAAATAAAAATAAACGGACATGTTCTCATTCATTTCTTCTAAGAACTTCAGTTTCGGAACTCGTCTGCGGTGTCGAGTTTCGAATCTTAATAATAATCTTAACGAACGGGGTCACCTGAGAAATAAAAATAAGTATCACATAATACAGATTGGTTTTGAGGAAAAATTACAATATCAATAAATGGACTGCTTTTAATATAAAAATGTTTTTTTTTTAATAAATAAATATTAGAATAAAAAAGCGCTTTAATTTCATAATTGAATATAACTTGTATCTATTATGCGTTTTTTTTCAGCTCCTTGCTGTATCCCACACTTTCAGCACTTTCCGTCGAATTTTCGAGACATTGCATGTTGAGTTGTGTAAATCAACGCTGCGCTTTGCATTGTTACCAGAGCGAAGAAATAAAAATATTATTTTTATCAGCTTCACGCTGTATCCCGCAGACAGCAGGGTAGGCAGAGGGAACCTAGTGTTAAGACACTCCGTTCCCCACTTTCCGCCGATTTCTGGAGGCATTGCATGTTGAGTGGCGGATCTCAACGCCGCCCTTTGCCTTGATACCAGAGCAAAGAAATAAAAACATTAGTGTAAATAAATATTAAATTTCCTCGAGTGGGGATCGAACCCACAATCAGTCTATTTTACAGTCACAACTGGCGTCGACGAAAATGAAAATATTATTAACTAATAATTAATTTTCTTGAGTGGCAAACGAACTTACAACCGTCTCATTTACACTTGTGCCACTGCGCCACGAAGACCTCTACGTATAATGTATGCTTTTAAAAACCAATGGATATTAGTTTATATTTCGATTTGGGTTAGACGTAAGTCGAGTAGAGGCGGTATGCTGGCCCATTTCTTTTCTTGGATGCTCTTTTATGACGTCAATTACTATTTAGATGCGGTTGTGTTACTTCGTAATGAAGGTAATATTGCGCAATAAAAAATAACGTTCCATATAAATTATAGCTTGAAATTAATATACGGTTTACTTTTATGTATCAAACAGTTTACTGCGTGCGTTGTAATTGAACTGTGCATATGAGGTATTTAGATCAATATATTGTAATCTGATCTACTTGTAATCTTTAGTTAAAAAGGTTTATTTTTATATACTTCTTGGATATCGCTGTATCCCGCTTATAGCAGGGTAGGTAGAGCGACCCTAGTGTTAAATAATTCCTCTCTCCATTTTCCGCCGAGTTCTAGAGACGTAGCGCGTTGAGTGGCGGAACTCAACACCGCTTTGCCTCGACATCAGAATAAAGAAATGTAAATATTTAATATTTATTATACTCTCGATATCTCGATGTAGTATAAAACTGTATTGTGATACACACTGAGGCTACGACGTCGAAAAGGCATTTCCTTTTAGCAAGTACACGTTTTCGTCATGTGACTAACAGCCAGACTGAGACATAAACGACATCAAGACATCTCGGGGTATATAGCACTGTCTGGGTTATTATTACACCATTTTGCAAAGTATGCATTTGGCGCGACTTCAACCGTATTCTATCAGTCGAAGCCAAGCTGTAAACATTGCAATGTCACGAAAATACGAAATCGTTATTGTGAGTTGGTTTGTTTACAAAAATATTTTATTAATTTATATCAGGGGTTCCCAACCTTTTCTTGATCAAGGACTACTTTCATGTCATTCTTGGTAGCACGGACCACTATGCATGTAGGTATATTAAAAATTAACTGTGATAATTAAACAGAACCTTCGTCTCACCATCCAGTCACAAAATTAAAATTGTTCGCGGACCACTTTTAGGCTTCTGCGGACCACTGGTGGTCCGCGGACCACCGGTTGGGAACCAGTGATTTATATTAACTTTTAGACTATGGCGTTATAAAAAAATGATGGTAGGAAATGTAATACAATTTTTGAAAGAAAAAACAGATTTTATTGAAGTTATATTTTAAACAAATATAATACAAATTATATTTTTAATAACAGTTTTCCTTTTTTTAAATTAATGATTTGGATTTACTAGAACAATATATGATAGTACAACTAGTAATGTATGTTTTAAGAACTTTAGTTTTTTATTATTAGCGATGATTGTTTAATATTTTCAGTAAATAATAACGATACAATATTTTAAATTAATATTTATATACAATATACATTTTCCGGTTTGAGTAATAATTCTGACAATTTTGATTAAAGTCCATTCCACAGTTGTTGGATGACGCGGAATATTCTCGTATTTTTTAAGCTTCATAAAGTTTTGGAAACACTTTATGTTCTAGCACCAATACTTTTGTATATAACGTCAATGAAAAAAATATGAAATCAGCTTCACGCTGTATCCCGCATACAGCAGGGTACGCAGACCAAACCTAGTGTTAAGACACCTTTCCCCATTTTCCGCCAAACTCTGGAGGCATTGCGTGTTGAGTGGCGGAACACAACGCCGCACTTTGCCTCGACACCAGAGTGAAGAAACATCAATTGCCAATTATATTTTAATAGGTTTCCGAACCTATCATTTCCAACTTATTTATTACCTTTCAAACATCACTCATCCTAATGTCAATATTTTATTTATCTACATTGAACTATCAATCAGTCAAACTGGCATATTATTTTAAAATTATAGATAAAAATGTAGAAATATTCTATAATTAAATATAAAAAATATATATCAACCTAACAACAGCGTTTGGGGTCAAAACTCGGGTCCGTCTTGTGCCCTTGGAGCTTTACTTTGCGTAGCGTCTCGATTAATCTCGTCTTATATTATACAATAGTTTATAAATAATAATACTGAATACCGTCTGTGTCACAGCAATTTTTTATTTATCAAACGAATTACTAGCCGTCTGAGTTATTAATAAAAATAGTTTTTTTTAGTTTTAGTCGTTTTTTTTTGCCAGCCTGCCCTTGGTTCTTTAACACAGCATTCGAATGGTTATGTATCCTAAAGGAACAGATAATAATAAAGTTAATAGTTGAACACTTTTTTGTGTAAATATCTTTTTTTGTAAGAACTTCAGATCAGTGGTTTTCTTATCAGCATTTCAGAAAACGTTAATAATAAGCTTATTTAGAAAACGTATAAAATTTGAAAGTAGCAGGACTCGAACCTGCGCCTCCTGGAAACCAAATTGATAGGATGCGCGGGTTCGAGTCCCTTTTTCTAAATAAGCATTTTTCTTTCCTTAGTGTGGAATAACACTTTAAAAAATTAAAGTAAGAGTGAACCTAGTGTTAAGATACGCCGTTCCCCACCCTCCGCCGAATTCTGGAGGCATTATTTTTATATTAATATAATTTTAGATTATAGGAATTTCGTTGCTAAGAATCATAGTAAAATACTCTTTATGGTTTAATATATTTTGTTTAAATTTATTGTGAAAACCCATTCATATCTGGTTTTCACAATAAATTTAAACAAAATATGTGTAATGAAGGTGTAGGTATATATTATGTATATATATATTTAGGAAAATTGTAACGTGTTGGCGTTTACGTAGGAGTTATGACGTTTATTCATGTAAACCAGTAAGACTCGTTTAAGAACGTAATCAAATTTCTGTCTCACTATCGATTTTGAAATACCTACAAACGCTGTAAATTTACAGCCAGTCACATTGGTCGTATACGTCACTAATTTAATTACCATTTTTGTAAAATAAAACTAAAAATAGTTATGGTTTTTTTACCTTTTTTAACTTATGTAGGGGAATTGTGCTCAAGATGACATACTTTTTCTTTCAAGATAAATATTTGAAATAAATGAAGTCATGTGAGATCAGGACATTGCGTATATTATCATATATATCATAATCAACGAAAGTATTGTAGTTTCAGAACAATCAAAGCAACATAAAATTAAAAAACAAACATAAATCGCACTTAGGTGTGTGTGTGCTGTGTAAGACGACATACCTATAGGGTAAGATGACATAGACGTCATAACCTGCGATCCACTGACTTTTTTGTTCACACGTGACTTTCCTGTAGAAGTAGACTTTAGCAATGGAGAAATACGCTTAAGTACGCTCTTTTCTTCTGGCTTCTTAATCGATCCTATTTATAAGTGTAAGATGACATACTATGCCATCTTATACTCACGTTTTGTATGTCATCTTACCCAATAGATATGTGAATTTAATTGTAACAGTTGTGACTAAAGTTTATGGGTAAGAATGCGCTTTTAGCGTTAGTTGTGTCATATAATAAGCCTATTTTACATTAAGAATTCCTTCAAGTAGAAAATCCTTGCCTTACGTGTATTTTCACCACCAAGCAAAAGCGAAAGAAAAATTTTCTGCTATTCAAAATTACAAAAACATGAACTACTTGCCAATCTGCGTTTACCTTCCGTCATAATGAATTTGAATACTAGCGATATCTAAAGACACTCTCTAAAACGTCATAAGATCACACTTAGCGCAAATATTTAAATCAATATTGGCAGTGTGTCATCTTATCTTCGTATGCCATCTTAAGCACAATTCCCCTAATGTCACATATAACTCTATTCCCCAATTTTTGAACCAGAAACTATATTACGTGTTCGATGGCCGATTTCAATGTCGTTTCTCTTTATCTTATCGAACCGGCGAAAAATATTTATTATAATTATATATAAATTTGGTTAGATTTAATAGTATCTATATTTAATTAAATTTATAATATTTTTATTAAGCAATATATTTTTGTTTCAGGTAAGTGGAAAGTAAGGATAGAAAACATCATCATCATAATGTAATTATTTATTTCTGTTAGAGCTGTTCATTTCTAAATTTTAATCGTAAAGCATTCTTCAAAAAGTACCAGTTATAAAAATTAAAAATAATCTCTAATTTCTACTATGTTTGATACAGGAACATACAACTAAAATATTTTGACGAAATTATGTTCAATATAATATTTCAGCTTCACGCTGTATTCCGCACACAGCAGGGAGGCTTTCTGCCGAATTTCTGCCGACTTCTGCAGGCATTGCGTGTTGACTGGCAGAACTCAACGCCGCGCTTTGCCTCGACACCGGAACGAAGAAATGGAAATATAAGTTTAAGTACATATTTCATCTCCTCGAGTGTGGATCGAACCCACAATCAGTCGGTTTTACAGTCACACTTTGTGCCACTGCGCCACGACTGGCCTCTATATAGTATTTCATAATAATTATAACGAACTAAATATTAACTAACGTAAACCAACTATATCAGTAACACAAAATAACATGGGAAAATCCACAATTTATTTAAATTGTAAGAATCTGCTGATAAATTTATTCCGCACTTCATATATCACGTTAGTTAGAAGAACCGGTTGGAATTTTAATTGATTTGAGCTATGCGGGTAAAGTGTTTCACCGGAAGTGGCCTTCCTTTTCCTATATCCTTCTTAATAGTACTTACTTTAGTGAAATGCTTTAGGAAAAATATAGAGACGGAAATAGAGACGTGTTTATTTTTATCCAAAAGTGGTTAAAACTAGTTCTTTATCGATTTTTTTTTATTTATAGAGCTAGTAGTGGCGCAGAGGCACAAAGTGTGACTGTAAAACCTGCTGGTTGTGGGTTCGATCCCCACTCGAGGAGATGAAATATTTACTTAAATTTATACTTCCATTTCTTCGCTCTGGTGTCGAGGCACAGCGCGGCGTTGAGTTCTGCCACTCAACACGCAATGCTTCCAGAATTCGACAGAAAGTGGGGAACGGACTGTCTTAACACTAGGTTCCCTCTGCCTACCCTGCTGTGTGCGGGATACAGCGTGAAACTGATTTATTTTATTTATTTATAGAAATATCTAAAACTATGAAATCAATGGCTTCATATTTGTGTTATTTCATATAGTGAACGCCCGTAAACTTTGCTTTCAATAACTTTGTGGCATTTAACATGCTACTTCCATATTATATCGGTTGTGGTTGAGAGATACAGGCGCACTTCTTTACTGTTTATACGTATAGTAAATGACTAAAAACTAAGAAACAACATAGTAATATATTGTATATTAGCTTTTTGTATACATAAATTTACTTAACTTATAAATATTACTTCAAGAGGGAAAACCGAAGTTATGGGGACAAACGAACACGGGGATTTTGTTTATACTATTTCGAGATAACCTGTTTTAAAGTAGTTTTGTGGGGAAAAGTTGTAGTGTTTTTCCGGTTTAATATTTATTTGTATACACCATAATATATAACTTTTTATATGGCTTTAATGAACATACGTATAAAAATGGGTTTAACCCAACTGCTTCTTTAGATGTCAAAATAGTTGTTAATTTTTGATATAATGCGAATATAACTTTTATGCTTAAAGAAAGATTTCTTTGAGGATAAAAGTTAAAAAAAATCATAAACTAGTGACGTTATTTTTCTTTCAATTTTCATGGATAACATAATAGATATATCGCGCAGACGTAGATTATAGTTTATTACACAATAAATATAGGTACTCCATTTTATTGTAGTTTTACGTGAGAAACGACTTCCTTTTTATTATTTTCTTCACAATACATTGTAAATTTCTGTGAAATTCGAACATAATGAAATTTGAAGTGCCGTAAGTATTATGTACTAAGTAGTCAATGGAATATTTTCTAATTCTTCTATAGTGCAATTGATCTATGTTTTAAATAAATCAATAAATCTAATTTATTGAAGTAGGGAACAAAGTGTGTTAACACTAGGTAGGTAGGGGGAGCCCCCTACCTACCCTGCTGAGTGCGGATACAGCGTGAAGCTGATGTTTTAAATGATTTTGATAAAATATTTTTATCTATTTATTAATATATTTAATTTATATCTCTCTCTTGTATGTTTGAAACGATATTGATAAAATAATATCTAGCTCACGTCCAGCTCGACAGTTTTTATCATCAGTTAAAGAAGACAAAGCGAGTTAAATCTAATCCATCATCTGAATTACAAGCAAAATTTATACATATATCAATATAAAGATTAGATTAGGTGTACAGAATATAGAAGTGATTTCAGAGCGTATATAAAACACTCATATAAACCTGTAACTCACTAGCTTTAGTATAATATTTAATAATATGATTGATATGTTGTGGGTTCGATTCCCACTCGATGAATTAAAATATTTTTTTTACATTTGTATTTTCATTTCTTCGTTCCGGTGTCGAGGCAAAGCGCGGCGTTGAGTTCCGCCACTCAATACGCAATGCCCCCAAAATTCGGCGGAAAGTGAGGAACGGAGTGTCTTAACACTAGGTTCCTCCTGCCTACCCTGCTGTGTGTGGGATACAGCGTGAAGCTGCATGATGATGAAGCATGATTTTGTAGACGCAAACACTAGTCATTGAGCATTAGGTGAACTGCATAATGCTGGAGATGTATTGATGAAAAAGGAAATAACTATCTCAATAAAATCTTGTACACTATAATTATAAATAACTTTTTTTGTCATATTTCACCTGATGATCCATTTTTTATTTATCTTGCTAAATTTGTTCTAAGGCTAAGCGTACCATTTTCTTTGTATAATATTTTATCAAACTCGTGACTGTATCTTAGGTGTCATATAATTTAGAACCTTATATAAGTTTAATATTATAAATTATACTTAATAAGAAGTCGCGCTAAAATCTTCCATTTTGAGTAAGCAAAATAATATTTATTAATAACAAAGGTAAAACCCAAATATGATACTAAACGATTAAATTTTAAAATTTCCACAACGATTACGGCTTAAATATGAAACTTGGAGGTACCAGTAGGTATATGAATCACCACCTTAAACATAATAACAATATCAAAAAAGTACTTAAAAACATAATAAAAAAATGACAAATTTCAGAATACTTTTAAAATTATCTCCACAGAAATTTTGAATAACCAACAAATCAAAAGCAGACAAGTCTCATAACTTAGCGTTCAACAGAATATTAAGAACTACAATTTATAACTGAAACAAAAACGTATGTATGACTGAAACCATACGTCACTATACTTGAATAATTACTGAGAAACACTATAAGAGAGCACGCGTCTGACGAGTGATCGGTCACTTAATACATGGTAGTCACCATAGAATAAACAACGTAGACATGACACCAAGCCATATGGGTGACCCTAAAATGAAATTTGAACTGCGGTTGCGACACGCACTATCTTAATTGTCATAGAGTGCTTTTTTGGCAGCCTCACGCTGTATCCCGCATGTAGCAGGGTAGCAGGGTAGGCAGAAGCCTAATGCAAAGACACTTCTTCACCGTTCTCTTCTTTCCACCTAATTCTGCTGCGCTTTGCCTCGACACTAGAAGAAATGAAAAGGTTAAATATTTCCATGAGTGCGAATTGAACCCGCAACTAGTCGCGTTTACGGCCTTGCGCCACGACTGGCCTCAATGCTGTATGTTTCAGAAAAAAAATATTAAAAATTCCCCTTGAATTGTTATCATAACCTCGTAGTCTACATATTAGTATCTACTGATAACATTTACCTATATACCTAATTTATAAGATTTACAGCTATAATTAGCTATAAGTAAGTAGTTGTAGAGTACACTTTCGATATAATTCTTGAAATAATCTTGAGTAAAACCTATTTCATGTCAATCGTTATCTTTTCAAATCTCGATATTGGCGCCATTACATGGATGAAACATATTGCGCATAAGCATAAGCGCGGCGTTGAGTTCCGCCACTCAACAAGCAATGCCCCTAGAGTTCAGCGGAAAGTGGGGAGCGGAGTGTCTTAACACTAGGCTTGCGCCAAAAATATTGCGACATCTATGTACATATAATGTTCTTGTATGAAATAATAAAATGTTTAAATCGCAGTAAATCATTTTTCATACTTTTTTAAGATGCACCTAAGCGAGTGTAATGTTTTTTTTATTTTATCTATATATATAGGAAAATCCATTGAAACAAAAATCAAAATCTTCCGTAATATTTTTTTTTGCGTCGTATATAATACACTTAAAGATAACGATTATCACATGATATTGAAAAATTGAGCATTATTTTGTTAATAATGTTGCGAAATAATGGCACGAGGACGCCGCGACGTAGGAGCACAAGTGTGTGACCGTAAACGGTTGTGAGTTCGATTCGTTTGGGGGAATCAAATATTTAATATTTTCATTTCCTCACTCTGGTAACGAGGCAAAACGTAGTATTGAGTTTGAAGCACGTAATGCCTATTTCGGATTGGAGAACGGACGTGCCTTAATGGGAACGGAGTGTCTTAACACTTCATTTCTAATATGAAATACAGTGTGAGCTAAGAAAAAAATCTGTTCTGAAACTCGAGCTCTGATTCACAGTAGAGTATAATATTAGACATAATAAAACTAAATAATATAATATTTAATACCTATTTGCATTTACTTTCCAAATCTTAGTTTTTTTTTTTAGTTTAAATATGGTATCTTTTTTATGACGGTATATTTTTTTGAATATGATTAAAGAGTTGCAAAATTGTTAGACCCATTTAAAAAATATAAATTTTCATTCATTTTAAAAAATATAAAAAAATACGCGTTATTCAAGCATTCTTTTTTTGTTTTTTAAGGGAACCTAGTGTTAAGAGCCCCGTTCCCCACTTTCTGGTGAATTAAAGGGCATTTTGTTACGACAAATAGATTGTTATAAAGTAGAATATTGAATAATAAAGTTTCACTTCTCTTTACGATGTATATTGAAGTTTATTTCCAAGTGTATATTTTTAACGATTGATATTATTATATTAGTATCATTTCCGGACAACAAGAGAAATCCTTAACATCGTTTAATTATTTACCTTCCTCGTACATACTACATCCATATATAAAACACGCTTATTAAAGTACATTTTCATTGAAGCTAGGTTTATTATATGAAGCTATTATAAACAGACAGCGGTGTTTGCTTTTAACCACTCATCTTCACGATGGCCATGTTAATATTACCCTATAGACCTTATGTACGTTGTAATAAGGGCTAGAATATTTCAGAGTGTATGTGGGCCATAGAATTGTTGTATGACGCAGCCCTACCTTGGCATCTTTGATTGAGTAACTCAGCAACGTAACGGCGTTGGTATTTTCTATAAGAGATTACATGGAATCGAGGTATATAGCTCTTAATATTTACATAATTATTTCATTTATATTCTCATATGAGTGGTAATGCGATTTTTTTTTACCAAATTTAAAAATTCACATCGATTTGCTTATAAAAAAATTATATTATTATAAAAATTTTATTAAATCAGCTTCACGCTGTATCCCGCACACAACAGGGTAGGCAGAGAGAACTTAGTGTTAAGACACTACGTTTCCCACTTTCCGCCGAGTTCTGGGGGCATTGGGTGTTGAGTGGCGGAACTCAACGCCGTGCTTTGCTTCGACACCAGAGCGAAGAAATGAAAATATAAATGTTAATAAATATTTAATTACCTCGAGTGGGGATCGAACCTACAACCAGTCGATTTTATATTCACACTTTGTACCTCTGCGCCACGACTGGCCTCCTATATTATTATAATTTAGGTATAAACTTTTTAGAGGATACCTTATATTTTTCCTTAATGTTAATATTTACATAATTGTGCATAAAATTTCCTTGTATGTTTTAGTTTGAAGTTTTATAGGTTTTTTTGTTATTATTGAAATATATTTAAATAAACAAATTAACATATGTAAAGAAACCTAAACAACTACTGGTAGCTCACGATTCTCTTTAGGTATACCTATGTGGGTAAGTCATGCACTGATTATCTTTAGTGCACATAAAATCATCTTTATGTGGATGTAAATATGAGTTATTTTGTTTATCTTATTTAAATCACTGTAACGAATACATCGTGTTTCTATTGAAAAGCGCGCAAAGTTGATTTACTAATATATATTTACCTTTTCTATTAAAAACAAATTATGATTTTAATAATAGTAATATATGGTATGGTACGGTTTTAATAATAATAACTATTATTAATAGTTTCAGGCCAGTCGTGGCGCAGCGGCACAAAGTGTGACTGTAAAATCGACTGGTTGTGGATTCGATCCCCACTCGAGGAGATGAAATATTTATTTCAATTTATATTTCCATTTCTTCGCTCTGGTGTCGAGGTTAAGCGCGGCGTTAAGTTCCGCCACTAACCACCCAATGCCTCCAGAATCCGGCGGAAAGTGGGGAACGGAGTGTTTTAACACTACGTACCCTCCGCCTACCCTGCTGTGCGCGGGATACAGCTGAAGCTGATTTATTTATTTATTTTTAATAATAGTAATATGAATATAAAAAATATTCAAAATAAATAGCATCCAGACAAAGTTAATTGCTTAGTTTAAAAATTATAATCTTTCTATGTTGTGTTTCCAATCTTAGATTTGCGACGTAACAAAATAAAAAGAGCTAAAAATAAAATAAAAATATATTTAAAATATACTTATAATAACAGATAAAAATGAGACGTTCACCATATACAAATAAATAGTAATTAGTTGTCATACATAATAAGTAATGTTTATTTACTAGTTTTTTAACGAAGTATCTACTAGGTTCAGTAAGTACTCTAGGTTCCCTCTGACTTTCCTGTTAAGTGCGGGATACAGCGTGAAGCTGATTTATTTATTTTTATTTTTAATAATATAGAATGGGTACATACAAACGTAATTACTCATTCAAAATTCCCATGGATATTGTACGGTCATCATGCGTTTTAGTAGTATTATGTACTCATTTTCCTTGTGTTAAAGTCGTTTTATAGTTAAGTTTCAACATAGTGTATATTAATGTATTATTTATTTACCTAAATGGTAAACTTCACTCTGGTAGGATATATTGGCGGCGTTGAGTTCCGCGTTTTGTGAAGAAATAAATATAAAGGATAGTTTTTATTCTTAGGGTTGGTTGGGTTCCGCGGTAAGAAGCGTACGGAGTGTGTTATACATAAAACATAGTTTTTATAGCAAGTGTAGCTAAATTATAGTTTTTAGTGTAGCTAAATTATAGTTTTAACGAAAAATTTTAATTAATTAAAAAAACCTAATCTTTAAAAAGATAAAGATTAGATTTTTTTAATTAAAATTTTAAGTTAAATTAAGAATTTAACTACTAATTGAAACAAGTTACAATATTTTTTCGTTATATAAATATTATTTTAATTTTAGACAACATAAAACAATATGGAGGGATGTATATTTGTCGGGACGAGCTAAAAAATGGCGACGCATACAAAAGAATAATAGTGTTGGATTGTTTTTTTGGATTCTAAAATTAATTTCAATTATGAAAAGAGGATACTGTGTAAAATTATTAATATTATTCGTAGATAAGTATTGAAGATAAGTAAAAATGTTATAATAAAAATAGAAAATTGTTAGAGCAAGTGTTGCACGAGGAAAAAGAAGAATCATTAGTTGTATTGAAATATATTTCAAAACCACAAAGTAAATAACTAAGTTTTTGTTTTACATTAGCTAAATAGATATTAAAAGTACTTTATTTCTTGCCACTTCACTAACTTAAAATAGATTCGTAAGCGTATAAGAAATCGTTGAAATCATATTTGCTAAGCGAACAAAAAATATCAAGAAAACAGAGGATTCGACAAAACAACTTTACAGTCACGCCAATCTCATTCAATCCAAATTTTAGTTAATTAAAATGTTGAAAATCTACATTTACATGATAACGTACAAATTAAATTGCTGTTTATAAAATAAAAAATGAATCAACTACACGCTGTATCCCACATGCAGCAGGGCTACTCAGGCAGGAGGAAACTAGTGTTAAGACACTCCGTTTCTCACTTTCCGCCATATTTTTCGCGGTTTGGTACCAGGGCGAAGAAATGAAAATATTAAATAAAAATTCTTTCCTCCTAGAGAGGATCGAACCCATAACCGTCACGTTACAGTCACATTTAAGTGCCCATGCTGCGCCACGACGGCCTCATTGCCTTAATTCCTGGTTATGAATTACTCGTACTGATACTAAGATGTTTAACTTTTTAACTGTCAACTATTCCTTAGAAATTTTTACAATAACTATTTTTTTATTACAATAGTAACTTAACTTATATTAACACATAATATTTATATATAATAAAAACAGAAAATATACACAACCTTGACTTTCGCACTTTATCTTGTAGATATATAATTTATGCCAACCGCATCCTATCGTATTACTTTATATTACCATTTATATAATATATTTTATTAAAATAAAATAGAATAAACATGTTTCTTACATAATACCTAATTGTGATTGTTTAAAATTTGTCTTTAACTATCGTAACGTAAGAAATTTAAAAATACAAACAAGTCTTCATTGTATATTCATAGATTTTTTTATACCGCGCTGTGCCCCGACGCCAGAGCGAAGAAATAAAAATATGAAATATTTCATCTTCTTCACTGAGAATCGAACCCACAACCTATCACGTTTGCAGTCACACGCTCGTGCCCCTGCGCCACGACTGGCCTCTATATTAATAGTTTCAATTTTACGCATGGTTCAGTTTTCACATCCGTTCTTGCTGTCCTCATTATTATTATGCGTCGAAACGGCGCCATGGCCCTTGGCGGTAACAGACACTGTATGAACAAGAATCAGATATAGCCTTTTAATTGAATGAACAAATGCTGAGATAATGTTAATTAGTCATTCAAAATTCTTTTATGGATGAGATCTGTAGCTGGGCGCCACCGCTTCAGTGCTATTAAGATATTATTATTTTTTTATTTTGTTTGTATACCTATAGGTAAGTAGTAATTGAGTAAATTAGAGCAGTCGTGGCGTACGAAAGTGTAAGAATTCGGTGGAAAGTGAACGGAAGTGTCGTGACACTAGGTTCCCAAGCTCCCCGTGCGTACTCTGTTACGTGCAGGATATAGCGTGAAGCTAAAAAAGTATTAACATTTATGTAAACTAAAAAAAATCGTATCATTTGGCTCTTTGTATATATTTTAGGGATATATGCGAATATTACATTTAAATTTTACGCATGTGTTTAAATGTAGTAATAGTATTTAACAAAAGATTTTACAAAACAAGACTTTGAAAAATACTGTTTATTTAGGGAGGCGTGGCGTACTAAGTGGTTATGTGTCTGTAAAGGCGGTTTTTGCGGGTTCGGTCGTTACTTAGGTGAATGATATTTGTTATATTCACTATTCCGCTCCGATAGGCAAACTGCGGTGCTAAGTTCCGCCAATCTTGCATGTCAGCAATATCTCGATAATTGGTCGGAGACTGGGAAGCGGAGCATCTAAACACTGTGTTTCGTCTACCTAAACTGCTTTTTGAGAAAAAGCTGCTTAGAAAAAAAACATTCTAAAATCTACTAATTATTAAACACTTTAAAAAAACCTAAAACATAAATTTATTACAGGAAGCCTACATCACTAAGAAGTTCCACATAAACTTATAAATTTATGAGACATTTTCATTTATATATAGTATATTAAATGTCGTCAATATATTATTTAATGGGAAACATAAATTAGATTATGAACGTCATATACACTGTTACGATCACGTCATAATGTGAAATGTTACGATAAAGTGAATAACTATAATAAATTAATAATAAATAATCACAATAGTAATACAGCAACAATTTTCTATAAAAAATGAAAATTGACTTGAATGCTTTAACTGTATGCACAAAGTTTAACAAAAAAAAAACAACAAGTTTTGGTTTCAAAACATATAACCTCTTTTTAAATCGGTTAAAATGCCTTCTTTACAGCGTATTTTTTACGTTACAGGGCAGACAGCGTAAATTTTGTACTAAGCTTACGGGAAAACGAGAAAGTTATAATAATTCGTTAACCAGAGTGGTAATCGAACCCACAACGGTTTCTTTTACACTCAGACGCTGTATCGCTAGGCTACGACGGCTTCCATAATGTAGTTATTGGGTACATCATAAATAATGTATATTATTGTTATTATAAATAGAACCGACTAGTTGGAAATAATTATAAAAACAGTAAAATATTATGTAAGATTAACAAAGGCATGTGGAATTGCAAGAATTTGTTACATACGGGTAATATCGATTAGTCATTTTAGAAATGAATTATTCAAAATAAATATATGAATTATATAATAATAGAGGCCAGTCGTGGCGCAGGGGCACAAAATGTGACTGTAAAATCGACTGGTTGTGGATTCGATCACCACTCGAGGAAATGAAATATTTATTTACATTTATATTTTGATTTCTTCGCTCTGGTGTTGAGGCAAAGCGCAGTGTTGAGTTCCGCCACTCAACACGCAATGCCTCTAGAACTCGGCGGAAAGTGGGGAACGGAGTGCCTTAACGCTAGGTTCCCTCTGCCTACCCTGCTGTGTGCAGGATACAGCGTAAAGCTGAAAAAAATATATATGTATCCCCCATACGCTCCTTCCTTACTCCCGCAACGTTCCTTACTTTCAATATTTTTTTAGCGGTATTGCGTGTAGAGAGGCGCACTTTGATTGATTTGATTACCAGATGAAAATATTAATAAATAATAATTAATTTCCTCAAGTGGGAATCGAACCCATAATCGTCACACGTTGTGCCACTGTGCCGGGTCGTCTCAAAGGACTTTTTATGATTCCTAATAACAATATGCTTCTAATTTGCAAAGCTAATTAGTTAACATTTTGAAGGTATTAATAACTTTTTTCGTAGAAAATAAATAATAAGCTCCTTATGACTAACACAAACAAATTTGGACTACCGAAAATGATTTAGTAAACAAAATGTCAGTAAAACTTTCCTTAAGTATTTCATCAAATGCAGGTGAAAGATAATTAATTAGAATATAACTAGGCGCTATATTACTTAAAAAAAAGACAATTGCATTATCGATTTCATTTATTGCAAATTTTCATATTTTTAATGTTATCGCAAGCTTTTATTTATTTCACAACCATCTGTTGCAGTGTCAGGCATATCACATATGCTATCAAAGACCGGATGTGATAGCTTCGATTACAATTTGGAAGAATTTTATAAACAAAGGTTACCACCCAGGACGATTCACCTCAAAAAAGAATATAGTGTTGACTAAAAAAGCCGGAAGGTGACAGTCCATGTCCTTTAATCTTTATCCTGTCCTCAATGGATACTTAATCTGTTTTTGAAGATCAAATTTGGTAGAAATTTTATAATATATATGATTATTATTATACTATATTTGAGCGTCAATACTTAATTTATTCAGTTTATTATAAGCATTTTATTAGTAATATTTTATGATATATATGATTATTATTATACTATATTTGAAAGTCAATACTAAATTTATTCAGTTTATTATAAGCATTTTATTATTAATAACACATATTTGAATATAACTATCTTAAAGGTATTTTAAGGAATCTCAATTTTAGTTACGTGTGTTATGTATATTTTTATTCCTTCAATGACATCGTAGTGCAGTGCTGGGACTGCATCTGACAGTAACCGCGATGGTTCAGGGTTCTATCCAATCCAAAGCAAGGCAATCTTCACTTAAGAACATGAAAATAATCCAGTTTCTCTCTCTGGTAGAAAAAAGGTGATAAGAGCGAATTGAGTGTTGAGAGTTTGAAGTTCACTATTCAAAACGCAGAAAATTATAACGGAATACAGAGAACGGAGTGCCTTAACATAGTTTCTTGGATCTCTCTTGGACCTGCCCTGCGATATATGAGTCAAAACCTGAATGTAACAAAATTATAATTACTATATTAGTCACTTGTGAAAATGAAATACAATCTACTTTCCGTGTAATAGAAATTACAATTAGTTATAGACAATTTTAAAAATTGGTGTTGACTCAGAAATTTCGTAACAACATTTAGAATATGTTTAAAATTATATAAATTATGAATAAAATATATTAACAGCTTCATGACTCAACTCACAATCTATAATAAAACAACAAAAGACAAGACATAAAGAGAAATAATACAATTTTTCTTAGTAAGCATAATATAAAACAGATTGAATTTTTACCTATAACGTTATACGACTTTGTGTGCTAGATATCTATTGTTTGTTGATGAATGTCGAGCTCTCGTATTTAGATCAGTAAGGCAAGGACTTATTTCATGACCTGAAGTTCCGTAAACGTAGAGTACGTGTACAACAGCAGTTTCAAAAAGTATGTTACTTTAAAACTTTTTAGGCGTGCTGTATATCGCACAAAGCAGGAAGAACTTAGTGTTAAGACACTCCCTTTCCCATTTTCTGCCAAATTCTGGAAGTATAGCGTGTTGAGTGGCAGAACTCAATGCCGTGCTTTCCCTCTACACTAGGACGAAGTAAATGGAAATATTAAATATTTCATTTCCCCGATTGGGTTTCGAATTCACAAACAGTCGCGTGTACAGTCACACTTTGTGCCCCTGCGCCACAAAAGACTTCATTAAAACATTGTATATTAGTTTGCTTTTTTATTTTAAACTACCTTTTAAACGCGGCTTCGACCGTAGTCACAATATAAAGTTGTATATGAGTCATTCATACATTCAAAGTGTCCCGGGTAACCGTGGCCGCAGGTATAGTGGGTTATATCGAAACGATTAACATGATGTAATATAGCCTAAGGCTTTCCTCGATAAATGATCTATTCGACACAAAAATATTTTATCAAATTACCATTTGATAAAATATTTTTGTGCACATAATTTCATTAGTTCCTGAGATAAGTGCTGTCTATGAAACAAAGTTTTGAGCTTTATAATATTTATTTTTATAAACTAAATAATATTTTGTTAATATTTTTATACATTTAAAACATTCTATATTTTAATTTAAAAATTTATTTTAAAAAAAATCTTGATCTCTCAATTAAATCATATATAATGGTTTATTATTGCGTATGTTTCAAATTCTGTGAAGTGTCACAGCTTTCTCTTTAACAGGAGCACTCTACCGTACAAACAAATTATGCACAATATGATAATAGTGAAAGCGATTTCTTATTTAATTGTTACGAAGTAATGGCATGGCTTAGTCGTGACGCAGGGGCACACAGTTTGTCTGTAGAACCGACTGGTTGTGGGTTCGATCCCCACTCGAGGAGATGAAATATTTAACTAAACTTCTATAAAAATTCTCCGCTCTGGTGTCGAGGCAAAGCGCGGTGTTGAGTTCTGCCACTCAACACGCAATGCCTCCAGAATACGGCAGAATGGGGAACGTAGTATCTTAACACTAGGTCCTCCCTACCCTCCCTACCCTTGTCTACTCTGCTATGTGCGGGATACAGCGTATCTAATATCATATACTTATGCGCAAATACCGCTTACTGACACTGATTTAGATCTCAATTAAATTATAATTATCGCTCTGATAGACATAGTAGAGTTTCGCCAGGCAATAGGCAATACCTTGAAAATGGAGTATAGTTGGGAATGGAGTGTTATATAACTAGGTTCCTATATGCTTACTCTGTTTGCGGGAAAAGGCGTAAGGCTGTCTAGTCCAATAAAGGATTCTATTGAAAATTGATTGCTACTAATAATAGGAACTAAAAATAATATAAGTTTTCCTTTAGTACATGTTGTGTTTATACTGAATACTATCTATATCTTGTATATATATGCGTGGGCGTGTCTATCTGTGCATCAATTATAAATTATAAAATCAATGAATGAAAACATTTATCTTGTCAACTGGATATATAGCTTTAGCTTCTTATCTGACCTCTGGCTTTGTATAAATCGCATAAAGTATAGTTATTAGGTATATGTAATATATTTATGTGTTGGATATAATATGTATATATATATATATATATATATATATATATATATATATATATATATATATATATATATATATATATATATATATATATATATATATATATATATATATATATATATATATATATATATATATATATATATATATATATATATATATATATATATATATATATATTTATTTATATATTAATAGTTACTCGAGCTGATTACTCCATATTAATGGAATAAATAAACTGGGAATAAAATGGGATTATTATTAGTAATTCTATATTTACTTGGTAACGCCTCAGCAGTTTAAGTGATGTTGCCTTTTTTATTCTTCGAATAGTTTACACCTTAATGTTATTCTTCAGTAAAATTGCTCTTTTTTCTAAAAATAACTGTACTTTTTATATGTAAAGACCCGCCATGACATGATATAGCTGGCTATCGGCGGTTGCATTAGTTAACTGGCTTTCTATTATCTGTCTGTTGTCCAGTCTGCACCGCCTGAAGGTATGACATAAATATGTCTTTTGCTCGAAAGGAAGCCACTTTCTCTTTTGTTGGAGTCCTGGTTACAGTAACAGTTTTAAATGAAACGTGGCGTAGGGGCACAGAGTGTGACTGTAAAATCGAGTGGTTGTGGGTTCGATCCCCACTCGAGGAAATGGAAAATTTATTAACATTTATATTTTCATTTCTTCGCTCTGATGTCGAGGCAGAGCGCAGCGTTGAGTTCCGTCACTCAAGACGCAATGCCTCCAGAACTCGGCGGAAAGTGGGGAACAGAGTTTCCTTACACTAGGTTCCCTCTGCCTACCCTGCTGTGTGAAACTGATTCATTTCTGACATTAGTAAAATAAAAGTAGTTTTACAATTTCTTCTGCTAAATATGAGTTTAATTGAAGAAATGCTAAATATCATAGAACTGAATTTTGTTACTGACGTTAAAATAATATGACTTTTTAATAAAAATATTGTACACATTTCAACGTAGTTTAGATAATACAGTAGCAATCGAGGTCGATGAGTTTAATTTCTCGAATAATATTAGGCGATAGAGTACATATATATGACAAGGAATCCAGCACTGACGCAATATGGCGGTGGACAGCATAAGTTTGTGTCACAGACGTGCTCATAACCGGATTTTTCTGCTCATTAGTTACACCTAGACATTAAAAAAAATCATAAATATCACGCGTGGCCGTTTTGCAGATAAGAAACATACATGGCTTTGGTGTTTGTTAGGATCGAGCAATTATTCTAAAATTTTTTTATGACATGTAATTGTGTACATAAAACTACTTCACGCTGTATCCCGCACACATCGGGGTAGGCAGAGGGAATCTAGTGTAAACACTCCATTCCCCACTTTCTGCCGAATTCTGGTGGTATTGCGTGTTGAGTGGCAGAACTCAACGCCGCGCTTTGCCTCGACACCAGAGCAAAGAAATGGAAATATAAATTTAAGTAAATATTTCATCTTCTCGAGTGGAGATCGAACACACAATCAGTCGGTTTTACAGTCACACTTCGTGCCGCTGCGCCACGACTGGCCTCAGTGTACATAATATGTTCTATTATTATTATATCTCTATCTTCACGCATTATGAGAAAAGAAAATAAACGGGAATAAGAAAAAAAAAAATAGTTTGAGTTAATTAAGTACAGTAGCTGGTTCCATTACATTAAAAAAAAACAATAATTAATATTATTTATACAATTATATTAATGACAGGTGCACAACTTCCTAGTACCCACCATATTGAGCAGGTAGCATTGATTTATGTAATATGAGTAAGTGTTTGACTCTTAGCAGCTTGCAGCGCTTTCACTATAGCTTATACAAACAAACATAATAAAAAGTAAATCATAATAACGCGCTTTATTCTATAAACAAATGCAGGAACTGCACTGTCAGTATTCGCGGCGTGTCTATTGAGCCTTTTGTGGAAAAAGGTTACACGTGGAATGATAAATGTTAATAAAGCATATTTAGAGGCAAGACGGCGCCAGTGATAAGGCCGTGACACACGATATGCTTTTGAATATATATACAAAACTAATTTATTTACTAGGAAATTTTAAATTAAAAAAAATATCAAAAATATCTATATCTCTATTTGGCAAAGTGCTTGTAGCTCTTAAACTACTGATCAGATTTTCATAAAAGTTAGCTAAGAACCACCGCGATGAATAAGATTTTCAATTAAAATAAACCGTACCCAAATCGGTTCATCTTTAGTGTCATAGACAAATATACAGACATGTCAAGCTTATACTCTTGCGTCGGGATTTATTATAACACTTATTACCAGTCAACTTTGTTACTTGATTTTATCATTAAGTCCTATTATTATCATTATATATCTTAAGTGGTACTGTTCTATGTATTATAAGGCAACCTTTTCATTAGGGATTTGGCTAAGATTGATTGACAAGTTAGCTATGATTTAAAGATATCACGTTGTAATACTTTTAGAGGATCTAGAAAACTAGAACTATTAGAACTAGAAACTTATATATATATATATATATATATATATATATATATATATATATATATATATATATATATATATATAGCTAAGATATAGTACCTATATATTACTAGGTACTATATCTTAGCTATATATATATATATATATATATATATATATATATATATATATATATATATATATATATATATATATATATATATAGCTAAGATATAGTACCTAGTAATAATTTTATGGGAATATATTGTCTCAAATTTTAAATTTCACATAAACAGCGAATGAAATGTAACATTTCTTTATATTTCTAGAAGACTATGATAAGAAAAACTTTATCGGTAATAGCTCTCGTAATAAAAATTTTACTATCACTCATGAAAAGCGGCTGTACTTCATTTTGAAATTTACATTCAGAATATTATGCACTTAACTATTGAAACTAAATATTATTATTATATTTTAGTTTCATAAAAATATTATAATAATAGGTTATAAAAGAAAAATGGCGAACAACACCAGTAATAAAAGTTAGAAATGACTAAACCGTGATGGTTGTCACTAATAGAATTTTCTACAGCTATGCAATAAAGCTGTAATGTTATTGCATCAGAAGAACTGTAGTAATACTGTTACGTACGATCAACCTTTGTTAGTTTTGGATGAAACTTAATAAATACATTTAAACAATAGTATTTTATAACATACTTACATATAGATATTGTGATATGAGATAGTGTAAGGTTTTCTCAATGGCGATATACGCACATCTTTGAGGAAATATATATTGCCTTTACAATAATAGTAATTGTAGTGCGTGTTGAGGTCAGTCGTGGTGCATGGTTCGATTCCCATAATTTAGTATGGTCACTTCCTCTCCCTGGTAATACCACAGTGTTGAGGTGAGGAGTTCGGCAGAAAGTGACGACTGGATTGTCTTGATACTAGGTTTCCAGGTTCCCTTTGCATACACTGTAGGATACAGCGAAAGAAGATGAAGCTATATATAAAAAGTTTATTATAAACATGTAATGTTCAATTAATAAAAGTAACCTGAGAATTTTTTTGTTCTCCGTTCTTTGAAAAACGAGAGATTATAATCAGACTCATCCAAGTCATCTTAAACTCATTTTATATGACTTCAGTTTCTATTAAAATATATATATTATATAATATTTATAATATATTAATTATTAATATAAATAATATATTTAAATTCAACCGTGACAGAATGTCACCTTAGTTTGACACTTGAACATATAACCAATTGTTAAATTGTAAAATATAACAATTGATATAATAAACCTTGAAATTACATATCAAAACTATAAAACAATATACATTTTTGGAATGTCAAGGAGTTTCACGCTTATTTATACCTTTTAATATTATTATATCGTGATTTAAATTATCCTGTTAACAATTTGCGAATGTTAAAACGTGAAGGTATAAAATGATTTAACTTTTTTATAAGTCAATTTAAGCTTTGAGTGACTGCGGTCTTCTGAGTTCCATAACCTAGACGAAGGTTAGGAGCGTTAACCCCACAACACGAGGACATTGCACCAGACACCTGATTCTGTTCTAAGGAATCTTGGTCATTATACCCTAATGAACTGACGTATGGAACAACTTTTTTTTATCTATGATTTATTGCAATGCAACTATAGGTAAATGCCTTGTAAATATGCCAAAGAGAAGGAATTTCTTAATATGTGGTAAATATTTGATGATGATTTAATAGACAGATAGATTTTACATATCATTTAAAACTTCTTTATCTCGTTATTGCGTTGTATTCTTCCTAATGTTAAAAAACAGTGATTTTCTAGTGAATAGGCTACCTTTGGCAAGCTCTTTTTGTTAGATTTT
This sequence comes from Heliconius himera, assembly GCA_021202915.1. NCBI lineage: Eukaryota > Metazoa > Arthropoda > Insecta > Lepidoptera > Nymphalidae > Heliconius > Heliconius himera. The sequence continues at coordinate 804,221 of JAJHJA010000144.1, read as the reverse complement.
CCGTTTAATATAAAAAAATACTCTTCATCTTCATCTTGGAAGAAATTACTTTTGTAAGTATTTTAATTCAATGAATTGATTATTTTAAAACAATTACATATACTTTGTATTATTTGTACCTACCTACTATTAGTATCCACAATTTTTTAGTAAGCATTTTGTGTAGAATCTAAAATATATCCTAACTAATTTTATAAAGAAATAATAAACATCGTAGTTATAGAGGTAAACATATTTCTTATATTCATGTGAAATGTTTAAGTATTTCATCAATAAAATCGTGTTTTTCGTTTTTTTTTTGCATAAAATATTTTGTAAAGTGGTTTTTAATTTCCAGTTATCTTTTAAATGTATGTTTGTCAAAGTATCTTTTTTAAATGTTTTGATTGTAGTGGATTGACCTTGTTGTATGTTTTTGAACTTTTATAAAAACTACCAAATTTTACAAAACAATTAAATTTGTATACAATTTTAAATCAAATTCAGTAAATTATTCATGCAGCGAGAATAATTTTGAATAATTTTAATACCATAAAAACGAAATAGACTTACGTAAGTTTTTAAAGACGAATTCATGAGCATTGTCGCTTAGGTGAAAAAAATGGCAAGAGTAAAATACATATATACATATAAAAAGGATAGGCAGAGGGAAGTTGGGACCCTAGTATAGACACCCAGTTCCCATTAAAACACTTTCTTTCCCCACTTTCCGCCGAATTACCAGGGCGAGCAAATGATATTATTAAATGAGTGGGAATCGAACCCACAACTAATCACAATAACTTTGTATCAAACTTACTTTAATTTTAAAATAAAACTAATATCAAACACAAGCAGAAGCGTGTCGACAACACCATCGATCTACTGTTTTCCCCTATTATCGATTTGTCCGAGGATGCAATGCGGTACAATTGGCGCAAAGTGGTACGCTTAATAAGTACTGGTGTAAACTGGTTCGTGGATACCATGTTGTAATATGAAACGAGACTGATGTAAATATTAATAGAATTGCTTATAGAAGATAAAAATATATAAATTGGTTATTCGTTGTCTATATGTTTTCATATAGTTAAAGAGATGGGGTGGAATGGATTGTTAGATTGTGTTTGACTGTATAAGCGATGATTGTAAGTTCGATTCCGTTCAGGGAAATATTTATATTACAAATGATTTTTAGCCTGCAACTTTTACTAGGTATTTTTTGTTCAAGTCAAGCTGGAGAGGCGAGCTGATAAAAATATTACAGCAAAAACTAAAAGATCTACGAAACACATTGTCTGTCTGATTTAAGATAACAATGCATTTAAATGACACATTATAATAATACATACAGATTTCTAATACTACAAAAAAATTGTCAAAAAGTCGTGTTATTATGAGATTCTTACAAATATTTTATTGCTAATAAGTTATATAATCATCTTAGTTTAAAAGCTAAAAAATAAAAAAAATATACCTAATATAGAGTTGAGATTAAAACTGTAAAAATGTAATAATAAAAACTTATTCGATGCATATACCTAACTTGAATTTTATCCTTATATTTATATGCTCTTCAGATATTTTGCGGTATCATTATATTTGAAATGGTTTTTTTGATATTGTTATAAACCTTTTTCCTTCTAGTCTCGTAATTTTGTTTTATACTTAAATCGGAATATTATTCTACTTTTAGAAAATAGAACTTATTTATTTGTATATTAAAGTTTTAATTTGCTTGTTCCAGATGCCCCGAATGATGCGAATTACATGATCGGAGGTGTAGTGATTGCCATGGCCCTCGTGGGGCTCATCATAGTGCTGCTGGCTCTCACAATCAAGTGAGTACATGTTATAATAATTGAAGCCAGTCGTGGCGCTGGGGCACACAGTGTGACTGTAAACGCGACAGGTTGTGGGTTCGATTTCCATTAGAGGAAATCAAATATTTAATATTTTCGTTTATTCGCTCTGGCGTCGAGGCAAAGCGCGGCGTTAAGTTTCGCCACTCAACACGCAATGCCTCCAGAATTCGGCGGAATATGGTGAAGGGAGTGTCTTAACACTGGGTTCCGTCTGTATACCCAGCTGTTTGCGGGGTACAACGTGACGCTAAAACAAATAAAATTTAATCACATAACCCATAAAAATACCAGAAAATAGCAATGGCAGCTGAATATAAAATAACATATTTTACGAAACTTAACATAAAAAGTTAATTCATATATAAATTTTGAATACATCCAAAGCAAAAGCTTATGTTTTTTAATAGTTTAAAAATTTAAAAAATATATTAAAAAAGTACAAAAAAAATCATGTAAATTAAACAGGAAGAATGTTAGTACAAGGCTTAAAATATCAGCCTTGATATAAGAAGCTATTGCACTTTAATACCCTCATAACCGAGATAATATCAATAGTGAGAACCTAAGCCGTAATAAAAATGTAGTAAAAGTCTTACGTGGACCATCACTTGGCGTTTACGACTTCTCTTATAAAAATGTTTAGTCAACGCGAGTGGACAGTGACCTCTAGGCCTAACATGATTATTTATATCAGCTTCACGCTGTATCCCGCATGAAGCAGGGTAGGCAGAGGGAACCTAGTGTTAAGACACTCCGCTGTCCACTTTTCGCCAAATTCTGGAAGCATTGTGTGTTGAGTAACGAAAGTCAATATCGCGTTTTTCCTCGACACCAGAGCGAATATTAAATATTTAATTTCTTTGAGTGGAAATCGAACCCGCAACTTGTCGCGTTTGCAGTGCCTGTGTCCCTACACCACGACTGGCCTCTATGATTATTTGATTATTCAAAAATACATTTCTATTACTGAAACCATAAATTTAAATGAGGAAAACAGTAAATATATTATAGAAAATTCGATATTCGCTTTATACTGTATGTAATAAACCTAAAAGCTTTTACATTTTCGACCACCGCAAACGCAAAGTGAGATTCCATATACATCAGCACTAATGAGCTTATAACATTTGGCAATAATATTTGGAACATATTTGTTCGAGGTCATTCATACGCTTGACTCGAGTGTGAGATAACAAGTTAATACTACAGAGCATGTCATAATTATTTGGAAAAGGTTTACGTATTTTATAAATATTGGTAGTAAATACTAATATTTAGTAGCAGTTACTATCCTTGTATTCTAAAATATACTTTATTTTAGTAAAGCGGCATTTATTTATGGATATATAAATAGAACATGGATATGTATGTACGTCGATCACCAACCATATGTTTAGAACCCTAGAAACGTTAAATTCAATGGAAACAAAAAACATTTCAAATGCGTCAACAATTTATATAATATATTAAATTTTTATTATGTGGTATTTCGTGGATTCTTATTTCTGATTTAGTATATTAGTACCAGATAGATAAAAAAATACACTTTTGTCTTTATCTTACTTAGTTTTGTCTTTTGTATATTTATTTATTTTTTCATTTGAATTACTCAACATATGCCTGATGATGTAATTGCTGTAAGTAGTTGAACTCACATTTCTGACAATTCAACTAATCATGGGCTCAAGGCGATAGAGCGGTCGAGATAGACGGCTGTCTATCCAAGGATTTATATATATATAAGCATTATTTGTAAATCCTTTCGATTTAAGTACTTGTATCTATAAATACACTATTGTCTTCTGTGACTATTTATAATCGTCTTTTAATTATGCTTAGAATTTGTTTTCTTTTTTTATTTAATTATAAATGTTAAATAAATTAAAGTAAATGTTAGTCTGTGTTTCATGTTTTTTTTGTTGTGTTAATTTATGTGGTGTAAAATTCTTCCAAAACATTTTTCTTTAATTTTTACTTGTCATTCGAAACTTCATTCATTTGCATGGATCCTTTTGTTGTAACCATAATGTTAAAAAAAATACTATTTTTTTTACTAATTATCGAAAATAACTTAATTTAGCTATACTCAAACATAAATTCTTTAAAATCTTATATTTTTCAAGTTTATCAAGAATGTAATAGAAACATTTAATATTTTTTACTACACTCTTATTTTAACTAAAGTCCATCGTCCAAACCATGTGTATTTCGTAGGGTAAATGATAAATTTAACACAAAAAGTATATGAGGGTAGTTGTAAATTAGTTCTTAAGCGTACGTTGATACAGTTAAGGCTACGGTATCAAAGCTCGCGGTCTCCATTTTATTCTAGACATAATTGCTTTATATTCGGCGATTGAAATTACCATAATATTATTTTTACTCAAGTAAAAATCTTTATATAAGGCGCTAACACTATCAAGATGTTAATAAGCACTATCAAACGTTCTGTCCGTCGACTCCTTAAAAAAATGTAAGTATCTATTTATTTTATCCAAATATGGCTATATTATTTAAAATATATTGTGTTAATTTTCTATATTTGGCTAGTTCAAGAAGTTTTTAAATAAATTAGTTTACTTTTTAATTTTGACATTGATATTTTAGGTAAAAATTATCACTTTCCAAATTAGAATCAACCAAAGCCATATAAAATATAAATTTCTTAAACATACGCAATAGATTTATATGTATAAATAATATAAGTTATTAGATACTATACAATTTTGTGAAGCCCTACTTCTGTAATAGTAAAAAGTATAATAGTTACTAGTAAAAAGCGGTTCATTGCTAGAAACGTGTGTAAAAATTATAAATTTACAAATAAAAAAATATATATATTTTGTTACTTGCCTTGAAAATTATTGTCATAACGTGACATCGTGTCGAAATGTAAATTCATAGCTGTTAGGTATGTATAACGTTAAGTACTGATAAGAATTACATGCATTTAATGCTTATAATATATATCTATCTATATATACAGGTATCTATGTATACAGATATATATTATATTAAATATTCCAGTCGTGGCGCAGCGGCACAAGGTGTGACTGTAAAACCGACTGGTTGTGGGTTCGATCCCCACTCGAGGAGATGAAATATTTACTTAAATTTATATTTCCATTTCTTCGCTCTGGTGTTGAGGTTAAGCGCGGCGTTGAGTTCTGCCACTTAACACGCAATGCCTCCAGAATTCGGCAGAAAGTGGGGAACGGAGTGTCTTTACACTAGGTTCCCCCTGCCTACCCTGCTGTGTGCGGAATACAGCGTGAAGCTGATCTGATCTGATTTATAAATATACAACAATTAAGTAACTGACGTCTGTCTAAAAACAATTAAAAAACAATTAATATTTCCTCCACAGTAAATTAGTCCTCAAGACGTTCCCATAGCAATTATGAGGGGCTAGTTCATTGAAATTGAGTAGACTTATGCTATTATTTTACACGGTCGCTAGTAAATTACAAGTAAAAATAAAAAAAAAATACAGTTTCACACTGTTTTCCGGATACAGCAGGGTAGACAGAGGGAACCTAGTATTAAGACATTCCATTTCCCACTTTCCGCCGATTTTTTCAAGGCATTGCGTATTAATTTATTGTATTTTTGCCTTTAAAATAATAATTCATTCCCGCAAGTGGAGATCGAACCCACAACCTGTCACGTTACTGTCGCACCCTTGTGTTCCTGCGCCACGACGGCCTCTTAGATTATAGATTACAAGTAATTAAAGTATTATTTAACAATACACCACCAAGGTCTACCGGGCGTTGGATGGATGCCAGCCCACCCGTCTGGACATCGTGTTCGGCGGTAATCGCTGTATATTTTAATTTTATCAAAATGTTTTTGTTCGCCATTTTTAAATCGCAAATCAAACGCCAACGGTATTCTGGAATACCGCGGCTATATTAAATACCTGGTGTCACTACCACGTCAGCTTGTTGCTAACCGGTTACATACACCATTGGGTTAGAAATATATATAATATAGCTTTCAATAGTTACGTAAATTGTATAAGTGTTTGAAAGTCTAACCTTATGTAAGTAACTCTAAATACTATTTTTTAGTTATTTTTTTATGAATTACGTGAGCTTAAACCCTCAAATCCGCTTTTGCAAACCGGTTTCAACTTCCATCTTAGAATTTCGTAGTATGTCAATTATGACAACGAACTCATGATTTTTTTTATAAATTTTCAATATTAATTTTATAGTTTCCGTCTTCTATTTCTAAAAAATAAATAAAAAAATTAAGTGTGTGTGAATAAGAGATCTGCTCTTTAATAAAAATGAAAGCGAGGTTTTCCAGTTCATTTATAAAAAAAATCTATACAAGTTATTCTTAAAAATATGTAGTTCCTAGGTAGTTGGGTACGTGTATGCGTCATACGTACCAACTACCAACTCCTAACGTATCTGCTTAGAATCTAAGGCTTGAGGCTAAGAAGCAGCATAAATTAGCATCCTTTTGTCCAAGGATTGGACAAATAATCGGTTTGAAATATTTTTTGATATATATAAGTACTTAATGAAAATTGCTTTAAAGTTAGATTTCATATTTAAATTTTTATTGTTGTTTATAACTTTATAAGTAGATACAATATGACCCATTTACATAATATATTTAATTATTTTTTTTAATATATTTTATAAAAAGTTACATTTTAAAATAAAGCATAGCCAAATTAATACGTATTAAACTGCTGGCTATTTCGGAATAATTAATTTGGACAAAAGCTTTCATGTACTGGCTTTCAGAAAAATTACCGTAAAATCCTTTACTTATGACGTTCTGAATTATACAAAAATTATTCTATTAATTAATTTTATTAATCTATTAATTTGAATTTATACAATTACCTTACTTTACCTTACCTTACTATCTATGTCTATTCCTTATCAATTCTAATAATTCGTAATATAGTTTAATCTATAGCACCTAATATACCAGCATAAAGTGTCCTGATAGTAATATCAGTAATACGAACACAAGCTAGCTCTAACTAACTCATTGTACAATTCAATGAAATACATATTAAACGCGGCCATGCAAAACGCTATCGGAGGGCTTTCGCGTTGCGAGGTCGAGCCCCCATAACATAGCAATAAGGTAACGGGAGAGGTGCGTGCCTCGCCGCCACCACCCACCGGCGGCGGGCGAGGCGTGGTGCCGCGCCGGGGCCGCAGTCCCGCAGCGGCTGACCGCCAGTCTGCGCCAGCACGCGTCGAGCGCCAAACGGCTGCCCTGCCGCCTTGCCGCCCAGCTCCCGGCCAGTGTCTGTGCTTGTGCCCTGTGCCCGCCTATCGATGCTCTTCGCTCCGATCGCCTTCGAGGCGATGAAGTGTAAAGAGGAAAACTGCGAGGTCGGCGTGGTGCTGGAACACAACTCTCTGATCGTTCTCTCCGTCAACAAGACTATAGTCTGCCTCTGCGGGAGGAACAAACACAGTCCCTTTGAGCGCGGGTAATAACAATATAGACGCTAGCTTTCGCTCATGTTTTGCATGTCAACTTTAATGTATGTTTTAATGTATCGATTGAATATTATGATCCATATTCAACACATTGTCAACGGAGAAACTAGTTTTCTGTCATACCAACTGCCACCAAGGTTGACATCTACCTGGTCAAGGTAAATACTTCGCAGTGTACAGATACCTTGTGAATGTTCGCATTGCACTCGAGTACCTAGTACACTAAGTACCTGGTACAGTGGCTACTAGGTGCATGTCAGTGCCACTGCGTGCATGTCACTACGGACACTGTTACTTATTTGTCGATCGGTAATTTTATCCACTATACGATTCCATTTAAAATCTAACAATAGACATTGAGTTTGATCAATCAAATACGTAGTACGTACCTACAAAAACTTTATATCGACCGAGGATTGTACCAGGAACTGATCGTTGACCGCAACAACTGACAAGGTCGCGACCGTTTGTACAATGACTTCTAGAAGTTGACTTTTGTGGAAACAAAAAGGAACCTGCTCTACTTAACCTTCCCTTTCTTAGCTATAGACATTTCACTGAGTTTAACTATGTAGACAGTCTTCCGACCACGTGAGCTTGCCCGTTGGACGTCTCTTACTAAGGGTTAGTTATCGTCATTCAGTAACTGATACAATAGATAACTTAATATCTACATTTATTTGAAGTTACTATTCATTTTATTCAAAGCAGCCTTGAATACAAAAAAAGCCTCCCAAGTGAACGGATCTGACAATATAATGACAATTTGGTGACTTGCGAATGAAAATTGATTTTGCCTATATATGTACTCGTATATATAAATAAGTATATGTATCGTTTGTAGTTTGAAAATGTATGCTATATGGTTTTAACATTTATAAAGTGTAGTACAACACTAAGGATAGAAAATTAATTTAGATAACGCGAGCCGTAGCTTCGATTCTCGTTGCTTATTTATTTATGATTTTGTCATTAAAACATAATATAAAACATTCTAAAATATGAGGCTAGTCGTGGCGCAAAGGCACAAAGTGTGACTGGTTGTGGGTTCGCTCCCGACTCGAGGAAATGAAATATTTACTTAAAATTTATAATTCCATTTCTTCCCTCCGGTGTCGAGGCAAAGCGCGGCTTTGAGTTCCGCCACTCAATACGCAATGCCTCCAAAATTCGGCGGAAAGCGAGGAACGGAGTGTCTTAACACTAGGTTCCTTCTGCCTACCCTGGTGTGCATACAGTGTGAAGCTAATTTACCTTTTAAATTTTTTACAAGCTACTTTTTTTACATTCTAAAACCCTTTATATTATTCTTATATATTTTTATTTAATGTAATAAAGGTACCATATCATTTCAATGTCCCTACAGGTGTAACGACTATAATATATGTTGTATTTGTTGAGAACAAAGCACCGCTCCCGCTGGAATATAACGCTATTTATACACTTTAATTATGTGATGTTATTTGGATTGGAAATAAACATAATGATGTCTTTGTTCACTGTACAGTACATATTGTATTTAATAGATTTAAATAAACGAATATTCTATAATATTAAAAGATCTCTTAGCTTTTTTTCATTATTATCAGTAGTAGTTAGTATTAGTCGAAGTAATTACAGTTAAAAGGTCTAATTCAAACATACATACTCATACACACAAATACGCTAGGTGACTTTCTTTTAACCGTCGAGACTTATATAACCTGTGGTCAGCGTACGTAAGAGCCAAGTTATTTATAAACTTTATATAAAATGATTATAAAGAAGCAATTCGCAATATCTAGGGAATAACCGAGGCCAGTGATAAGATACTTAAAATAGGTAATTTATATTTATATTATTATAATTCTTGTTAAATATTTTGATTTAAACGATTGTTATCTGGTTGATTTCGTGATAAGATTTCGTGTTGCATTTGCGCATCACAATTTTGTTCATAATAATTAATTATTCTAGCATAGCCTTTTAATATCTAGATTTTTAGTATAAGCGAAAAGAAAACGGATAATATTTTCACTAGTATATATTTATTCAACGTCGATTTGATAAGAAAAAGAAAATATTTTTAACATTTTTAAAGTGTTATTTCACACTTAGTAAAGAAAAATACTTATTTAGAAAACGTATAAAAATTTTAACGTAGTGGGACTCGAACCTATGCCTCCTGGAAACCGACCAAGTCGGCCCTGGTCGGTTTCCAGGAGGCGCGAAATAGAAAAAAATATCTTAGAAAAAGAAAAATTTATCATTAAAAATGAAAAATCTTTTATACTATAGTGGGTATGGTGGGTATGAGCTATGATATTTGAATTTAAAATAGATCCGCCGAATGATGGCGTTGTATTATCATTCCAAGGAGACGGTGTCAACAGTCGACTAAGCAATTCGAGACGAAACTGTTATTTTTAAATGTAACATTATCTACATCCGCTGTGCGATTTCTTCATTTTATTATAGTGCGTATATATATATATACGTACTGTATTAAATTAAATTATATAATTTAATTAAATAACGCTCTTTCCCGCAATTTCTCAATCGTGAACTATTAAGATTATTTTAATCACTTACATTTCTATTTAAAAAAAACTTCTTTAATAGCACTTTTTATATAAAAGAGTATACCAGCAAAATTTCTAAATTTTTATCTTTGATTTTTTTAAAGTTAGTCCACGATTAACCTTTGGATTGAAACGTTTTTTTTATATATAATATCTACAACGATATTTAAATTGTTCTTCCATTATGATAGTGGCGTGGCGTCTTATCTATAGAAATATTATGTTCTATTAAACGCCCATTGATCGCAATCATCGGAGCCATTACTTTGTTTAACAAGCTCTTCATACTTTGTGGATCATATTATTAGAAAAACGTACCCCCTATTAACTCTCATCATCGATTGACGTCAATTGATATAACAATATTAGTGTGTATATCAAATATTATAGTATTACTATGTATAATGCTACTCTCTATTTCTACTACTTCTTACTACAATCGCTTTGCTATTTAGATTTTTTTATGATCCTATAATTCAATAAAATAAGTAATAAAAATAACAACTTACACCCACAATATATAAATAATTACAACACAATATTTATTTATCGTACTCAGGCTTAATTTCGTATGAAACACTGCTTCATTCATCTCTCTTTATATTTAAATCTCATCTTATCTCTCGTGGTCGTGACGTGTACACAAAACTACTAGTAAATAATAACCAAAGTTGTCATTCATTCTCAAGGTATCACTTAAGGCTTTACATTGACGATATCCTCTAGACGGCTCTCAAGGGTAACAGCTTATAATGGCTCACTACCTGTGTTTTTTATCCCGCATTCGAGTCAAAGCCCGATGTCTTGCTTGTGTTGGGAACGTACTAAGGGCAATGCACCTTCCCGATCTCCCTTGCCCTGTAGCCCTACTTTTGCTGTTTTAGTTGGAAGCTTTAAATATACACCTACCCTTTTACGCACCTAAATTACTCATTTGTTAGAGAGGGACACCAACGTTGTGGATATTGCGCTTTCTATATCCATAGACCCAGCTGTGTGTTAAATGTATATGCAGTTGTGCATTTATATTTTATGGACTTCGAACTCGGTCGATGGTGAAATGTTTCTCTCGGATTTGTGATTATCAGCGAAATCAATAGGGGCCTGCTCTTATCTACTTTAGTGCCTACAGTAGAGCTATTGAGGTCGAGCTCACTGTTTACTTATGTTGTCATGACTGCATTGGATAGATTTACAGGGAATTTCTTATCTCTATAATGTTAAATTGTAAGCAATAGATATCATAGGAATAACTAATATTCTTTAACCAAAAACAAAGCAATATTGTACTATTTCATATTTTTTTCAGCATAACGCTATATCCTGTACACAGCATGGCAGGCAGAGGGGGTGTTAAGACACTCCGTTCTCCATTTTCCGAATCTGGAGTGTAAATCGAATCCACAATCTGTCGCGATTACAGTCAGAGTTTGTGACCCTGCGGGACGACTGGCCTCAAACACTTATTATGACAACTGTATATCAAATGCGTATTCAGATTTCAGCGCAAGAATAACTAACAGGGACGGTCCAAATGATTTGATCACCACTCACAGCCGTTTTTCAAAACTAACTTCAGACGCAGTAACATCGTACTGTGGCAAGCGGTATAACCAACGGTTTAACCATTCGATGCGTCATTACTGTGACGATAATATGAGAACGACCGATGATATCGCAACAGCCAACCCAACCGTTCGTAGTTTTTCACGGAAAACGGCCACATCGTCGAGCCCTCTCCCCTCCCCCCCGGCTCCCCTCTCCGCTCCTCCGGGCGCCTCACCTCCCCGCACTGGCGCCGCGTCAGACGCGAATATATAAAAGCCCTAAGCGCCCCTCCACTTCAACTCAGACGCATGGAGTACTCCGTAGAGGTCGTTTGGCACGAGCGAGCGCTTTGCTAGGCACCTGCCGGCCAATCTTCACGATAACATTCTAGTCACCGCGCAGCAGAAGCTAGCGCAACGCGGTGTTGGACCGCGCGCGTTCCTACTAGCAGTGATATGTGCAATAGCTCTACTTACAAAATAATTGTGATAATTTATTTAAATTAGTTATTAGTTATACGCGTTTAGACCGTGATACGGCTGTGAGTGAAATAAATATCGGATATGTTGTGACTGCCCGACTGGAACTTGTTACCTGTGATCCAAACCAGTGTTAGTTATTCTTGCGTTGGAGGACCTTTTGTTACCATGGTTGGGAATAACGGAACTATGATGGCGATTCGTATCGTCCACAGCAAGCTGCGCAAGCGCGAGGAACACTCGGCTTCGGTGCATCCTGCCGAAGCTGTGCTCCAGACTGCGCCGCAACCAACGGCTGATCCTCTTGCCTTTCGTCAGCAGCCCTTGTGGCAGTTCCCACCGCCGCTGCCTCCGCCTTACGTCTATCCTCACGATCAGGTTAGTAATATTAAATTAAAATAATCTTAGACTAATTTATAAACAAGAAGTTAATTTATAAACAAAATATTATGGTACTTTTTATTCTGCAGAATGAATAAATCTTAGGTTTCTGTAACGCGAACAAATCCCATGTGTGTTTATACTTGACCCAAATTTTCTATAAACATCACGCACATCTGATTTAGATGTTGACTTTCTAGTAAAATAATACGGGAGTTTAGAAAAGTTGCAATAGAAAGAAAACGTGACTGGTCTAACTGCGTCCCCACCAAGAAGAGAGAGTTGAGCGTATAACGACGATCTAAGTGCAAAATTTTAAACATTGGGACACGCTCACCGAGTAGAAAGCTGCAAGGCGAACATGTTGTAACCGTTCGACCTTCTTTCTTAAACGAACAAAGGAGGCTAATGCAAAGAGTTATGCTCTTAAAATTGCAGTCTCGTAAATGCTGTAACCTTAATATCACGGTCTACTTAATGCTCTTAGGCTCGTATTCATAAACTACTCTCAAGTCTGAGATCGATCTTGAGATGCCGTTTATATTCACAAATTTTATATCTATGATTGAAATCGGCAACTCAAGATGGATCTCAGACATGAGAACGATTTTTAAATACAGTCCCCAGAGACCTACGTATAAAAATCCTTATTAAGTGAGCGTTATTTAATGTTTTTTATAGTTCGTATAGGACCACTTATATAGATATATATTTATCAGGAAGCAAACATTGCTAATGAGTCTTTGAATTCAAGGTTTACTTTATATTTGTGACCTCCAAGTAATGGCCATGTTCAGTTTCTAGATAGATTCACTTAGAAATTATAAAAAAATCACAATATTATCTAATAAGTCCAGTCTACCATCGACTTTCAAAACATGCAACTGATATTTTTAAATAAGAGTCCCAATGCCAAACAAAAGTTGTTTTAAAATGTCTGACGGTTATATTTAGTTAAACGACAGTTACAAAAGTTCCCGCGTACAACTTGCTAGTAATAATAATATTTAATGTTCGACGGGACGGCCTTCTTTCAACGTTTGGCTGGCAACCGATACTTTAAATAAGTTGGAGTGTTTTGTTACTGGAATTCTCTTTTGCATGAAAATGCATTATGCACTTAAGTCCTTTGAGATCTAACGGAAATCTTTTTAATTTCTATCAATGTACCCAACATTCCTAATATACTGATTGTAACTTAACCAGTACTCAAAGACCTTTGTTTCTATTATTACAGGACAACTTGATGCAGCCCATCGGTAACGAGCGAGCAAGTTTTCGCAGTTTACGTAAGAATATCGGTGGTCGTTGGAAGCGACTCGTTAAAAAGAAGCCCGAACAGGAAGTGTACACGATCCCGCCTGAGCTCAAGCCTCAACTGAAACAAATATACGTGTACTAGCAACTTTCTAAGAACAGCATAGAAGCGGGATACTTCGATGCCACTTCAAGACATGCTCCAAATGGGAGTTCTGTAGTTATAACTGATAAAGTCATATTGTAAAAACTTTAAATCATATCTATACTCGAATATCAAATTTTAAAAGAGCAATCTACGCACGGGCCGATGGCCTATTAATTAATTATCTTCGAACATATCTTTTTCGACCAATTAATTCTATTGACCAATGTTAATCTTCTTTCATTCAACACTTCATTGTGATTTTAAGCCTAGATGTATTAATAAGTATTAGAACACTGGTGTCTGAGCGTGTTGTTCCGTTATTGATATTTGAATGTTGAATCATGAGTGATAGTCCAATGAATTAGTTTAATTTTTAATTTAAAGTTACGTATGAAATTAGGAAGATGCGGTCGCGCATACTAGTGACGAAAATCCAATAATAATGATAGACACTTGATGCCTTTTGTTTGTAATTATAACTATTTAGGGCATTTCGTAGTTGATTAATTTATTTCTAGACGTGATCGTTTGTAGGTGGATTTCGATCAAATAATGTCATTGAGCTCTGAACACGTAAACTGACAAAATCTGAGCAAGCGGTTGAACACCTCATTGTTGGATGCAGTATTTTATATCGAGCATTTGTTGTTGAGTTGCGAGTGAGACTGATGTATTGTTCAAATTAACTAAAATATGTAACGTGACCGGTTAAATAATCGTTGATATTGAATATTGTATCTGATATTTCGTAATATATCTCTTCTGTAAATTACGCATGACCTACTTGTTAATGTAAATGTTGCGTTACTAGCATGCTTTGGTAGTGTAATTTTCAGGTTTTCGCCCGGTCTTATCCTACTGTGATATATTTTTTAATTAAATAATAAAAATATTGATGGAAATTGAGTTTTGAATTCGCCTTCACCTTGTCAATTAACAGTGGGAACGGACCGTTGGTCGAGAATTGTGATAGCTCATATTGAGCCTGATATTCTGATGAATAAGTAGCTAATAGGTATAATAGAGTCAGCCATCATTATATATTTTTGTTTAATCTATATGTTGCAAAGAATACAATGTTATGTAAAATGTATTTAACGTTTATTGTGTGCGGTTACTTCTGTTTAAAAACTGTAATCAATCATTGACGTAGACAAAAATAAATTTCATCGCGCCAATGTTACTCTTTGTTTTATTTTTTCCTTAATTAATTATAATGACGAAATGAATGTTATCTAATATACACAGTAATATAAAATAATAAGTATTATTAATAATAGCAAGTTTCAAATGGACTCGAGGTCGGGTTGCAATACACGCTTTAATATCATATGGCCCACGGTTGCCGCAAATGATATCTAAATATATAAATTTAATATTTCACACAGTCATGTTGGTACAAGGATATTAAAAAGTAAATGGTTAGAACCTATTCTCAATGCATGACGGCGATTACACATGTAGCATTGAAATATTTAAATACTAACTCATGGTCATAAGTCTACTTGGGTAGTGCCGCCATCTATTACGTTACATTGAAGTAATAAACTTTGAGAAACTAATGCCATCTAGTAGGTTCTCGCTGTACTACATAGCCTTAAAAAAATCGTGGCATCGTCGTTCCAAGTATACACTACAGATGGCAGTATTCAACTGGTATTGAAAATTACAATATTTATTTCTATTTAAGAGCCATCTAGTTTTATTAATAAGTAGCTGTCATATTTAAAAAATAATTTAAGGCTGAAACTTATTGGTTAAAAAGGAAAAAGACCTTCGTTATTTTATAAAACATGATAGTTACTCTGTGCATACACCCAACACTGCTTATTATGATTAAGGAAAATGAAATGTGGCGAATGTTATGGTGGTTACTATGCATTTAATAAGTAAATAAAGCGTATAAAATAGTACCGGCTTTGTATATAAAACCCAAGTTTTAATATTTTCTTGGGATTAATGTTAGAATTGATGTTACCCGTTGCCAGACACTTAGCAAGGTTTCGACCCCTCGCCAAACATCCCTAAAACCTAATAAATTATAAGTGCCTACAAAAATATAAGAGCAAATATCAGTTTTCTTTACATTATTTGGTAAAATTATTAATAAATTCCATTTATCGTAACTTTGGTCCTTCTTCCTGTAACTAGAGAACCAATTGACCATTAACAATGCGTGTACGCCAATTTTTATAAAAGTATATATTGTCTAACATACGGTAGTATATTGTAAGTTTTATACAATATACAGGGTGGAAGACGCAGCGCTCCATTTACGGAAACAGCATATAGGGTAAAATATTTCAAACCTATACCTAAAGAAATTAATCAAGATGCCTCAACAGTTTGGACGTAGGATTTTTTTTTCATTTCACGATTTTTATCCATACCTGTATTTCGTGTGACGCGATTACGTATAGATCCCAATAACATAAACACTTACTACTACAAAAATACTACTAAAGGTTAAACAACTTTGAACTTTATCGCCAATACATACGACTCGATTTCGAAATGAGGCGTGTGCGGCGGTGTTCCTTTAATAGGTTTATGTGTGCGTGCGCCATCCTTACAAATGGCGTTTTGTTTTAAAATGACAATTTTATTATTTATTTTGTTTGAAAAAAAAACTTTTTCATTTTTGGGAATTTAATTTTTTCTGAATTATATTAGGATTTTATAGAGTAGTTAAAACTGTGGTTTCATTTAATGTGGTGCTGACACTTCCACTCTGTATAAGAAAATTTTAACATCATGCATTCCTCTATATAAAAAAATTAAAAAGGCCAAATTTCATACACCTACGTCCGCATAATTTTAAGAAAAGGGGTATGAAGTTGTTGCTTCATATATTAATAAATACATAACACATTAAAAGAAAAAAATAAAGTGATATTAACATGATTTATAATGCAATCTTATTGCAGTTGATACAACCCCTATCTTATTCGTAAGAATATTTCATTTCCTTAAGTTAACGTTGAGTGAAAGTTGAGGCCAGTCGTGGCGCAGCGGCACGAGGTGTGACTGCAAAACCGACTGGTTGTGGGTTCGATCCCCACTCGAGGAGATGAAATATTTACTTAAATTTATATTTCCTTTTCTTCGCTCTGGTGTCGAGGTTAAGCGCGGCGTTGAGTTCTGTCACTCAACACGCAATGCCTCCAGAATTCGGCAGAAAGTGGGGAACGGAGTGTCTTAACACAAGGTTCCCTCTGCCTACCCTGCTGTGTGGGGAATACAGCGTGAAGTTGATTTTTTTTTCTTAAGTTATATTATTTTTTTGCTAAATACCAATATTTCTAACACTATTTAATCACACAAACATCTATAAATAAGCGTTTAATGAACACTTATTACAACAGACAAACAGAAGCTTTGTTTCAAGTGAAATAGTTAATATTCAAAGAGGACGAATAATACCCGTATGTCGCGCGACCGCAGAAACCACTACCCTTTGAAAGATTTGTAGTCACCCTTCAGACACGTTTCTGTATAATTACATACCTAAATATACATGCGAAATTTCTTTTTATTATTTCATAGCATTTTCACTCTTATTAGCTGGGGGTAAGATCTTTCGTGTGTTTTCTTCAATGTTTCAAGGGATAGTGGACACTGAAGGTACTTATGTTTGTCCATTTTATATTTTTTGCATGTAGTTTGTAATGTTTGTTCGTCACTATTGTGAAGCGAAGGCTTTAAAATTTACTTTGTGTTTGTGTGATGAAAGAAGTTCATATTTTGTTAAACATATGGTGTAAATAAATAAATACATTTTGAAGTTATTGTATTGGATAATTGAGGCCAGACGTGGCGCAAGGGCACAATGTGTGACTGTGAACGCGATTGATTGTGGATTCGATCCCCACTCGATGAAATCAAATATGAATTTAAATTTATATTTCCAATTGGCTCCATAATTGAAAAATGAGAAACGGAGTGTCTTAACACTAGGCTCCCTCTAACTGCCTTGCTGTGTGCGGGGTACGGCGTGAAACTAATTTATGAATTTATTATTTAGCTTGCTTTTGTTATACGAGCTTTAAGCTATTACAATAAGATAAACGAACCAATATTAGAAACCATTTAATATTATTTGACTTTTTGTTTTATTTCTATTGTATTTTAAGAAAAGACTTTTACTATGTTGTTCTGCAAGTACACCGCTATTTAGTGTTTGTATAAGCAAATGTTTTGCGTATATTTATGGTAAGAATATCTTTAGATGTACATATATTATACGATCAATCAATATTTCATAAGAATCTGGAAATAATAATACGTAATTATTAAAAAAAAACAAATTCTTTTAAACAGTTACGGGTAATTGAAAATAGAGTGACTAATTTCCATTTTCAAAAAACAATTTTATGAATATAATAAGCTTGCCACTAATCGAATAGAGAATGTAATATAAAAACTATTATATCTCTCTCTCTTTCTTTCTCTCTCTCTTTCTCTAGTCTCTAGAGGTTTCGATTTTTTTAACTCGAGAAACGATCAGTAGGTAAGTATCTCAAAAAGATTGACACAACCAGTAATGAAGCGCGGTAATGAGGGGTGCCCCCAACACAATAAGGCTTATTTGTGTAACAACAAAAGGCCGCCACGTTCGCCTCGCGGCCATCGTTCGTTGGAATTGTCTTTCATGTCTCATTTGAAACCAGACCAAGCTTTGTCTAGGTCTAGTTTAATTTTCTGCATTGTTTATTATCTATCGGTCACAGCGCCCAATCTTTCGTTTTTGTTTTTGTTTTTATTTGTTTATTGTTTTAGAAACTTCCCCTTTTCTAAGTTTTGTAGTAAACAATTTTGAACTAGGATTAAATTTCTTGATAAATTTGACAATTTCTTCTTATTCTAAGCTAGATCCTGTTAGGTATATTGAAATTTCACAGTGGTATCTTATTAAAATTATGGAAAATGACAAAACGAAACATCTATACAGCCGAAATATTCCAAAAATATTTATCTCATGATAGCAATCAAAGTAATACACAAAATTCAATATATAACGCTTCAAAGAATTTCAAAATACATATTAAAAAAACATAAAAGAAATACATACTTTAAAATCTTTAGAAATAGTTTAGATGTTATATAAGTAAAATCAATCATTTTAATGTTTACATATATATACACATAAATATACGTATACGAATCCATGTTTCTTTGCGCGCGCATCACTCGAGGACGGCTGGACGGATTTCAATGGGGCTCTTTTATTGCGCAGGCAGCAGCCAAATTTAAAATACACCTACATTTTTAACCCCAAATGGAAAACGAGGGGTGTTACAAGCTTGGAACGTATACGCGCATATGTCTTTACTTGTGTCTGCGATATTGCCGCTTTCAAACGTATAGACATTAAAATATATAAATAAAATATTTTTTATAAATTTTTTCATAATGTTCGTTTTATCATTCCTGCTTCACTTTTTATACCACACAGAGCAGGATAGGCAGAGGGAACCTGGGAACCTATTGTTAGGACACTCCGCTCCCATTAAGGTACTCCAGTTCCCCACTTTCCACCGAATTCTTGATAAAATATATTTAGTTGATGAAAATACCTAAAAGCGCGTTGAGCTCCACCACTCAGTACGCAATTCCTTCAGAATTCAGCGGAAAGTGGGGAGCGTAGTGTCTTAACACTAGGGCCTGACCGGACCCAGCCGTGTGCAGGATACAGCGTGATTTAGTTTTGAAATATCTAAAAAAATCGTAGCATTTATATTTCAAATATCATTAACAATTTCTATTCTCAGTTATAGCTCACACTGTATAGATTTATATCTATGCAATTGAATACCAATATAATTGAACCTAGTTTAGAAGAGATAAAACATATTATAAATTAATAAGTAGCGTGCAATAATAATATAATATCTGTCGTGGTCAAACGAATGGTCATAATATTAGATGCGTACTAATTACTATTTCATAATTTTACATTCCACGTTATGTGGTTTGGGGTTCAAAATAATATTTAATGCATTGTATCGTAAAACCGAAGGGTTAAAACATGACAGTTTGCTAAACACAACGTATATATTTATTGGATCATTGGGCGGAGTAATGGCCGTTTTATGGCAACTATGACAAATTTTATTTTATATTTATATAAAATTTTGAAAATGTATGTCTGTATTCAATGTGGGATGAAATTATATTATGCAACTATATCTACATGTTAATAACTTTGTTAGATGAAAGTGAAATAGTACTAGAATATTAGCAAAATATTCGTTAATATTTTCATTATAGTTATTTTTATTAATATCTACTTATTATACCCTATTCATTATAACATGAGACAAAATGTAAACAAAGAAATTTTGTTTCTCAAACTTTTATGTATTTTTTTTATTTCTATTAAATTATATAGCTGTACTGTTCTTATATAGTATTTTATGAAAGCGTGATTCGTATGATAATAAAAGATTTCAATATAAGATTGTCACTCGTCGTCATTACATTATATAATTTATTTCTGTACTGTTAAAATGTGTGTCAAGTTTGAAAATAACTTGGCTTTTGGATGTTTTTACAATTAGAAGTATTTAAAAATTATTATTGAAAATGAAGAATATATTTTAAAGTGTCTAGGGTACCGTGAAACCGGGTGAATAAAAACATTTTTAAATTTTAAGTTAAAATGTTTAAAGCTATTAAATATAAAAATAATCTTTTTTTCTCGTTACTGGAGCTAGGAAACGAAAACATAAAAAAAAATATTCTCCCGGTTGGAAACCCACAACCGTCGCACATTTGTGTCGCTGCGCCACGACGGCCTGTTTTAGTATTTAATGCAAATTAATATTTAAACAAGTATTTTATGGTTTTAAATGAGTTTTAAATTTAATATAAAAATAAAATACATTTGCTACCAAACATCAGTGACGCACGCAGATATTTAGTTAGCATTGCATATTATTTATTTGAACACTTTCTACAAAGTATTAGAAAGTGTTGGTGTCTTTTGTAAAAAGGGGGCTTCACAGATCTACTCGCTTCGAGGAAATGAAATATTTATTTAAATGTATATTTTCTTCGCTCTGGTGTCGAGGCAAAGGGCGGCGTCAAGTCCCGCCACTCATCACGCAATGCCTCCAGATTTCGGCGAAAAGTGGGGAATGGGGTGAATTAACACTAGGTTCCCTCTGCCTACCCTGCTATGTGGATACAGCGTGAAACTGAAAAAAATTGTAAAGAATACGCGGTAACAGTTATGTCATATTTCCATTCCGTCATTAATATAGCCTAATTGGAATTGGTCCATTGTCCTTTTAATTGATTACAGACAACAAAAGTTGTTAGAGGACATAATAATTTAGCGGTTATTGCGCGGCTAAATTGGATTGGCTCGTTATGTCTTGTCATGTCAACTTGTTATCAACCCGCACAATAAAGTAATTGTTCATTTCAATTTCTTTGGATAATATCAGCAATTTTGAATAATATGTGTAGGTAGTTCTATATTTTGAGAGCCCTATACTAAAAAGAGTGTTAAAGTGTGATACGTATTTAAATACTAAATAAGATTAAGATGCTTTTTTAAAACGCCAGTCAAAATAATAATAACTCTTTATTAGATACCCACAAAAAGACACAGAAATACAATAGAAATATATAAATATACAAACGGCGGCCTTATTGCTTAATAGCAACCTCTGCCAGGCAACCTTAAAGCAGAGGAAATAGCGAATTAAGATAGGGGTAGGGTGCAAATAATATATTTAAGGGTATAAAATAGATAAGACTGTAATTACCATACATAACATACAATACAAAAAGTACTGTTATAATATTATATATTAAACACATATAAAAATATCAGTATAGAAACATATACACAACAGTAATGTTTGTTTGTTACAACACGTGAATTTATTGAAGGACCACGTTGCTGAGGTTACGGAGACAGGGATTTTGGACACGATCTTGGTAATACAGAACAAGAAAATATTCTAAGCACCTGTTTTGCGTCTGATCTGGCTGTCGAAAATACGTTTTTCCAAAAGAATCCTCAGCTCTTTATCACTTTTATAAGTGAGCCCCACTTAACTCCAATTGATTACTTATTGACTAGATGACTTGTTTACAAGATTGAATAACTGAAATATACAAAATCAAAACAGAAGTATAAAATAAATAAGTTCCAAAAGCACTTATCACACTTTCGCATCAACAACAACCATTAGTCTCTTCCACCTCGCCCATACTACGTTTGCGTTGTATTTAGAAGTCCCCCAGCACTGTCCGTTCGTTTCCGCATTCTGTACATGGTCCCAGAAGACTGTAAGGCAACGTGGCTTACTAAACTTTATAGGTCTCTATGCTATTGCTATTGTTTTATATGTTTTCTTTTATTGCGAACTGCATTGTGTTACATCCAATGAAATCTATATATGAGTATTCAGTAACATGAAGAGGATTATATATATCTACATGATTTATTGACTGCAGCAGCAGTTGCAGTGACACATTAAGAAATAAATTTTAAATTTATTGAATGATTTTTTTTATAGTAAAGTTTTATAATTTAGTGCAAAGGAAGTTTACATTACAGTTCTACATTTTCATTTTAATAATTTTCTATTGAGTTAAAAGAAAAAAAAGCCATAAAATATAATAACTCTTTTTTAATTTCTCCATATAACCGTTGAAACGCGCTAAAATTACATTATACGAAATACTTACAACTAATATGTATATTTTTCAAAAGATACATATAATAAAATATTATATATTTAATATGAAACATCTGATTCGCCTCCATTTACATATTGCAAAGCGAATGTAACAGACAGACAACACAAGAAAGGAGTTAACTTCAAAAGCAGTCGAAACACCAATCTTCTTAACAAGTGAAGCGAAAAAATAATATCCTTATCTGATGTTAACAAAAGATATTATTCCAACTGACTTGCCAATATTCAACCCTGCTGGGGCGTCGGGAGTGCACTTCTTCACAATGGCTAGTGCATATTTAGTATTACTGTAGAGAAAGTTATTATAGCACTTTAAAATAAATATATTCGACGAAGTCCCTCGTGGCGCAGCGGCACGACGTCTGATTTTAAATACGTCGGTTATGGGATCGATTACAACTTGGGGAAATTAATTATTTTGTTACCTTGTTCTAGTTAGAGAATATGCGTAGCGTTGAGCTACGTCATGTAACACGCAACGTCTCAAGGAATGGGCGTGATAAAGTAAAACAAATTATTAACAGCTTTGTGATGTGTAAGATTTCTTATTCACACTATTGAATCGGTTAACTTTCTTGCATATTATTGAAATTAGGTTTTAGTGTAGGAATATTGATGTATGTATTAACTATGTTAAAAGATATTTTGTCATTACGTTTACATACATTCATTACATACTATTGCTTACATACATTACAATCTGACGTAGATCTTAAACGACATAAAAAAATTCATACTTTTACTTTATTGTAGAACATTTAAAATTTTATACAGGTATACATCATTTGAATATATTTAGTAATTATTTAAGGAAATATGATCAACTAATTTATATATTTTTATAATTAAGTAACAAACAAAAAAAAACACATTTATAATTTCAGCGAGATTTATCTATTATTCAAATTTCATAGCAAACTGAGTTCCTTAAAGCTTATTAAAATGAAATTGAAATCTCAAATCTTCATTTGAGTATTATTTTTAAAGAAAACAGTGTGGTGGAGTTTAACGAAGTCCTTCGTCTCATCAACATCCGCTGTGATTCCATTCTAAACTGTAAGTCTGACGAATAATTGAAGCCATTTAATCTCAAATCCATTATGCAATCTCGCCCAAATTATCAAAGGAAAAACGAAATTATTAGTAATGAAAATAAAACAAAAACGATGGAAACATTCAATTAAATTATACGGCGACCAATAAAAGAAATATAACGACGATCAAATCCGAATATTGCTTTGTTGAATTTTGGAGAATCTTAAAAACACTTTCAGTTTCTTCAATTACTTAAAACATTCCCCAATAGACTTTTCATTTGTGATGTTTAACCAAGGGTTCGACTTTTCGATTGACTTGAGCGGTTCAAAGGGCGGGGGATGGAATTAGCGCGATGCGGGGTGCAACGGTGGATTCGCTTCAAAAGAGTATAATATTTCTATTTTCTAAGAAAAATCGCATTCGGTACATGAAATAACAATTTATTTGATACGTGAGTCTCGTTTGATGTAATTGTTGCAATCATTTCAACAATTGATCTATTGCATTTGTATCGGATATTTTGTTTTTTTTTGATATTTTATTTTACAAGGACTACTTTAATTCTTTTTTTAGCTCCCTTATCCCGCATATAGCAAAGTTGGCAGAGGGAACCTAGTGTTCAGACACTCAGTTTTCATTAAGACACTTTCAGTTTCCACTTTCCGCTGGATTTTGGAGGCATTCCGTGATGAGTGGTCAACACCGCACTTTACCTCGACACCAGAGCGAAAAAATAAAACAAAATATTTCATTTTCTCAGGTAAGTATCGGACTCACAACCTGTCACGTTTACAGTCGCCTGCTTGTATCCCTGCACCACGACTGGTCTCGTATTATGAAACTTATTACAATTCAATTTATATTATAAACCATGAATGTAGAGTCCTTCGTGGTGCAGACAGACAGCGTCTGACTAAATGAGTCAGACGCTGTCGAACGAGTCAGTTATATTTCATATTTCTGGTAGGCGAAATATGGCCTCCTTAACATACAATATCTTGAAAATTCTACGGAAACTAGAGATGGAGAGTTTTATTACTTACATTAAGGCTTCCACGCCCTACTCCGCTATATGCAAAAAATATAAAGTAGAAAATTAGCATTGCATGTTATCTGGTGGGAACCACATCCGCATTCTATATAACCACATTAGAGATACACCATATTAGATGAAATGCACACAACAAATCATATCAATTTCTGTTCACAGACAGCTATATAACAAAAAACAAAAAAAAACCAAAATAATAAAATAACAACAAAATAACATAAGCACCAATGACAAACCGTAAACAAGTGTCAGATTATAATTTACCCAAAACAACAGATATAGATATATAAAAATAGAAATATCTTTGAGGCCAGTCGTGGCGCAGTGGCACAAAGTGTGACTGTAGAACCGATTGGTTGTGAGTGCGATCCCCACTCGAGGAGATGAAATATTTACTTAAATTTATATTTCCATTTCTTCGCTCTGTTGCCTAGACAAAGCGCGGCGTTGAGTCCTTCCACTCAACATGCAATGCCTCCAGAATTCGGCAGAAAGTGGGGAACGGAGTGTCTTAACACTAGGTTCCCTCTGCCTACCCTGCTGTATGCGGGATACAGCGTGAAGCTGGAAAAAAAAAGAATAACAGATACAACAATCAATATACAAATCGAGAGGACATTCATTAAGGAGAGTGTTAATTGGAAAACAATCGACTCACAAAAACACCAGCTCAACCAATTATTCGACTCTTAACGTCTGCTAATTGAATTCATCACAATGCAGACACCAGTTCCCACTCCGACGGCGTTCCCAATTCACTGAATAAATAAATAGCTTCCAGTTTAAAGACCTGCGAGGTGTTCAGTTATTATGGAAAAAACGATATCTTGAGACCGTCGCACCGCAGAGGCGCTAGGGTTTGAAGGCGCTTGGGTGTACACGGTGGTTGTAGGTGCGATTCTCACTCAGGGAAATGGATTATTATTTTATTTTATTTATTATTATTCCCTCTGCTATCAAGGCAAAAAGCCCTGCGTTGAGTTCCGCCACTCAACACACAGTGCCTTGAAAATTCGGCAGAAACTGGCGAACCGAGTGCCTTAATACTAGGTTCCCTCTGCCTATCCTGCTGTATGCTGGAAACAGCATGAAGCTGATTTTTTTTATATCTAGAGAAGAACCGCTTGGACAATTTTAATAAATAAAACATCTGATAATATTTGATTATTTCTCGCTGTACTATACGAATAAAAATATTTTGTTCTTTATTTTCTATATAATTTTTATAGTACCTACTTTATTACGTCACTTCATCACTATATTACAGTACCTATATAGATCCTCAACAGATATATCTTATAAAAAAAATAAAAAAACAGTAAAAGTATCTATAGATATATAATAGACACTTTTAGTATCTAACAATATGTTATTAATGTATTCGTATAAGGATATACTAAAACAAAAAAAACAAAATATTTATCATCTATATATTAATAAGATTTTTAAGTTAAATTTAAAAGTAAAATTTAACGAAATAGATACCAAATCCAAAATATTTCATATGCCTGTAAAATATGCTAGCTGGTCTCAATTTAATCGAAGTTTGGTCTTAATTCCCTCACCTAGGTGGTAGTCGGACACTAAGCGTTTGTTATTCGCTAATTTAATGCGCGGCCATGCACCATTGCGATGTTAGGCTTCAATGGCTTGAATGTTATACCACATTTATTTGTGTTTTTATTCGGATTTATTATTTGTAATGATATATATAGTTAATAAAGAGAAAAAAGAATAATAGAGGCCAGTCGTGGCGCAGGGGCTCAAAGTGTGACTGTGAAAACGTCTGGTTCTGGTTTCGATCCCCACTCGAGGAAATGAAATATTTGTTTAAATTTATATGTCCATTTTGTCGCTCTGGTGTCGTAAAGTAAAGCGCAGCGATGAGTTCTGCCACTGCCACGCAATGCCTCCAGAATTCAGCAGAAAGTGGGGAACGGAGTGTCTTAACACTAGGTTCCTTCTGCCTACCCTCCTATGTGCAAGATACAGCATGAAGCTGATTTATTTTTATTTTTATCTAGTTAATGTTCCATCTCTTGTGTTAGAGAAAAGAGAAATGATTTCTTCTTCTTTTCTTTCCTTTTTCGTTTACGCGGGTAGTTGTGTGATAGTTTTTAATAAAATAGACCTGATAAATAGATTTATCATTGACAGAAAATACTAAAAGGCCAACACGAGGGTCAAGTCTTAATTTAGTAAGACTTAATAAATTATATCAATCTTTTTAGCTTTATATATGTGAAATATGTGAAAGCAAATGAACTATAAACCCTTTTGGGTTTATAAGGTTATTTTGGGTATTTGTTAAATCATATTATTTATAAACAAACATTTACAGCTTCACGCAGTGTCCCGCAAATTGCAGGTTAGGCGGAGGGAACCTTCAGTCAAGCAGAATTTTTATTGCGGTGGCGTCAATACGTAAGTAACCAACACACAACGCGGCGCTTTTTCATTAATTCTTTGGAGCGGGAATTGAACTTACAACCATCGCGTTACAATCACACGCTTGAGGCCATGCACCACGACGCCTTCTAATAAAAAAAGTAATAAAAGTATAATATATTGCGGAAGTCCTAAATAAAATAATGTGTATAGTAGCGCTGATTAAACTTCGTACATTAGCTTAAAAAAATACTTAATTTGACAAATACACCTTTAACTATATGGCTTAAACAGAACTATACACTCTTATTACTATAAGTATGTAATTTATAAATTTATACTTTTAACAACATTATAAAGGAATGATAAGCCTGACAGTACAACGTAATAGGTTGTGGATTCGATTCCCACTTCAGATGAAATATTTTCTTCATTTCATTTCCTCAATCTGGTAACAAGGCCTAGGGCGGCGTTTATTCTCTTGTTCTTTTCTCTCTGTTTATTCAGAATTCGTTCAAAAATGGGGAGCTAACTGTCTTAATATTAAGCTCTTTCCAACTTCCCTGCTGCAAGCGGGATACAGCGTGGTAAAAAATAAAAAGAAAAAATAAGTACAAACAAAAGTTAACCTCTTCCATCGATTAGTAATTGTAGCGTTATATATAAGTCTACAAAATAAAAGAATATAGCAATTAACATCCAAAACGATATGGGTCATACTCATATAGTATTTTACTATACTCACCAGCTATTATGGCATTCGAGTGGGGCACTCGTAGTAACTAACTAGTACCGACAGAATCGCGGCACAGTGGCGTGCCAATAAATCAACGGCGTAACTGTCAAAGGACATGCACATAGATCGCGGTAGAATTACGCAATGAACACGCTTGTTTTTTTTTATTAGAAATGAAGGTATCTTTGAAACTTGATAAACTTGACGCAACTAAATTGAGAGACCTGTCGTGGCGCAAGGTACACGTGGTGTGAGTGGATTCGATTCCCACTCGAGAAAATGCAAATGAAATATTTAATATTTTCATATATTCGCTCTGGTGTTGAGGCAAAATGTGGCGTAGAGTTCCGCTACTCAACACGCAATGGCTCCAGAATTCGGCCGTCATTGTTAAAGCTTATCTTGCGGGATAGCTAAAGCTGAAAAAAATTAACTAAAATTATTATGCAAGTATATGCGTGTGACATGAACGAAACCTCTAAAATATAGAAACCCTTTAATGGTCTCTTTAACATGTATCTTTGAAATAAACAGCTAGTCCAATGTCTATTTTAATACGAGGGTCACAAGCGTCACTCTTATCCTCTACCTACATTATACAGGCCTGTGCAAAGATATCGAAGAGGGGGTTCCGAGGTAATGTCGCTATACTAAACCTGTTTTATAGCTCGTCTTACTATAAAAATGTTATGACATGCTTCATTATATAAACAGGGTAAACGCCGGTAACGTTGACAAGCCGTGTCTTATACGTGGGCCGCTATATGGAACGCGAAATTTATGCAAATATACCTCTATGGTTTAGCATCGACTATTGATTTTTTTTATGTTCAGACGAAAAAGATACCTCGAGTACTAACTCGAGGTATCTTTTGAGGCTTCCTTTCACCGGGAGCTTTGTTACTTACTTACTGCAAAAGTTTTGTTCAGCGTAAAGCTAGATGAATCATGAATAATATATATCGTTCTAGTTCACTTTATATTTAGACAGCCTTTGAATAGTAGGCAAAAGGAGGTTTATTGCGAGAATTTGCGAAACTACCGACGTCCCCAGAAATACACTTCAAATGAATAGTAAATAGGTTTTTTTCGTGATGTTAATAAAACGCGCTGATTTTATTCAATATTTATGTATAAAAAGTAACTGTTTACATCTGAGGTACTGTTTTATAATAATTGAATTACTTTTTTCTTGTATTAGATACTATATATTAAAAAGCTTATAAATTACATATAAGAAACATATTGTTCAAATATCCATTTTATCAGATTCTTAACCAAAAAGATAGGAGCGATCGAAAGTCAGTATTTATTTAGTACTAGTGGTCCCCGTGTGGCTTCGCCCGCTTGTATTACACAATAATTTATCTTAATTATTTTCGAAAATTTTAAGACAAAAATTTTAAAAATCATTGATTTGGATTCTACTATTAAATTAATAAAGGCCACCTATAACATTTTCTCATATATCTTCATTGTACAAACACCGATCCGTTACGATTTTATTATAATTATAGATTATTTCATATTTAATGGAGAACGGAGTGTCTTAACACTCGGTTCCCTCTACCTATCTCGCATATAGCAGATATGCGAGATATAGTGTAAAGCTGATTTTTATATCAAATTAAATTTAAAAATATATTATTTTAAATAACATTTCAAATGCCTCTCATATCTCTTATTATAATATTAATTTAGTTGTTATCAAACTACCGTGAACTAATCCCTTTGAAGACCGCAACGTCCCTAGTTGTCACGTAGAGGAATTGCTACGTTTTTCATGTTATACTCCAGTAATCTAGTTTTGCAAGGTTCAAATAAAAAAGAATTAATACAAAGGAAAAGTAAGTAAATTTATAAGAATATATGTAATTAAAAAAAATAAATTTTTTTAAAGTGTTATTCAACACTTAGGAAAGAAAGATACTATTTAGAAAATGTATAAAAATTTGGGCGTAATGGGATTTGAACCCGCGCTTTTTGGAAACCATCTAAGCGCTCTGACCGCTAAGCCATACGTTCCATTTGCTTTGTTAAAGAAGCTAAAAAGTATTTTTATGTATAATATTATACATTGACGCCATGATCACTTAGTCATGAAGCCTAATGATCGTAGGAATAGTTGTAAATGTGTTAAGACACGCCGTTCCCCACTTTCCGCCGAATTGTGGAGGTATTGCGTGTTGAGTGGTGGAGCTCAACGGTCCGCTTTGCGTCGACACCAAAGTGGGTAGAAATCGAAACCGGAACTTAAAAATTAACTTAAAAATTAACAACAGATAGGCCAGTTATTTTTATATTTCTAGAAAGATAAACAACATTATATTTTTTACTTTTTCTTGTGTGGACTTCTATCTTCTATCAATTAGCATTTTTTTCAAATATAAATAATGAGGACGATGTATATTTTTTGTGAAATAATATAGTAAAATATTAATTTCTATTCATACGAACGTTTTAATTATTTATATAATAAAATCTTGTTAACTATTATTAACAGCCAGAATAATCATTCTTATTTACATTCCTGATATGATCTAAATAAAACTAGAACATACTACAATAAAATCACAAAAGTAAAACTTATTTCTAAATCGATACACCATTTCTTCCATATAAAACGCCAAAAGATTATGACAGCTTGTAGTGGATATTATGAAGCTGGTATGGGCAATTAAGTTTATAATGTTATTAAGCAATATCCTTAATATATAGCTAAAGCTGTAACAATCGGCGTTCAATGCTTGCCAAAGCTATTTCCATAACTCGAGAGTTAGTCTTAACGTCGTAGATTCCAGTATAACCGCCATCACTTTGGGAACATAGGGAGGTTTCGGTACGTATACGATTTTTGTTAAAGTGTAATTTTCTTTTTCTTTTTGTAAGATTTAAATAATAAAGTGATGTTTTGTTTATATTAATAGTATTTGTGTTTTAATGATTTTTATGTATTTTTACCTTAGTTAATTAAGATATTTTTATATGAAAACCTATCCAATGTGCACCGAATTTCAAAATAAAACATAACCTGAAGTTTGTCTTTAAAAACGAATTAATAAAATTTTATAATATTCATTTCTTCGAGTAACAGATTGAATTTGGCTTACACTCGATTATGTTATATGTTTGCAAAAATAACTTTTTAAATAAGTTAAAGTATCTTGTATCAATTTAAATTTTCATTTCTTCGCCCTAGTGTCGAGGCAAAACACGGCGTTGAGTTCTGACACTTGGGGGAAAATGGGGAACGGAGTATCTTAACTCTAGGTTCCCTCTACTTACCCTGCTGTGTGCGATATACAGCGTGAAACTGATTTTATCTATAATAAATTTTATTTCCGTATCGCATATCGTACAGTATAAACAAAACGCTTACACGACCAAGCTCCCCAGCACCAGAGACCATGATATAAATATTTCAAAGTGGAGAATTATACTCCTACCGATACCGCGCTTTATACATCCAAATGGAAAGCGCTTTTCCGATTGAGGTTGGACGGTTCATAGAATGTAGTTTCTTGGTGATATATTGTTAATTCAACGAAGAACGGAAATTTGCTTTTGATTTGTATAGAATATAATTTTATGTAAATATATGTACATATATACAATTTAAAACTGTTGCAAAATGGTTGCCACGACGATTGGATATTTATTATACGTTGTTATTATACAAATGAACGAATAAACTTATTTGTTAAATAAATCAGCTTCACGCTGTATCCCGCACGCTGCAGGGTAGGCAGACCGCAGAACGAAGGTAGTGTTAAGACACTATAATACGTTCCCCACTTTCCGCCGAATTTTGCTTTGCTTCTATATGAGAGCGAAGAAATCAAGATACAAATTTAAATAAATATTTCATTTCCTCGAGTGGAGATCGAACCCACAACCATCGCGTTACAGTCACACCTTTGTGCCCCTGGGCCACGACGGCCTCAACTAATTTGTTAGTTTTTACTTATTTCAATGAGAATGATTATCTATATATATAAAAGGACTT
The DNA here is from genome assembly GCA_021202915.1 of Heliconius himera. Lineage (NCBI taxonomy): Eukaryota > Metazoa > Arthropoda > Insecta > Lepidoptera > Nymphalidae > Heliconius > Heliconius himera. Next base: position 772,587 of record JAJHJA010000144.1, on the reverse strand, counting down.
GTGCTGACTGACTGAGGTAAGACGCACGCAGAGCCGTAACCGCTGATGGTAGAAACGTGAAATTTGGGCAGATGTTTATTTTCATATTCTGGACATCCACTAAGAAAGGAATTTGAAAAATTTTAACCCTAAAGGCATGAAATAGGGGTTGAAAGTTTGTATGGAAAAAAAAAATAATCTGTAGCAATTTTTATAAAATTTGAAATTCAGACTCTTAAAAATATTTAATTGAACACGTGTTTCATGGTTTTTAAGAATTCACTCCCTAAGGGTTCAAATAAGGGTTCAAATGAAAGTTTATATGGAAAAATCTTTAAATTGCCACCGATTTTTATAAAAATTTAAATTCAGACTGCTAAAAATATTATTGAACACGTGTTTCGTGGTTTTTTTAGAATTCACTCCTAATAAGCGGGCGAAGCCGCGCGCGCCCTCTAGTTAAATATATTTTAGTCTTATTTTAAGTGCTATTTCCGGAAATAAAAAATGTTATAATACCTTATCACTATATAATTACATATTTTACAATAATCCAATTGTGTATGTATATTGAAGAAATATTGTATATTTCTATTTCGTAATTTAATTTTCCTGATATGAAGAAATATATTAGGCACGCCCAAATTTCACAGACAGCATATGAATTAAAATAAATATATAAAATAATAGTAATAACTTGTATAGAATACTTATATATTATAAAAATATATAGACAATTTATAATACCTATACCTCCTGTAAACAAAACACAGTGATGTATTACGTATTTATAGCGCGTTGATACGGAAATTGCAGTTTTGTAATATTTACAAAGTACGCGGGATTAATATTTGGGGTTAATTTGAAGGCGGGCGGCGTTTGTACAGACATATTCATTTTTCATTTCCTTCACCTGATTTTGGGGAAGTAAAGATACATATAATTTTCGTTTTCTGTTTTAGCACATTTTCCTTATTGTGATAGGCATTGTTTTATCTTCATAATTGAATATTATACTTTTATGTAATTTTTTGTAATTTGTTATATTTTGTATGAATTTTATACTTTTTGTATTATATTATATATTGTGAACAAATTACTTATTTAAATAATAATTTTATTACTCATGAGGTCTTGTATAAACCTTTAAATGTCGATAGAAAATATAGAATATTTTAAAATGATTTATAAAATGTTTAGTTTTGTTAAGTATATTGCTATAGACTTAAAATACAATATAAATTCGAATAGGATATGGTTGATTGAAGTCTGGAACACCCAATGAACGAAACTATAATGAAATGAAACTATAATGAACCAGGTAATATAGAAAATCAACAAAAGCTTAGTTCAAAATAATAAGCATTTTTCGATAACATTTAAAAGTCCGAGGTCTGAAACATCTATTCAGGAATTCTAAAATACTATAAAAATTATCCCCAACAAGAACAAAAAGGTCCACCCGACTGACTATATGTGATAAAATAATGGAGCCTTAAATAGTGCTCTTTACTATTTGTTAAAAAAAAAAAAATCAGCTTCACGCTGTATCCCGCACACAGCAGGGTAGGCAGAGGGAACCTAGTGTTAAGACACTCCGTTCCCCACTTTCTGCCGAATTCTGGAGGCATTGCGTGTTGAGTGGCAGAACTCAACGCCGCGCTTAACCTCGACACCAGAGCGAAGAAATGGAAATATAAATTTAAGTAAATTTTTCATCTCCTCGAGTGGGAATCGAACCCACAACCAGTCGGTTTTACAGTCACACCTCGTGCCGCTGCCCCACGACCGATCTCTGACTCTATTTGTTTATAATAACATATTTGAGAGTACACCAACATAGTGTAACTTAGGTCCAATTTTCACAGCTTAATAGAAATAATTCTTAGGCAGTCATGGCCCAGTGGCGTGTGACTGTAAACACAACGGTTGAGGGCTCGATTCCCACTAAGAAGACATGAATTATTTTTTTTTCATTTCCTCCAACTGATATCAAGTCGAAGAAACGGCGACGTTGAGTTTCACCGCTTCACACGACATACATGGAAAATTCGAAAGGAGAGGAAAGAAATGTCTAATCACTGGGTTCCATCTGCCTATAGACATAACGTGAAGCTAAAAAAATAGTGCTACAACTACAAGTATAAACATGGATATCACGAGATCGAAACATAACAATTACATTTTTTTATGTATACAAAAATAGTTATTTAATTGTGTGTGTTAATAAAGATATGTAAATAATTGAAAGATATTGAAAAATAAACTCGATTTCTCGAGTCATCATTTAGAATAATTATTTTAAAATTTCAATTGTTATAGAATAATAATATCTCCAGTCTCCTAGTCAATTATAAAAAATCGTTAATTCATTAAAAAACAGCATCATGTTTTATCCCGCACACAGCAGGGTAGGCTGAGGGAACATAGTGTTAAGATATTCTATTCCCTAATTTCCACCGAATTCTGGAGGCATTGCGTGTTGAGTTTCGGAACTCAACGCTGCAAATTGCCTTGATTGATATTGAGCGAAGAAATGAATATATAAATTAAACAAATACTCGATCGAACCCACAATAGCCACGTGCCCCTGCGCCACGACTGGTTTCAAATTCATAATAAATTGGTGAATATTTAAACTTCAAGCAGGTTATATTATTAATCCATATTTAATGTATTTATGGAAAGTGTGGTGAGAAGTCGGTTGGATATGCGATAAAATTTGTTTTAACAAAATTCTTTTTTTACTGTTAAAATTACTGTTTTTATAGTCTGGTTCAACAAAAAAAAATATTATACACTTGCCTCAGTCTATTTGTAATATTTCATCATCATCAGGCTCATTTTTAAAAATTGTGTAGCCTTTTAAGCAATTACATTTTAATTTTTTTCTTTTGTCTGTTTGGGTCAGATAACTTTACTTTGAGTACTTACTAAGACAAAACGCTTATTACTTGGACCTATTATTAACAAGTGCATAAAACTCTAGGGAGCGTGTTAGTAAGTTCGTTTGAATGATTCGACACCTCCCTTGAGGTTTGAACACTTTCAACCCCTCAGAGGGGTTCTATGTAGAATAATTTTAGCTGTCTATAACAGCATTTGTGTAGGAGGGATGAGAGATTTTAAAACCTTAATATTTTTAATGGAAATTCTTATACAAAGAAAAGATTCGCTAGACCTATGTATAAAGTAGTTTTTAAGTTAACAGCAATGTACCTATACGACAATATAATATTATCATATTTATAAATTTATGGTACGTTATTTAAAGTATATTATTATGTAATAATCAGCTTCACGCTGTATCCCGCACACAGTAGGGTAGGCAGAGGGAACCGAGTGTTACGATACTCCGTTCCCCACTTTTTGCCGAATTCTTGAGGCATTGCGTGTTGAACTCAACGCTGCGCTTAGCTTCGACACCAGAGCGAAGAAATGGAAATATAAATTTAAGTAAATATTTCATCTCCTGGAATGGGGATCGAACCCACAACCAGTCGATTTTACAGTCACACTTCGTGCCGCTGCGCCACGACTGGCCTCAATTATTATGTAAACCAGATTTTTGTAATAGCTAACGTAAGTAACTTTTTTGAAACAGGCTGCCAGTACCATTAATTGAAACCAATATGACATTTGAATCACAAAAATCATAATATGGCATACATACCTTTGCTCTCTCTGCTGATATAATTCATACATGATTAATATATTTATATTGATACATCTCTAATAAATAATATCTACACATGTAAGTATCGACACGCCTAAAATGTACGTGTTACAGCCACAGCTACAGTACTTAATTGCCTTTGTTCAGACAGCTGGAATAATGGATTTTTCCTTTTGTAAACGTTCAACTAAAAATAGAAACAGAATGAAACTATCAATTAAATTGTGATATATATTTCCCAATACATATATTTTGTCTTATTTATTAGTTTATTTTTTTTAAAAATTAAACTAATAAATACGCCGTAGAAGGATAGGCAGAAGGAGCCTAGTGTCAAGACACTCCGCTCCCCATTTTCCGCTGAATTATTAGCTTAACTATTTTACTTATTAACTTTGTTGTTGTCTTTCACCATACCGTCAATAACAATACGGTCTAAAACAACGAAAAGATTGAATTGAATTATAGATGGGATAATAGGTAAGTAATCTAATGAATAGCGCGTTTAAGCATCGCTATGAGGCGAAACGAGAGTGTTTTGGCCCTCTATTTCCTATATGTATCTTAATATATATAAAAATATTGATATTTCCACGAATAAAATTACACATTTCTCTCCTTACATTTCGTTTATTTGTGATTTATTAAAAAAATATTAATTACAAAAAAAAAAATTACTAAAAGTATTTAAACCTTTTGAAACATCAAGTAGGTATATTTTAAGCTGTACATCACTTTTACATGCATAAGCTAATACGTCTCAAGCCGGCGGACGTGTCGTAAGCTGGTGTCTTAGAGGCTTCAAAGGTGTTTGAAGGCAGCTCAAGGCTATGTGACACGTGCAACGGGTCAATCACGGCGTCATCAAACATTAACGGGTCATTAAACTAATGAATCCTATCAGATCGTCCCGTCATTCGCCATCGTCGGCGGCCTGTCGAGCTTTTCTTTTATACTTCGCCTCTAAAGAAGCTTTTGTTCTTGTTTCAGCATCTTAAATGTAAGCGATATTTTTTTAGAAAATTGTATACGATAAGCGTGTTTATATTTTAATATGTCTAATATTTTACAAATTATATATGAGTTGTGGCGCAGTGGCACAAGCGTGAGACTGGAAGCGCGACGAAAGTAGGTTCGATTCTAATTCGGGAGAAGGAATTATTATTTATTTAAATTTTTATTTTGTTATCTTATTAATTATATTATAAGAATTACGATATTCACTATCATAAAGCACTATATACTTTAAAAATAGAATTGATATAAAAATAAACTAAAGATTTACATACTGAAGAAAAATCTATTCACATATCGAATTGTCCGGCTAGTACAAATAAAAATACATTACTGTCTGGAATAAGATGTGGCCAAAGTAACGACTAGTGCACTCCGCTACGAAACCATGTTGATTTTCAAAAAATTGTGATTCAAAGTGAGTTTTTATCACTTCTCACATTTTAATAATCTGGTACAAAAAATCCTAACTTCTACGAATAACGCGAATATAAAAAGAAATAATAATTAGATATTTTAGGAACTTTTTTACTAATAAGAAGTACGACGTTGAAACCATCTCTCGTACGAGTCGTACCTCCACTCGTGACAATCGCGCGACGCGGTAACCGCGACCTACCTCCATTTACTATTATATATAAGACGCACGCAGAGCCGTAACCGCTGATGGTAGAAACGTGAAATTTGGCCAGATGTTTATTTTCATATTCTGGACATCCACTAAGAAGGGAATTTGAAAAATTTTAACCTTAAAGGGATGAAATAGGGGTTGAAAGTTTGTATGGAATTTTTTTTTAATCTGTACCGATTTTTATAAAATTTGAAATTCAGACTCTTAAAAATATTTTATTGAACACGTGTTTCATGGTTTTTAAGAATACACCCCCTAAGAGTTCAAATAAGGTGTTGAAAGTTTATATGAAAAAATCTTTAAATTGCCACCGATTTTTATAAAAATTTAAATTCAGATTGTTAAAAATATTTTATTGAACACGTGTTTCGTGGTTTTTTTAGAATTCACTCCTAATAAGCGGGCGAAGCCGCTCGCGCCCTCTATTTTGTTATATAACATAGAATTGCCCTCGTTAAGATTTGATAAAAATATATTAAAAGTTTACTAAATAAAAATATTTTATAAGAACATATAAGGTGTAAGTTAAAATTTCTTCGTCCTGGTAAGTTCCACCACTAAACATACAAAAAAAATATAGCTTTAAGCTGTAACTCGCACACAGCAGAGTCGGGAGAGGGAACCTAAGTGTTAAGACACTCCGTTCCCCACTTTCTGCCGAATTCTGGAGGCATTGCGTGTTGAGTGGCAGAACTCAACGCCGCGCTTTGCCTCGAGACCAGAGCGAAGAAATGAAAATATAAATTTAAATAAATATTTCATCTCCTCGAGTGGGGATCGAACCCACAACCAGTCGGTTTTATAGTTACTTTGTGACTCTGCGCCACGACTGGCATCAAAACTAAACAAACTAAACATACAATACCTCGAAAATTCGGCAAAAAGTGGGAAACGGAGTATTTTAACACTACGTTCCCTCTGCCTATCCTGCTAAAGTGTGAAGTAATTAAACAGAGAGTGACAGAACATCATTAAACGTTAAAATATTAATCAGATGTTACTGTAGGTTGGTAAACGTCCACCCCATTTACAATGTTTTAATTTAATGCCCACTTTAAGATTACTTTCGAAATGGTTTCTACTTTTCAGGAGCTTATTATATATACTTCTCAATATGAACCCAAAACCATTCATCATTCTTGCCTTATCCTTAATAAGGTTCGCCTTTGTGTCCTATCCCTTTCTTTTTTGTCCCGCGCCATCTTGCTACCCTTAACCTATATTCACACATTTCACATATTCTCTGATCTTAGAGACCTCTTTATTAGATGAATACATTTTATGTTATGTTATGATTTTGGACATTGCTTTGTAGGAAATATCATTTTGTGAAATATTTTTTTGCGGACTGTGAAAAAAAATGTACTGTTTAAAATTATAAGGGTTTTTTATGTGATTTTAAAATTGATTGTTTCTTTTATATGTTAATTTAACGATTTATTTATACGTATACATATTTAGTTCAGGGTTGGCAGAGGAAGCCTAATGTTAAGACACTCCGCCGAATTCTGGAGGCATTGTGTGTTGAGTGGGGAACTCAACATCGTGCCTTCCCTAATACTAGAGCAAAAAAATTAAAATATTAAATATAATAATATATTCCTTTTCTTCGATTCAAGATCGAACTCACAACCTGTCTCGTTTACAATCGTACGCCTATGTGCCATTTTAAGATTTGCGTATATAATATTAATGAATATATTCCTGAATTGTAAGCCAGTTTTAATTGATTTGTGAAAACTACTGCAGTGTTGGGTTTTCCATATTATTTGCAATGTCTTAATTAGGAGTAAAGCAAAGTAAATATTCATTTATACACCACGAGTCTCTCCAGGCACTTGTTATATGCAGTTAGAAAGAAAAAAATAATTCTTATAAGAAAAAAAAATGTCAAGTTTACATATTTAACTCCACAATTTTATTAAATTATTTTAAACAAAATAAATATAGAAATACAATAAAACAGCTTACACAGGATAGTTCTCCTTGTCATCAATGTTTCAAAATGAAAGAGTCTCCAACAATATTTTCCGCACTTATGGGTTCGCGAAGTTTAACGTTGTTTAACTTTATTCGAAGTTTTGAAAGGTTTACGTGTGCGCAATGAATTATCTTACGTACTCAGGCTTTACCTCGCTGTATTCTGTACGTTCTGTAATTTATCAAATAAAAGTTTTATTTTTAAATTTTTTTTAAAGGAATTGTTGTCTGTTTTATCTATTTATTGTATAAATAATGAATATTTTTATTATATTAATTTGTTATGTTTGTCCCTGGAGTGAGACCTCCTAGACGCTCATGGAAGCCCTAGTTGGACTTCGAGATGCAGGACACGAAAACCAATGGTTTAACCACCGAGGACGTTAAAGACTTTAGGTTAAGCAGAAAGGCAGACCTTGGCAACATACGCCGAGATTAATGCCATGAGGAAGAAGCAGATTTATGAAATTCATATTATGGTAAATATTTTTTTAGCTTCATACTTCATGTAAAATGGTAGACAAAGGGAACCAAGAGCTAGAACATTCTGTTCCTACTTTTCATCCATTTTCAAGACATTGTTACACAGCGATCTAGCGATAACTAGGATATACGTTGAATTTACTTATTAGAAAATGCTTATTAGCTACTCTTAAATTAGTAATTTTCTATTGATATTGATATTTTCTTAACTTGAAGTACATACACTTAGGCAATAACTTAGTTCCTCACACTAATTCCTAACATAATTCGTCAAATTCACGAATATAGGAGAAAGCACCACGACTTAAGTTTCGAGCGGATTGATTCAGAATACGGAGCCTGATCGGTTTGTCGACGTGGAGCGTAAAATGAGTTATCCGCATCACCGCCTCGGCCCTCTGCCAACACGGGCACCAGCAAACATCCATTGTCTCGATCATAAAACGTACTGAGATACCTACCGGACTCCTTAGGTGCTCCTCTGTAAACTTGTTTCCATTACCCAAACTTATTGGAAGGATTCCAATATTTTTCGAATCGTTGCATTTTGGGTGCATACAGCCAAGTGTTTTATTGCCATCGACAGGAATATTTTCCGGTCCGATTTCGTAGGTAATGCGTTGTGTCATCACATAGCTTTTTGTTTGAACGGATATTTGGAAGAGGCGGGTGGATTTTTGAATGTAACATTGTACCTATTATTAAAATATATGTATGTATATCATTATTTATTTATTATTATGTAATTATGTAAATGTTGTTTTTTTACCTACTACGAACTTAGTGTTAAAACACTCTGCACTCCATAAGTCACTTACGCTCCCCTACTGTTACATTCGCTTCCGCTGTTAACATTGTGTGTTGAGAAAATATTTAATGTTTTATTTACCCAAGTTGGAACCCACAACCGTCGCATGTACGGTCGTATATTTGTCCTTAAATTTAAATATTAATATTATAGTAATCCTCCCTCAATTTAATCATTATAGTACGTATTCGTAGTAATTCGTAGTAGATATTATGGACTTATTCAATATTGATTTAACCGACCGACAATTATTTATTTAAAGTTCGAAATTTCATATTTCAAATAAATTATGTATGCCTACGTATATTTGTTAGGAGTTTTCGTGTAAATACAAATAATTCATATATTATATACGGAAAACAATAAAAAAGTCTGTGACAATAAAAGTGGAAAAAAAACAAATCAACTAGAAAATGGTCAGTAGACGTATATAAAGACAGACGATTTCCGCATCCATTTCAAAATTTCCTTTAGGGGAACATTTTTGTTAGGATAAAGGGAAAATTTATTACTAGCTTATAATGGACTAGGGGAAACAATTCTTGATCACTGCATGATTCGAACAATAATTTGGTTGGAAAGAAAGAGTATTTTTACTATTTAATCCAGGCCAATAAAAAAATGGTAACGTTCATATTTTTTTTTTACTTTTTTCTATATATTCTATTCTGTTTTTTATATAGATATTAACAAATATTGAATACTATATTTAAATTGTCTAATTATGAACTATTTTCGCTATTTGGCACAGGGGCACAAAGTGTCACTGTAAACGTGACAGGTTGTGTTCGATTCCCACTAGAGAAAGTGAAATATTTAATATTTTAATTTTTTCCCTCTGGTATCGATGCAAAGTGTACGGCGTGAAATTCCGCCACTCACAGACTATGCCTCCAGAATTCGATGGAAAATACCGAACGAAGTGTTTTAACACTAGGTCCCCTCAACTTACACGGCTGTGTCAGGGATGCAGCGTAATGCAAAAAAATAAAATAAAATAGACTTTAAAGCTATTGCCATGAAACAGATATTCTTCATAATAAATTCAATGTTTACTTTGAAACAGTAAAACTAAATATCAAATTGGCTTTTATATGCTTTGCATGGTAACTTCAGCAGGATATTCGGACAGCTCGTAGCTTATTAGAATTAAATCAACAGCCACTTGTTGATGTTGCGTTTTCACAGGACGGAAGGATAGATGGACAGTTACATAATTAGGCAAGTATTGTGTTTACTGTGTTTGTTTGTTTGTTCGTTTGTTTTCAGGCAATACAAGGAAATTTATTGCTAAATGAAAATAGAAAATAAGTGATTAATTACTACTTTCTCTCTTTCTTTTCTTGGCAGAGGATGTGTAAAGATAAAGAAGCCGGTTAAGTGGAGATGAAGTCGCTCATAGAGGCTTTCGTAACAATTTCAAGGTTGTAGGTCAAAGGGAAGTAAATCTTTAAGTTAAGTTCGTAATATATTTTTTTCTATAAAATTCCTGAAAATTTTTACTTCTAAATTTTTACCTCCATTTGTTTTGTAAATTCTCACTTGGAAACAAATTTCATAACTCTAAATCTATGAGGCATAGTAGCTTATAGATTTTGATAACGCGGCGATTTTCATACAAAATGCAGCAAAATCTTTTGATTCCGTTCACTTAGAAGCTTGATTTTTATCGTGCTTCAAGCACCATACACCTAAATATTTCATACTAATTTCAGTTTTATTCCTCCTCGCGATCTCGAGATAAATTGTCTTGACAGACGACCAACGATGTACGGAATCCTAAAATTACTACGTTGTTGATATTTTTAAAGATTTCATTACAACAAGCCCACTGGGTTGTCCAGGTTGTCCAGGAAGTGAATAATGTTAGTTCAAAACAATATAAATATAAAATATTATAACATAATATTTATAATATCTGTATACTATAGTATATAGTAGTAGTAGCGTAGCTTAAAAAATCCGACCAAACATAAAGTAAGCAACAAAGTACTAAATAATAGTTCATATTGTTCCTTCTGAGTAACAAACTATAAACTAAAACAAATGTAAAGACTTCTGAGAAAGCAATTTTACATTACGTTTTCTAAGAACGTTGGCAATATGTACATACTATGTATTTGTATATGATAATAAAAATGCAATAGAAAGTAATTGTAAACTATATCTAAATAGGTATGTATAATTTTGCATTATCAGGTTCATATTATGAGGCCAGTCGTGGCGCAGCGGCACGAAGTGTGACTGTAAAACCGATTGGTTGTGGGCTCGATCCCCACTCGACGAGATGAAATATTTGCATAAATTTAAATTTCCATTTCATTGCTTTAGTGTCGAGGCAAAGCGCGGCGTTGAGTTCTGCCACTCAACACGCAATGCCTCCAGAATTCGGCAAAAAGTGGGAAACGGAGTGTCTTAACACTAGCCTACCCTGCTGTAAGCGAGATACAGCGTGAAGCTGATTTTATGTTCATATCACGAATTCTTTATATCAATCGCGATGGTTGTGAGTTAAATTTCCACTCGGGGAATGAAAGATTTAATAATTTTATGTTTTCCCCCTGATAAAGAGGCAAAGCGCGGCGTTGATTTCCGCCACTCAACACGCAATGCCTTCAGAATTTGGCGGAAAGTGGTGAAATACGCAACAGAGCCTCTTGACAGTAAGTTCCCAGTTTCTGTATGCCATGTACCTTGCTATGTGCCGGATACAGAGTAAAACTAAAAAAACATATCGAAATAGCAATCTTCTTAAATCTTCAAATTAACGCTTTTATCATAACAAAAAAAGCATTTTTTAATACTACTCAACGTAAATAAAATATTAATGAAGAAAATCTCGGAAAATTATTTTTTATTTCAGTGAATAGCATTTTAAAAATATGCAGTTATTCCGCAAAGTCGACTGCATTGATTGTGATCGATCGACTTTGTCGCAATTATTAAAGTTCAAATGGGACGTCCATTTACCTTACAAAATATATATTGAAATTTTTTTGTAGCCACGTTATATACTTTCTATATTTTTTATTTATTTCTTTACTTAGAATCGTGAAAAGAAAAGAAATGTTACAACTTGGTCAAATGACATCGAGTTCTATTTATAGACTAAAATGTTTTTCCTATTAAACACAATCACTATTTCGTATATTCGAAACGTAGTTGGCTAACGTATAATTTATAATTTTAATATTATAAAAATAAAAAATATAATGAAAAATCTAAAATAGTTTAAACTCTCTTTCCTTTTAATCCAGTCATAACCAAAAATAGTCATTAATTGCGTTTTCATACGTGAATCCGTTTTCGTAACAGTTATAGTATGTAATGAGGTCAGTCGTGGCGGCACGAAGTGTGACTGTAAAACCGACTGGTTGTGGGTTCGATCCCCACTCGAGGAGATGAAATATTTACTTAAATTTATATTTCCATTTCTTCGCTCTGGTGTCGAGGCTAAGCGCGCGCGTTGAGTTCTGCTACTCAATACGCAAAGCCTCCAGAATTCGGCAGAAAGTAGGGAACGGAGTGTCTTAACACTAGATTCCTTGTGCCTACCCTGCTGTGTGTGAGATACAGCGTGAAACTGATTTTTGACTTTTATTATATGCTATACAGCTACAGCTATAATATAATATTGGAGTAAAATTCCGATATACAAAATTCGTTTCAATGTTACACATCCAAAGCTAACAAGGTAAAGTTAAATAAGTTACAAAGGGAAGGGTTATTTCTTGTTACTCCGCTGTTACGTGCTATTAACCACATGTAAAATTTGCAAAATTTTCAAGGAAAATTTTCTTGAACATTCTAAAACATTTTTTTTGATGATAATGTTATTATGTATATTACCATCTTTATTCAGTTTTTTTTATTTTCATATGAAAATTACCTTTTAAAGCATATTGAACTACCAAATTGAAAAAGTACAAACATATAGTTAAAGTAAACATATTATTGTATTATCGGCGCAGTGGAACAAGTGACTGTAAACGTGATAGATTGTGGGTTCAAATTCAAATTAAAAAGAAGCTAAAAATGGATATTTAATAAATGTATATCATCAATTTAACTCTTAAAGACGATTGAATCTAAAATCATCGCCAAAATGAACACTTCAAACTAAAACCAGTCCCCGGAGCCCCCAGAGCTATATCATTAGCAAAGCTGAAGTTTTGAGGACTATTAGTCTAATATATAGTAAAGATATTATACGTACTTACTAACTTGAAAGTGGGACCCTTTCAGAGGTAGCGCCAAGTAAAGATATATTTCAACTACTTTAACAAAATTTCAGCCTTACTAAAATTACGTAGGTCTGGGGGCCCTGGGATCTCAATACAATAAATTATTAAGAAATTAATGCAATAAATATATAAATTATCAGTCTAATATAATAAACTATTAAGAAATTGTAATAGAAAAAAATATTCAAGTGGAAAATATAAAAAAAAATCGCATTACTTCACAGCCTATCCTGGCGCTGCCTTGGGCTCAGCTTTGCACAATAATTTAAACAATAGATGTTCACTGTCACCGCTGCGCTGTATCTGTAACTACAATACGCACAATAGTATGAATGAACGAATAAACTCGCCTTGTTGGTACCAATTAATTCGCTTATTCATACCAGGACTCCCTCTCTTTCTCTCTCTGAAGTGAAAATAACAGAAATGCCTTTGGCTAAGGGAAACGGTAATTGCATTGGCTGTATTTTCACCAGGCCAAAGGACGTCCGCCGGATGGAAACCTCTCGATAAAAAAAAAACTATTTCTTTTCATAACGTATTGAGTGATAGATCCTCTTAAGGTTCACGTTGTGTGGGGATTTTTACTTTTTTACCTGTGAGTCAATAAGGATGGGTTAAGTTATTTTTGTATAGATATGTGTATGTTTATTGAAACTTTTATACGTTTTATTTTATACATTTTATTTGGAAATTGAAGCATTTTAATAAAGTTGATATTTTAGAAGATATAGCTATTTTAAAAAAAAATTAAGTGTTAATCCACAGATAGCAAAGAAAAATACTTTATTCTCTTTTTTCTGACATTTCATACATAATATAAATAAAACTTGATCTACTACAGTTATATTGATTTTCCAATCTACTTTATATAAATGCTAGTAAAATCAACATAAGTTGACCTCTTAACAACAGCAAGCACCTAAAAACAAACTGTTATTGCACTAAAAAATTTAATGCACCTTTTTACAAAATTCATCAGCCAGCCATTACAGTTTCGCTATGCAGCAGAATGGAAGTAAAACAATAATGCAATGTCTTAAAGCATTGGCCTGTAACTATCTTCAGTTGTAATAAAGGAAATGTATTTTTAAGTCGTCGCCGTCGCGTCTTCGCCCGAGTTCCCTCAATTATCTACGAATCTGATGACGCACTACAAAAAGCAATTAATAAGGTGAACGCTTATAGGTACTAACTAACATTTAAGTAGGGGAGAGGGGGGCACATTCGAACGATTTTTAAACTTTGTGTCATATCTAAAAATTCTACAGTTTTTAACTTCTTTACTATTTCACAATGCTTAGTCCAACTATTGTGCCACACAATCGTAGCATCATATGTAGAAAAATATATAAGTTAAAGGTGAAATATCAACTTTAGTAGCAGTAGTCAAATGTTCAAAGCTGCCCCCCTTCCGGGGTAGCTTTGAACATATATGGGGCAGTTTTGAACTATCATCGAATTCAATGAAATTAAAAGGATTTTAAGAAATTTTATCAATAAACTTAACATTAGAAACGATGGAGATCAAATACCCTGTTAACTTAAAAAAATAATATACCTAGTTTAATATTGCGATTGTACTAGTACTAGTGTTAAATAAAATAACATTAATATTATTAATAGACTTTAAAAAACTTAAAAAAAAAACAAAAAAGTTGATTTGGCTTCGTAGAAGTAATTAACATTATGGGATCAATCATAAAATAAATCTAATATTATGAAAATATTTTTTTTAAATAAACAGCTTACTACCCTAATTTGAACTTAGAAAAATTAAATTTAAAGGAAAACATGGATGTAGTACGTGACATAACCAGCAACTGAAATTGGGGGAAGTAGTCTACGTAAGAAATAAAAACCAGCTTCACTTTTTTTAGGCAGAGGGAACCTAGGGTTAAGACACTCCGTTCCCCACTTTCTGCCGAATTCTGGAGGCATTGCGTGTTGAGTGGCAGAATTCATCGCCGCGCTTAGCCTCGACACAAGAACGCCTCGATACCAGAGCAAAGAAATGGAAATATAAATTAAGTAAATATTTCATCTTCTTGAGTGGGGATCGAACCCACAACCAGTCAGTTTTACAGTCACACTTCGTGCCACTGCGCCACTTTTGCGATATTTTTTTACATATAATAATATTCAAAACTGCCCCCTTTATTTTGTTCAAAGCTGCCTCAGTGGTATTTGAAAATTTCCAAACGTTTTTTTTTAAGTAAAAGTTTAAAAATTGTAGTAATCTCTAGTTTATTGCATGATATATGAAACATTCTAACTAAAAGAGGAAAAAATAAAACTATATACCTTGAATTGGATCCCTGCGATCCTTACGCGTTTATTTAAAAATGTATAAAATTTTACTCAAAATCAAACACTCCTCGTAACTCAACCACGGGCTCTCATATATCAGCGGCGACAAGTGACACGTGTGCAGATTAGTGCTGCCACTACTCAAAAAAAATCTACCAAAATTTCTTTTTAAAATAGCTCTGTTAACACATATTTTCAAAGGTGCCCCTGTTCTAAGCTACCCCCCTCTCCCCTACTAGGATTTCTGCAAAGTCTGACTAATGCCGTACATAATATGTGCTTTGTTAATATATACTGGCAATATAGATTTTTTTTATATAACTAGTTAGCTTATGAGCCAAAAAAATTTAAAATAAATATTAAAAAGATGCATTTTGATGTCATTGTTGTGAACATTGATATTTAGTATATAAATTCTGTTTTACTGGAGTTAAAGCAATTACAGAAGCTATTATATAAGATATTATCGGTTCTTAGGCAAACTATAGTAAAAAATAAAAAAAACAATCCATGCGAATTTGAAATCGCTCATTGTCGGTTTCATACCAATAGGTCAACAGGAGGTAAAACTTACAAGTCACAAGACAAACTTAAGTTTGCGATCGTATCACTCATTTTCTATTAAATGAATTACATAACAATAATAATAGTGTATGTTCCAAAAGAAAATTTATATCATAAGATATTTTTGATATTTTTGAGGTCAGTCGTGGCGCAGCGGTACGAGGTGTGACTGTAAAACCGACTGGTTGTGGGTTCGATCCCCACTCAAGGAGATGAAATATTTACTTAAAATGTATATTTCCATTTCTTCGCTCTGGTGTCGAGGTTAAGCGCGGCGTTGAGTTCTGCCACTCATCACGCAATGCCTCCAGAATTCGGCAGAAAGTGGGGAACGGAGTGTGTTAACACTAGATTCCCTCTGCCTACCCTGCTGTGTGCGGGATACAGCGTGAAGCTGATTTAATTTGATTTAATTTTTTTAAAGATATTTTTGTACAGTAAAATGTTCGTAAAGTGTAAGTAAAAGCAAAGTGAAGTGTCAAGGTAAAAATCTTAAATAGATTTATCCATTTCCACAATGATTGTATACTGAAATCATGGCAAATACATACTCATATTAACTAGCTTGAATGTTAATTAAGTTCGAAGCAAATACAGACTGTCAAGGAGCAAATAGGTTTAATTAATAGAGCACGGCCGTGTCTTAGAATTAACGGGATCTTGTCATTTGCAAACACATATGCTTAGGGGTTATTTAATAGGACGTCCATATTGAGAACTATGGAATGACTGACGGGTGGCTAAATAAAAGTAAGCTTCATTTCTGAAAGTTGTAGCCTTTTAAATAAAAGAAATCTTTAACTGTTTTTTAGCACGCTATATTTCTCATATAGCAGGGCAGAGGGAACCCAATGTTGAGACACTTCTTTCCCATTAAGACAATTCTGTTACCCATCTTCTGCCGAATTCTGGAAGTATCAAGTGTTATTCAAATACATAGAACATGGTACATTTTTTCCCACAAACGTCTCGTTTGGCTAATGTAATAACTACAATATCAATAAGTTATACTACAGTTATATTAAATCAATTATAATTCTTAATATTTTAAACATAATTTTAAAGTTTTTTAGCGATGTAGTAAATAGATCAAATATTATAGCACTCCGTTTATGTATCACATCTATATATATATAAAACATTTGGCCATATTCCAATTGGACTTCGATGAAATTTAATTATAATTTATTTATTACCTTTCAATATTATTTAATTCCTTATAAGATACAAAAATTGACATAGAATCATAATTTAATGGAACCATTTATATAATTAAGTAAAGCAATGGCTTATAAGTTAGCTGTACGTAGAAATACTTGCTAGAAAAACCCATTAGAATTTTACTCTATATTTAATATTAGATTTGTACTCAAATTGTTTCGCGTTACCATTATTCTACGAATAGGGAAATCTTGAAATAAACTACGTTTCAGGATTTTCCAGACTTCGATTCACTTGACAAGTTTAACCACACTGAAAATGTGAAAGGATTTGTGCATTCTTTTGCGTGTTTGTTCAATAAATTGACAAATGTTCACAGAAATGTAGCAAAAATGTTGACAGGTATTGTATAAGCTGTTCGGGTAGAAATATAAGTAAGTATATTACAGTATGTTAAGTATCGCTAACTAAGATTATTTTTAGCTTTTGACCTAGTGCTAAAACACTAAATTTTTCGTTTTTGGCCCGATTTTTGTGTTTTTTTTTGTGGTAGAACTCAACGATACGCTTCGTCTTGTTAGCAGAGCAAGGAATGATTATTATACTTCACTGCTCTATGTGGAAATCGAACCCACAGTTATCGCATTTACAGTAGCACACTGTCCCACTGTAAGACATAAACAATATTGTGATAACGTAATTTTTTTTATAAAAAGCATTTCAGCTTATCTGAACTACAACAGTGCACTTTAAAACCATCGACAGCTGTAACTCGCAAGGTCCAGACAGGTGGTAGAAGATACATTACCACCTCGGACCGATAAATCATGAACTATTCGGTATCACGGATTGTTCATGCTCGAGCCGTACCCATATATGTACCAGACTTAACTGTATTGAAGATTTTTTTGCTGGAGTATTAAATAAATTGTATTTCATTATTTTGGTCCTTTGAAAATAATCAGAAGTTTTCTTTCGTTAGCCCAAAACGCGTTTCCTAATTTTGCAAACTCTTCATTTTTATTGTAATTTTAATTTTTATTATAATTATAATATTTTTAATTATAATTTCGCTAACGTCGTTTCGTTAACTTATTAGGACATAACATTTTTGGACATATATTTTCTTAGTTAAAAAAAATCTAAGCTACACTTTGTTTAAGCAAGGAAACTCGATATTTTAATTTTTAGTTAAGTAATCTCTATATATACGACGACGATTCCATCTTGTCAACTCGCCTTCTGACTGATGTACCATAAACACCTATACTGTTTTGATTAAGCCCAAAGAGTTAAGCTTAATTGTAACAACTAACAAGTACAGCCAGCTACATAGACAGGTAGACAAATCCGCTACGAGCCAATAAATCACGAAACCACTCGGTATTGCGGGATCATCCGACACACTTGATTCATGCACCAGATTCGACCACACTGAAAGGTACTGGACTGAACAAATATAACCAATAAATTTGCTTAAAATATTTTTAAGCTCCATTTTGTGTTTGAAATGGTAATTTATTTCTATGTGTAACATTTATGGGTTAAAATGTAAATGGAAAATAGGATGTGTATTGCTTTTTCATAGTGCAAGTTCAGTTTAGTCTGGTTTAGTTTTGGCAATAATAGTATAAGTATAGTGCAAAAGTTAGTCTCGTAACTAGAGTAATTTCAAGACTGTACCCTACTAAATGAAACATTTTAATTAACAATAATAGTCCCATACTATTACTATAAGATGTAATTACACCAAAATGTTGGTAACAGCCTAACCAACTCTATACTAACAAAATCAAAATCAGCTTCACGTCATACCTGTACCGCGCACAGCACCCGGAAGCATTGCTTGGTGAGTGGCGGAACTCAACGACGCGCTTGGCCTCTACACCAGAACGAAGAAATAAAAAATGAAAATTTATATTTAGTTAAATAAATATTTAGTTTTCTCGAGTCGGGATCGAACCCACAACCAGTTACTTTTACAGTCAAACACTCATCTATATACTAATCTATTAAAAAAGAAAAACAAACAAATCTACTCTCTCTACTACTCTATTTTTTAAAAAAGTATTTCTAATAACGCTCATGTGCCTTTGATGATGATTCAAAGGATATAATATTACATCATATTTCGCCGAACATTTCAAAAGTCCACATTCAAGACATTGACATTAACAAACTTCCAACAGCCTCTCGTTAGATAAACGGCACCCTTTGCTTACTTCCCAACGACAAAGGAAAGTTCCCAACTCGAGCGACTGAAAAATATTACCCATCTTAAGTTTAATCTCTTGAAAACGTAGGAAACATTTGCAAATAGAATTCTACGTTATAGTAATGTTTACAGATAGAGTTGATGGTGCGGTGATGGGAAGTTTCATAATACTTTTTATTTTTATTGTTATTTGTTATATTGGAATGTTTTATTTTCATTGGGCGTCTGGAGAAATAACTCGAACTCAAAATTATTTAGTAGTTCCTATATAATCTTTTTTTGGTTTTTATTATGTGTTTATTTTATATACTTTTTTAAAGTTAAATCCTAAATAATCTTTTTTGGAATAGGTTTTTATTGTGTTTATTTTATATACTTTTTTATAGAGAATTATTATTGTATTTTTTTTCAGTTTCACGCTCAGTATTTCGAATGTGGCAGAGGGAAACCTAGTGTCAAGACACTCCGCTGCCGATTTTCCTAAGTATTTTGGAGGTATTACGTGTTGAGCGGCTCTTATTCTCATTGGAGGTCTGGAGAATAGACTCTAGCTCTGACACAAATATTTAATAGTTCAAAAATATTTCTTTTTTTGTTTTTTTTTAGCTTCACGTTATATCCCGCAAGTGTCAGAGCAGGCAGAGGGAGTCTAGTGTTAAAAAACTCCGCTCCTCACATTCCTCCGAATTCTAGAGGCATTGGGTGTAGAGTAGCGAAATTTTACGCCGCGTTTTGACTCGTCACCATAGAAAAAATAAAATTTAAAGTAAATAAATATTTCATTTCCTCGAGTGGGGATCGAACCCACAACCATGTGTAGGCATTCTTAGTGTCCCTGCGCCACAACCGGCCTCAGACCACATTATGCTAATAATATGCTTAAAAAGCGATATTAACACTATTCTCAATACAGACATAGATATATCGCATTAAACAGAGAAAAATGTAGCGAGTATATTAAATTATTTTGATCCATGAAGCTGATTTTTTTTTAAATTAAACAACAATAAAACATTAAAATAAACGTGAACCATGCTCAGCGAGGTATTTTAATTAAACATAACAACCGTTGAACACGGTGCAAAATAATTTATTTACTATTTTAACTAAGCCGATAATTTCTAGTTATCTATATATAGTTCATTCTAACGAAATGAATGGAATATTTTATTTTATTTACACCGTATATTATTTTGTATAGATTTTTTGTATATTTGTATGTATATTTTAAACAAGAAAGAATTAGGTAATAAGTTTAGTTAAAAAATCTCTATATACTAGTATTTGTTTATGGAAATATTGCTTAAGTAAGTATATAGAAGAAATATTATAAAAACTCAACCGTATTCTGTGTATTATTAAAGTAGTGATATTAGTGGACCATTTCAAATTTTCTGATATAAAAACAGATTATAAGCACATTTTCAATAGTAAATTGACAATTTGACGTTGAATTCCGCCAGTCAACACGCAATACCACCAGTATCCAGTGGAAAGTCGGGAACGAAAATGCCTTAATAGGAACGTCCAACCTGTCTTCCCAGCCATGCGAGATACAGCGTGAACTAACAAACAAAATATTTTTTTTAGCTTATGCTTACTTTAACTGTTTTAGAATAAATTAATAAAAATAAAAAATACTACTGTAGTTTAATTCACATTATAAAACGGTGTGAGAGCAAGCATTTTTAATAAGATTATTACAGTACCGCTAACGAACGGTCGCAGAGTCGGACGCGAATTGACAATAAATAACAAATCACCACACGGTGCCATCCCTTGTTTATATATATACTAACGGACCCGGACGCGGCTTCGCCCGCTTGAAGTATACGAATGCTTATTAAATATATTTATGAAATTCAGTTTTTAATAGGATTGGTAAGAAAATATAATCCTAATAAATGATCATGATAATCCGGAAAAGAATAATAAGTAGAGAAAATTCTTATTATTAAAACAATATCTATCTAATTTAAATGAACAAAAATAATACGTAAAGTAAAAAATAAAAAAAAAACTAAACAAAACCAGCTACATTATCAGTATCATCAAAGTAAAAAAAAAATTTTAAATTAAATGTATTGTGCTGTATGTTTTTGCAAGTGCATGTGGTTATTTATATAATACTCAAATACAATAAAAAATAATTTTATATTTTTTATCTCCGTCTGTCTACCTTCCTATTTCCCTAAGCTAATGTCCAGGACAACTGAACTGATTTTTATTGGACTTTCAGTGATCGATTTTACTGATTTACCCGGGAAAAATCTTTATACACGTTTTCCTTGCGCGTGTACATAGATAGGTACTATATGAAATAACTAAACTCCTTTCTACATTAAATTCGATAATTTTTGCAAGCAATATCAAATAAAATCCCAAAAAACTAAAACTATGATTTATTCAGTGTATAACAACGGTATATCTATACTGTAACCTAACCTAACTGAAATAACGAACCATTCTTTCCTTAATGCTTAAATATTATTATACCGATGCTGCGCGGCATCGGAAAATCTAACTAAACTCCTACTCGAATAAGTGAAGAACCAAAGAAAAAATATAAATTAATAATAAACAGAAAATAACCACATAAAAATTGACAGTAGATCGAAAATGTATAAAAATTTACAAAATCGTTAACGTCGTCTGCCCGTTCAGGTAACTCATTTTGAATCAGTGATATCTCCTTCAGTATTTATTAGAAAGATGTACAGTAAAATATAATTTTAATATAGGTGAAATGCTAAAGGTGAATATTATATTTATTTTGATAAGGATTGAATACGAAGTTATAAAAAATATATTAACAATAATCAAAACAAAATAAATAATAATATATTAAAATGGTTACTGTGGCTCAACCTTCAAAGATAAACATACATCATCGTGGACTTTTTAATAGATTTTTTAAAACATAAAATTTTTTTAAAATATAGTTTTTATGTCTCATAAAGTTTAGTCAGCGTACGCCATGTAAGCGTCATTTTGGGCGACATATTAAAACGACATAATGCCTTGTTGCCTAGCAACGGTTGCTTAGTGACAGTTGTTGTTAATATGGCAGAATAAATTACATGTCAAATTGAAACGTATTTTAATATCTTAGTATATATTGAAAATATTTCAAATATGAGAAAAAAAAGTATCCTATGTTCATCCCAAGACCCTCAAGTATCTCTATATGAGTATTTTATCACAATTGAATTAGCGGTTTGGCCCTGATTGCGTCACAGACAGACAGACAGACAGACAGAGTTTCTTTCGAATTTATAATATAGGTATGGATATATTTCTGCTTATAATTATAGTGTCACATTTGTGATTTATCTCCGTGACTGGTTCACTAAAATATAAAATAAGATCTAAGATTTAACGTTGATGCCAGGCCAGTCGTGGCGCAGCGGCACGAAGTGTGACTGTAAAATCGACTGGTTGTGGGTTCGATCCCCACTCGAGGAGATGAAATATTTACTTAAATTTATATTTCCATTTCTTCGCTCTGGTGGTGAGACTAAGCGCGGCGTTGAGTTCTGCCACTCAACACGCAATGCCTTCAGAATTCTTCAGAAAGTGGGGAACGGATTGTCTTAACACTAGGTTCTCTCTGTATACTGCACTCAGCAGGGTAGGCAGATGGAACGTAGTGTTAAGGCACTCCGTTCCACATTTTCTGCCGAATTTTAACTGTAATTCAAATAATTGTAATAATAAAATTACTTAAGCAATATATTAATAATTAACATCAACTTATAACGAAACGAAACATAATATCCAGTAACAATCGTACCGGGTACCACCGCAGGTCAAAGTTGGTCCGAACAAAGTGTCTCTAACTATACCAATTAAAACTCGTTAAACGTATCGCTGTTGTTGGCCATCTGTTCAAGTGTATTGGACACAAAACATTTATTAAGGATAGTGTCAGTGCCTCAGCTTGATTGAGATAATCTTTTCTTGTAAATAATCTGGAAGTAACTAAAAAAGATATTATTTTATATATATTTTTTTATATATTTATAATTAGCACAAATTGTCTATTGTGTAAAATATTTTGATTTGAGACCTTTTTGCTACATTGTGAAAGGTATTGATAAATTTAACTGTTAAATAAATAATTTACGATACGAGTGTGTATTTTAAAATAATATTATAACTACACAGCGCTAAGTTCCACAACTTAACACACAATGCGTCCAGAATTTTGGAAAAATGTGGAACGGAGTGTCTTAACAGTAGGTTCTCTCTGTTTACCCACCCTACTTTGAGCGGAATATAGCACGCTGGCAACCATGGCACTTTTATACAAAATATAATAAATAACTTTTATTCAAGAAGCTGAATGTTATAACTACAAAATCTTGCATCAGATTTGAAGGTATGCTTTATTAATATTACAAGGTTAAATATTTACTCTATTTCTTTTAGCTTCGCGCTGTATCCCGCTTATATATCAGGGTAGGTAGAGACAAACTAGTGCCGAATTTTTCCTCCACTTACCACCCAAATTCAAGGCACTGAGGCAACCATCAATGCCTTGAATTTGGTCAGACGATTCGGACAATTCGGTCAATGATGGAACTCAAAGCTCGTTTGATATTACCAGATCTAGAATATGAATGTAATTCATTTTCTGAGTGTTGAATGAATACCATATGATTTGTAAGACTTAACGTATTTAATGGGATTTATATTATAGAAAATAAACTTGCTTTTCGAAGCATTAATTTTATTAAGAATATCAATTAAGATTTTAATACGTTTTCTATTTATATTTCCATTTCTTCGCTCTGGTATCGAGGTTAAGCGCGGCGTTGAGTTCTGCCACTCAACACGCAATGCCTCTAGAATTCGGCAGAAAGTGGGGAACGGAGTGTCTTAACACTAGGTTCCCTCTGCCTACTCTGCTGTGTGCGGGATACAGCGTGAAGCTAATTTAATTTTTTAATTTTTACATTTTCTATATTTACAATAAACATAATGAATTTATTTTATTAAATATTAGTAATATTCATCAAATATTAATTTAATACGACAATAATAAAAATACTCACATATAATATCTTGGCTGATCTAGGTCTTTATATAAAAGTGCCATGGTTGCTTCGCGTCATTATGTCATTTGAAGGAATTAAGCCAATTGTTGTTGACCTCTTCCTTTCTCTAAATGATAGATATACTTTCTTTAACAGATAAAATCTTAAACGTGTGAAAAAGCTAAATAGTATTTCTATTAATTGTATAGACAAAATTGCAGTTTTTATAGATAGTTGTACTTTTATAGAGCTCAAGTTATTTTTTCTATGGTGTTTTTCAAGGCCAGTCGTGGGGCAGGGGCACAACGTGTGACTGTAAATGGGACTGGTTATAGGTTCAATCTCCACTCGAGGAAATGAAATATTTTTTAAAAGGTATATTTTCATTTCTTCGCTCTGGTGTCGAGGGAAAGCGGCGTTGATTTCCGCCACTCAGCACGCAATCCCTCCAGAATTTGCACTACTCTGCTGTGTGCGAGGTACAGCATGACACTGATTTATTTTGTGTTTTTTTTTTAGTACTGTTTCGAACATTTCTCCAATAATTTACAACTTCTCACATAGCACGTTGTGCTATTTTATTTTAAATTGAAATGTATTAAACATTTTAATTAATCTTATATTCAAAATAAAACGAAGGGGGTGATAGAGAGTTTTTACACTAGTTTGACACTAGTTCCCTCTATCTTAATACAGCGTGAAATTTACAAAAATAGTTATATCTACATAATCTAAACAAATTATATATATTAAAATAGGGTAAATTATGTTTTTGTTTTATATAAAAAAAAACCTACCAATAAGTTGAATCATTAAGCAATGTTCAAAATTAGAAACGTGCAAAGTCAAAAGTTGTGATTAAAGTTATACAAGGGAAATATTTCCAGACGACTCGGGAAAGTTTCGTCTTTGTCATGTAAGAAAGAACAGGATCGTTTGTTTTCAGGAAAGAATAAGGCTTTGATCACAAGAAAGATATTCCTTTCCTTTATGGCGTTGTTTACATAAGGAGCTGGAGTACACTTCAATTTCTTCATTTTCAATTTAATTTAAAATACATAGTTTGATATTAAAGCGGTTCACTTTGTAACAAAAAGTTTTTTTGTATTGTATGTAGGTTTTACTGTCATTACGAGTTACTTATTGAGAAGTGTCAGATTTTATACACAATAGTTGCTAGTTCGATTCTCCACAATAGGAATGTTGACAATAATATTGATTACATTTCGTTTGAACAGTTTATTTATAATAGATGTTTTACTGGCTCACCTCCGCTCTCCTGTATGTTGTACAAGACAACAAATTAAGCAAGCTTTAAAATTGAATTATTGATAGATACTTTTCTTTTCGTTTATATAAAATTCATACAAATTGAGTAACAGAACATTTTATTTAACGTATACAACACAACTATAAAGGTGAATAATCGTCCGCATTCGCTTTAATTATTTATAAACTAGCGGCCCGCCCACGGCTTCGCCCGCTTAAAATACATGATTATTGATTTAAGCAGAATTGATTGACAACTATAATAAAATAAAATAAAATAAATAAATCAGCTTCACGCTGTATCCCGCACACAGCAGGATAGGCAGAGGGAACCTAGTGTTAAGACACTCCGTTCCCCACTTTCTGCCGAATTCTGGAGGCATTGCGTGTTGAGTGGCAGAACTCAACGCCGCGCTTAACCTCGACACCAGAGCGAAGAAATGGAAATATAAATTTAAGTAAATATTTCATCTCTTCGAGTGGGGATCGAACCCACAACCAGTCGGTTTTGCAGTCACACCTCGTGCCGCTGCGCCACGACTGGCCTCACACCCTATAATAGAATGACAAACAAATATAAAGACAACATACAACAACATATATAATATAAAGACAACTATAATGACTTCTAATATGATTTTTTGTTACTTTAATCTGTAATATTCTATTATGATTTTTTTACGACATTATCGTAACTTCTGTAAGAATTTTTGATTGTTTCGAACTAAAAAATATGACCAATGTCGATATTTGATATTGATAAAATATACATAAAGCAAATTATTTATTATATATATATATATATATATATATATATATATATATATATATATATATATATATATATATATATATATATATATATATATATATATATATATATATATATATATATATATATATATATATATATATATATATATATATATATATATATATATATATATATATTTGTAACATTACGTTCTTTTTAGCTATGTTATGTTTTTTAAAGCTCTGTTAAATGTGCTGATGTCACTTAATAATTGTACTGCTTCAGAAACAGTCTTAAATGTAAAATTATTAATTTGGTTAAGGATTCATAATATTCTTTGTAAAATAACTGTAATGTTTGCATATTAACTCCTGTTTGCATATTATTAGATAAATGAATAATTGGTAAATATGTAGTTATTACAGAGTACACGTAGAAAAGATATTTTTAGGCATTTTTATATAGATTTATTTCAAACGAACGAACGAACCAAAAAATCTATGTATTTACTTGATATTTCTTTGAAGATTGAATCGTTCTTTATCTCTGTGTTGAATTACTTACGATTTAAACTTTACTGTTATGATTTATAAAGGTAATCTCTACTAACAATTCAATTTTGTTTACTTAAAATAAATAAATCAGCTTCACGCTATATCCCGCACATAGCAGGGTAGGCAGAGGGAACCTAGTGTTAAGACACTCCGTTCCCCACTTTCTGCCGAATTCTGGAGGCATTGCTTGTTGAGTGGCAGAACTCAACGCCGCGCTTAACCTCGCCACCAGAACGAAGAAATGGAAATATAAATTTAAGTTAATATTTCATCTCCTCGAGTGGGGATCGAACCCACAACCAGTTGGTTTTACAGTCACACTTCTTGCCGCTGCGCCACGACTGGCCTTGTTTACTTTATTGTATAAAATATTGTATAATAGTGCTTCAAAAATATATATTTTTATCAACAGTCATATAATCAAGACGTTTCGAATGTCATTCTTTAGCCAGGGTCATACCAGCGCGATTTCTATATAACATTCGCTGGCAACCTAATGCCTTGAGTTCATTCAAATGACGATAACTTTTTTTTTAATGAACCGATTTTGATGAACCAAACTTTAGAACCTAAATTGAGTTAAAACAAAGCAATTGGTGAAATTTTCAAGTAAATCGGTTCAGTAGTTTCAGAGAAAAATGCGGACAACAATATGTCGACAGACAGACAGACAGACAGACAGACAGACAGACAGACAGACAGACAGACAGACAGACAAGAAATTCAAAAAAAATCTTTTTGCTTTCTATTAGTCTTTTTAAGTGTCCCTCTATCCATTTCAGTCAAAATTACTAAATGTACAGACAAAATATTTTTACTGTCTTATTATATATAGAGATTAATTATTTTTGTATAAATATATGAAATATTCAATTATTTATATTTTTTATAAAGTGTATATAAGACTCAAACGATTGAACTAAGGAAATAAAAATTTACTATGCAGTCTCATTACAGGTACCGCTCACTCAAAATAAATTTACAGAATTTTTAGCAATATAAAAGAGATTGTTTGTAAAGCCTTCCAAAAGGAATATAAAGTAGAAAACCTAGGCCTTCACATTTTCTTTAACACTATAGAAATCTTTAAAACGAATGTACTACCAGCAAAAGATCTCTTCACGAAAAAGAAATGTTCGGCCATTCATTAAAATTGTATGGAACACGAAAGAAGGAGAGCTGAAGTGTCTATTCGGTTGTTTATTGCTACACAAAAATAAATACTCCTGTATAATGCTGCACTAAAGACAAAAGTCGTTTTAACTTAAGCACATTCTTTTACATTTTCATCCTTGACATTTGAAAGCATCGAATATTAAATATCGAATGATAAATTCCTATAGGTCTCCGCTCTGGTAGCGTTCCTCGCGTGGCGTTGAGTTCCGTTACTCAATACGCAATGCTTCCAGAATGTAGGTTCCTAGGTTCCCAGGTTCTCTCTGCCTACCTACTATGTGCGGAATATTATATATTATTTTGGTATAGACATATTAATTTTCAGGTAATAAACAAAATATATATATATATATATATATATATATATATATATATATATACACATAAATTCAATATACATATAAAAATATGTAAATATATCATCTACGTACAGAAATATTTAAATTTAATCTAAACGTGTGTTAGTATTTGAAACATAGTTGATGGAGCTTTGTGAAAGACAAAGTAAAATGTTATACGTACTTGGGATTCTTAAAAATGTTATGTTAATTTTGCCCCTAAATTGGCATGGACGGTATGCTTTGACAACGCTGACATGTCTCGTATTTTTATTTAATTCCAGCTTAAATGAAAGGGAGCTAACTTAGTTTTTTTTTAACTTTTTTTATGAAATTCTCCAAATTTTACCTTTATATTCTATTCAAAAATTAATTATACTACTTGACAAGGTCTGAATATGTTAAAATTCTCATGAAGATGTACTTAAGGCTTTTTTTTCTCTCTGTATTACGCATGTAACATGGTAAGCAAAAGAAACTTAGTGCTAAGACACTCCGTTTCCCACCTTCCGTCGAGGCATGGTGTGTTGAATAGCGGAATTCAACACCACGCTTTTGCCTTGGTACCAGCGAAGCAAAGAAATGAAGATATTAATAAATAATAATTAACTGAAATTCTCACGTTTGGGAATCGAACCCACAACCGTCGCGTTACAGTCGCACGCTCGTTCCCCTGCGCCACGATGGTCTCTTGACGGATGAACGTAAAATGACAACAAAATATTAAAAATATTGATTAGATAAGAGTTTCGTGTAACTAAAGGTCACTTGTCACAGATCAAATACAGCATGTTCCTACTTTGAATATATAATTAAAATGAGTTTTCTTCATTTCAGATTTTTTTATTTATGAACTAATTCTAATGTCTATTTATTTTATTTTTAATCGTGAACTAGTAATTCAATATTGAAGATACAAGCATAATATATAAGAAAGTTGTAAATATTTTTATAGAACCTAGTATTAAAACACTCCGTTCCCCATTTTCCACCAAATTCTTAGGACGCTGATTGTTGAGTGGCGCAACTCAACATCGCGCTTCGCCTGCTAACCAAAGCCAAGGAACGAAAATGTTAAATATTTAAATTTCCCGATTGGCAATCGAACCCACAACCTGTCGCGTCACCATACGCTTCTGCCCCTGCGTTACGACGACCTCAATATTTATTTGATTTAAATGAATAATTAAACGAAAGTAAAACTGAATATTAACAAAACAACACATGTCAGCAAATATTAGTAAAGGTAGGCCAGTAGGTAATCAGTTCACATATGGTATTACATACTATTATTGAATCCTTTGTTTTACTCCAATGACTAATTGAGTAATAGTAACCCGATTGTAAATTACATAAATTATGTGAATACTCTTTAAACATGGTTGACCTTAATTCGTCATAGAACGATTTCGTTTATAAGTTCTGCAAAATTTCGAATACACCACATTTATACAACTTCATTGTTACTGTAGTGATTGTTTTAAATAAAAATTAACATACTGTATAATATTATTCGTTGATAAGAATTCTATATATTTTTTTAATACAAAACAGTATTATTATAGTGATATTATAGGCGTTAAATAATTATTGTAGTTCTAGTAGTAGCAAATAATTTATATCAAAATAGTTATTTCAAAATGAGTGCAATTTATTTAGTTCTATCTCTATGCGTTTTGCAAGTGCACTCAATGGCGCTCACGGGACCAGTTCTAACAAGATACCGGCCGTGCGAACTTGGTGTGATCCATTTCGACAAAATAACGGACCTGATGTGGAGGGGGGAAGTCGATCTGGAGTTGTACCGTAAATTGGAAAATGTTGAAATTGAAATTGGTTTCGAAAAGCAGATAGGACTCCTCGGGGTAAGCGCTTGTTAATTTTACAGTATAAAAAATATCATTTTAGAAAAATATTCTCTCTTTCTAAGTTTTGGTAGCGGAAATTCGAAGAATTTTAGATGCTAACAATACAAGTAAGTTATAACAAGCGTATAAGAATCTTGACGTAGCTTGATTAGAACGTATATGCTTAGGGGTTTAAACGCTTAGATAGTTTCCGGTTCCAAAAAGGTATTTTGTTTCCAGAATGTCGAAAAACCATTTTAAAAATGTTACGTATAGTATAGTAATTATAATTTCTAATTATTTTTTGAATAGAAATGAACCTAATAATATAGATATAGCTCATAATAAAAATAAGTATGTATATAATAAAAGACTGTCTCGATTCAATTGCAAAATAAATTTTGATTATATTAAAATTAAATAATTTTGTATAATTATGATATAATGAAAAGTTATGATTCTCTAATCAAGCAACTTATACAATTGTAATTAGGAAAAATATTATATATTAATTAAAACTTATAACTGATATAATTTCGTACCATTATTTATGTTATGGAAAACGCTCCTACTTTTATAATTTTCAAATTAATTAATCTAAATTAAAATAGAGTAAATATTTATAATGAAAATTCGTTTAGTATTTTATTAAAAAAACAAAATCATTTTCATATTATTTTCAAAAGTAATTTAAAGTTGAACAAAAATAAAACTAAAACAAAACTTAGTATTACCGCTCGAAATGTATTTAAAAACAACATTTATACGAAAAGTTATCAATTCCATTTAAAATAATAATAAACTTTCAGCTGTAAATGCATCAAAACATTATTTTCGCAGGTATCGCACAATAGTAATGTTATTATAACAAATAAATCCCATAATTTCGTATTCAAACCGAAAGGAGATATTCCTAAAAAGTATTACATATTTACATCGATCAATGCAACCACAACACCTGGAGTGCCCGTTGTGGCGAATTTCAGATTGAATAATATGACACTATGCAACGATCTTGTTAAGGTATCAATATTTGTTTATTATAGACTATTTTAGTTTTTTTTTTGTTTTTTAAATGGCAGTAGTAGTCGTAGTCCCCACTCGGGGAATGAAATATTTATTTACATTTATATTTTCATTTCTTCGCTCTGGTATCGGGGCAAAGCGCGGCGTTTAGTTCCGCTCACGCACGCAATGCCTCCAGAATTCGGCGGAAAGTGGGGAACGGAGTGTGTTAACCCTGATGTATGCGGGATGCAGTGTGAAGCTCATAAATGGCTGTAATTCAAAATACTATTTCGTATTTCTATTTTGTAAATATTATGATTATTATCATAATATCAGATATTATTTACGAACGATACAAATATTATTGATTTAATGTTAAATATCATAACAGTTAAACTATATGTTTGATTTAAATAAAAAAAAAATATTGGTGAGGAAAAACATTAAAATAGGATATAATTAAATATTAAAATGGAAACGTAATAAGTTATTCCCATTTTAGGCAAAACTGACATTAGAATCCTTAGATGCTTCAAAACCAAACGATGCAGATGTTCTTCACTATTGTGGAAGAAGGCCCATGGATCATGGTGAATTGACTTCTATTAGGACCGACTCCAAGCCTGGAGACTGGCCTTGGCATGTAGCAATTCTAATAAAAACACCAAAAGCCAACCTAGCCAATTACCAGTGTGGAGGAAGCGTCATATCCAGGACTGCTATTCTAACAGGTATGAATAATTTCCTTCGTGTTCTTTCATTTCCTCAGAGGAAAAAATAATTTGAATTTGTATATTAACTTTTTCTTTATTATAACATATATAGGCTGGTGTGTGTATTCAACAAGAAAATTATGGGTTCAAATTCCAAATAGCTAAAAAAAAGTTTCGCCGCTCAAGTATTTTAGGTTCACAACGAAGTAACATCATGTATTTATAATAACTTTTATATTGACAGAAGTATTTTTAAAGACAGTACATTTTGCCTAACCTGATCGTCATTGGGACACGTACATACCGTATTTTATGTGAATATTATTTTCTAATTTTCAGCTGGTCATTGCATGTTTGTAGACGGAAATCAAATCGAAACAAATCGCTTGCTTATTACAGCAGGTATTTCGAATTTAAGGAATGAGAGTGAAACTGGACGACAAGAGTTGAATGTAAGCATATTTAAATAGAACATATAATTAGGGTAGGCAGACACCTAGTGTTAAGACACTCCGCTCCCCACTTTCCGCAGAATTCTAGAGACATTGAATGTAGTAGCGGAACTCAACGCCGAGCTTTGCCTCGCCACCAGAACGAAGAAATGAAAATTTTAAATATTTGGTACATGCTTCAAATGGGAATCCATCCCACAACCTGTCGCGTTTACGCTGCTGTGGTCCAACGTGAAGCTGTGTGAGTAAAATAAAATGTTCAACATTACAACTGCCTACGTTCTAAACTAAAACTAAATAGTAAAATGCGTAACTATAAAAAGGAGTAGCATTTAAACCGCTGACATTATCCTTACACAGCAACTACATATCTCTAATACCTAAGCCTACATTGTTGCGTTTATATTAATCTTTTATACTATTTTATTCCAGGCTGAGCGTGTAATTCTGCATCCAGCCTACAGTATAGAACACGCTACTTCAGATTTGGCTATTGTAGTTGTAAATAAGCTGCGCTATACAGAATACGTCCAACCCATTTGTATTTGGGGGCCAGTGTACGACAAAACTGCGCTTTTTGGGAAGCGGGCTGTGGTAAACATTCATTTAAGTAATCTATACAACGAAATGTATGCGGGCTACATTTTCACATTTTTTTTTCATTAATGGAAACTAAAAGGATTTTATTTTAACCTTTGGTATGCGGGGAGTATGTACATATATGAGGTATTTATAGATAAGCGTTTTTTTTTATGACCAGGGGCCGTTGTGGTGCAGTGGTATATCGTTTGACTGTAAAAATGAAGGTTGGTTCGATTCCTTTCATTTTCCCGCTCTGATACCAAGACAGAGCGCGGTGTTATTTCGACTAAGTACTCAACACACAATGCCTCAAAAAGTATGGTTCGTGCTTATGCTTGCGGCAGCGTTGAATTATTTTAAATTTATATTTTCTCGAAAAGTACACGTCCAATTTACATGCTATAGAAGCCAAAGCTTATCTTCACTAAATTTCCTTGATGATGTAATAACTTTTGTTCGTAAGTTTAACTATCTTCGTCAAATAAAAAATGTTCAAAATATCACCTTGCAATTTTCAATTATTTTTTGTCACAAAATGTCTTATTATAATTTATTTATAAGAGATAGATTATAGGGTATCGTGGGCTTACTTTTAGAACTATTGAAACTATTACTGCAGCGCAAGAGGCTAAATTAATACGTTCCTAATTGTTATTTCATTATTTAAGGCTAACTAAGAATTAAGTCGTAATGTTTTATAGCCTATAGTACTCCTGAAGAATGTAGCATGTATGCAAAAGAAACAAAAAGTAAATCCGATCAGTGGTTCCAGAGATATTAGCGTTTAAACAAATAAACAAACAAACGCTTTCGCTTTATTACATTAGTATAGATATGTATAGATAGATGTACGTATATGAATCTATTATTTATATTTTTAGGTGACCGGATTCGGTACAACAGAACAAGACGTTCTATCAGACACTCTCAGGGCCTCTGACACGGTGATCCAGAACGACGCCACTTGTATTGCATTTTCACCTAAATTGTATTCGGAACTGCTTAATGAATTTACAATCTGTGTCGGCTTTGGTCCTAATGCCGGTAAGTATCCCTTTGTTCCCACTTTTTCTCTGACTTCCAAGACTGAATGGAATTTTAACTGATGTTCCCATTGAATATGTATTTTTCCTACAGTTGCTGATTGTGTTGATAATGAGTGTTTTTGCTGCCTTTTAAACTTTTTTTTTAATCTTTATAGAATTCTTTGTATAAAATTTTGGTTTGAAATGTGATTTGTGTTATTAAAATGGCTGTAATAATATATATTGATCTGCAAGATATTAATAGATAGTAAAGAACATACTATTATAAAAGGTTTATCTATTAAACGAATGCTTCTTATATTTTTTTTAAAATGTTTATAATATATGAATATTTTGTTTTGAGACAATAAGGATATCTTTATATTATAAATTATATTTTTAGGCATCAATCCACGCAACGGGGACAGCGGAGGCGGTCTAACATTACCAACATTGCAGCCAGACCATAAAGTCAGTTGGTTCCTCCGGGGAGTTTTATCAAAATGCGGTTTACGCACCGGCCAACGGCTTTGTAATCCGAAATACTATGTAGTATATACAGATGTCGCACCTCATTACGGATGGATATACCATCATGGCGGCTTACGATACAGTAGTAACGTGGTTTCATGATTTTCTTTAGAAAATAAGCAGTAAAAATTATTATATAATTATAGTCTCAAATTTTTAATTTTACTTTATTACATGTATAGTAACAGATTAGATTCCTCGTGTTTTTTATTATTTTATAGAACCACTTACATGTATTGTAGCCGTTGTGGCGTAGCGACGCAGCAATTTACTGTCAAATTTGAAAATTTGTTGGGTTCAATTTCGACAAAATGGAATGAATTATTTTCATTTCTCCGTCCTGGTAACAAGTCAAAGTTGAGTTCCGCTACTCAATTCACATGTCATTGCATGTGGAGAGTAGAAAACGGAGCGTCTCATCACTACGTTCCCTGAAGAATACAGCGAGAAACATTTTTTTTATTTATTTTTAATAGATAACACAACAACATAACAAAAATAGAAGTAGAACGATTCACAATTTTATGTGATGTGGTTTTATAAAATGTACATAATATATAACACACGAAAATAAACCAATCTAGATATAATAAATTAATTTTAAGCTACCTATGTCGAATAATAAATAAGTTGAAAATATAAAATTATTTTATTTTACATTTCTTTCCATCTAATATTTTTGACTTATATTGATTACCAGCGATCTGCGCACGCTTATACGCATTTATTTATTTACTAAATCTTTAATTTAGATCAAGCAGACAAACAAGTCGATGCATCTGATAAGTTTTATGGGATATTTCATGTAACTTTATCGTGTAAGAAGATTCAGCAATGCTTGATTCTATGGCATTTTAAACTTTTTAATGATAAAATATTGTACAATGAACGATTATTTTAATCTTAATTAACAATTACGAACAGGAGATAAGCCATAGCGGACTAATATTTGATAAAAAATTTAAATTTTCAAAGAACTTACTTTTAAATAATTAAATTATTTAAATGTTTTACATTAAGATAATTAAAATTCAAAGAATAGGTAAAATTAGTAATCAAAATATTACATTTCAAAATGACAACTTCAAATTTTTAAAATAACTGTATTAAGATAAATGTATCCAATCAATTAAATTGCCTTTGTCATATATAATCTATGTTATATTTTAATAAATTATTTTTATGATTAAATTGCGTACGGGTGCACACCCGTAACAAGGCCAAAGGTAAAGGACCGTTTTTTATTTCAAAGAGTAAACATTGTAATATCTTCACACAGAGGGTCCCTTACGCTCCAGGCGACTTATTATGAAAATTATTCTCTTTTTCTAAACTTTATCATAGGTAGGTAAGCGACGGAGTAATTCATGTTCCCCCCTTGTTCATAGCGATTCTTTTAATACTTCACGTTACCTTACCGGGGAGTAACATCAGTTAGTAGCACTGTGTAAGTTTTGTTATGCTTTGTTTATGAAAATGTAGAAAAATTATAATATGAATGAAATTATATATGAAAATTGGGAAAATTTATTCTAATATATCTATTATATATTTAATTTAGCATCCTTATACCTACCTGCCCTATGTTTAGTGTTTTACACTCCGTTCTCCACTTTCCGCCGAATTTTAGACGTATTACTTGTTAGGTGGAGGGTCTTAACGCCGCCGCAGCGAAGAAACGAAAATATTGATAAATTTCAATCCACTCCACCTAGTGGGAACCGAACCCAGTACATGTACTGGGTTTACCCAGTACATGTACTGGGTTCGGTTTCCATTTGGACGTCAAAAGTGTCGAGGCGTTGAGTTCCACCAGTCAACACTCAATGCCTACAGAATGCTTACAGAGTGTCTTAACACTAGACACCCTCTGCCTACCTTGCTGCTACAACGTAAAGCTGATAACATATGTATAAAGCACCCCTCGGTTACATAGTGAAATATAGTCATCAAAACTTATTCATTTATTTAAATAATGAGATATTATTATAATAAACAAGCATAAATAATTTCTATTTATTTTTAAAAATAATATGTAAATATTCGAAAATTCAATAGAGTTGCTTGGTTTTTATTCAGTAACATTTTTTATTAAAAAAATAACGTAATTATGCAGAAGCTGCTCCATCGAGTGACGCGACTCGACGCGACGTAATAACGTCGACGGGTTTTGTTCTAGAGATATTTCATTATATAAGATTTTTAAATTAAAAAATATAGAATTATGGACTTTTAACTATAGGTACCTTACCTACAAAATCAAAATATCATTAAAAGAGTTAAAGCCAATTTTTATATTTTAGTAAATGATGTAATTTCTACCACTATTTTTGCACTTTATTTCTATTTCTTGAGGCCAGTAGTGGCGCAGGTTCACAAAGTGTAGCTGTAAATCGACTGGTTGTGGGTTCGATCTTCACTCGAGGAGTTGAAATATTTACTTAAATTTATATTTCCACTAGCGGACCCGGACGCGGCTTCGCCCGCTTAAACTTTACGAATGCTTATAGATATATTTAGGAAATTGTTTGTGAAAATATGTAACTAATTTAAATAAAAAAATATAAGTAAACGTAACCAAAGTAAAATATTAATAAAAAAACTAAACAAAACCAGCTAGATTATTAATAATTTTATCTCTTTCTGTCTTTCTATTTCCCCGAGCTAATATCCAGAATAACTGAACTAATTTTTATTGGACTTTCAGTGATCGATTTTACTGATTTACCCGGGAAAAATCTTTTTACTCGTTTTCCTTGCGCGCGTACATAGATACTATATGAAATAACTAAAGTCCTTTCTACATTAAATATGATAAGTTTTGCAAGCAATATCAAATAAAATCCCAGAAAACTAAAATCACAATTTATTAAGTGTATAACAACGGTATAGATAACCATCCAACCAAGATGAAATAACCAACAATCCTCTCCCTAATACTTAAATAATATTACACCGATGCCGCGCAGGGCCGCAACTTACACCACACCAAGAAATTTATGAAAATCTAACTAATCTGCTCCTCGAATAAGCGAAGAACCAAAGAAAAGTATAAATTAATTATAAACAGCAAATAATTACATAAAAATTATCAGTAGTTCGAAAATGTATGAAAATTTACAAAACCGTCAAAGTCATCTGCCCGTTCGCGTCGGTCATGCTATGCCGGTCGTATGCTAGGTTATTTCGAATCAGTGACATCTCCTTAATTATTTATTAGAATGTTATACAGTGAACTATAATTTCAATCTAGATGAAATGCTAAAAGTGACTATTATATTCATTTTCATAAGGATCAATATCAAATTATAGAAAATACATACAACAAAAACCAGATAAATATAAAGTAAATTAATTAAAATGGTTACTTGTTGTTACTGTGTTACTTTGCTCAAGCTTCAGAGATAAACATGGTATGTGTATCGCGGACTTTTTTAAACATTATTTAAAGGACAATATTTTTGTAAAACATTATTTTTATGTATCTCATAAGGTTGAGTCGGCGCACGCCATGTATGCGTTAAGCAAGCTTATTTTGGGTGACGTTTGCTTATAACAATAAATAAACTTTGCAAACCGTTGCTTAGCAATGGTCGGTTGTTATTAACATGGCGGAATAAATTGCTTGTCAAATTGAAAAATATTTTAATATATTAGTATATATCGACAATATTACAAATATGAGAAAAAAAAGTAACCTATGTTCATCCGAAGACCCTCAAGTATATCTGTATGAGTATTTTATTACAATTAAATTAGCGGTTTGGCCCTGATTGCGGCACAGACAGACAGACAGACAGACAGACAGACAGAGTTACTTTCGAATTTATAATATAGGTATGGATTCCTTCGCTCTGCGGCATTGAGTTTTGCCACTCAACACGCAATGCCTCCAGAATTCGACAGAAAGTGGCGAACGGAGTGTCTTAACACTAGGTTCCCTCTGCCTACTCTGCTGCGTGCGGGATACAGCGTGAAGCTGATTTATTTTTTTATTTCTATTTCTATTTCTGTAGTTATTTCATAACATAAAGATTTTGCGATAATGGGCGCAGCAGGCGTAGCTTACAAATAGTACCAATAAAAAAAAAAAAATTAGTTTCACTCTTTATCTCGCATACAGCAGGGTAGGCAGAGGGAACCTAGTGTTAAGACACTCCGTTCTCCACTTTCTGCCAATAGACGACTATTATTTTCCACTAGGAAACAATTGTGTTTATAATGTTTAAATACTTTTATAATAACAAAGCAACATTCTTTAATTACCAATTTGGAAGGGTTTATCATTTAAACTTTGGGAAGAAAAATATATTTGCAATAAATAGCTTTAGGACAGACAGGTAGACAGATATAACGAATCTGTAAGGCTTCTGATTTCTACCAATAGGACTGGGAACCCTAAAAAGGGTCACCCAAGATACCTTTTCATTATTTTTCATAAGTGACACTATAATTAAATTAAAAGGAATTAACTTGAATAAAATACGAAACTTTTACTGTAGAACTAAGCACTAGCCGAAGAGGGGCAGTACATAGACTAATAAATATCACTATCGTTTTAAACAGTAACAGTAGTAAGTAAACTAATTCTAATTAACTTAACTACAGGAATTTTCAAATAATTAACAATTTTTCAATTTTTCAATGGAAATTTTTTGTAAAATCTAACAAGATATTTTTTTTCGTCTTATTGGAGACACTGCGTGCTCAAATCCTCTAAGCCCCAGTTTACCTATTGGCACCATCAAAACATCTATATTTACTAAAAAAAATTTCTTCTGAGTAGTGTTTGAATTAGTTACTATCGTTATAAAACAAGAACATATCAACTGTGCTACTGTGGTGATTAAAATAGTAAAATAAACGGCACTATTAATAACATTGGTAACGATAATAAGGAATAAAAAAAGGAACTATTATTTCAAATGAAATATGATGCAATTGATTTTGAGTTTCACGTATCTCGCATGTAGCAGAGTACACAAGAGGAGCTGTTGAGACTCTCCGCTTTAAAAGAAATTAAAGTATTAAATATTTCATTTTCTCAAGTGGAAATCGGATCCACAACTGGCTTAAACTCCGCGCCACGGCTGGCCTTTAATAAAAAAAATCATAGCCGCAAAAAGTTATTGATAGAACTATATCTATAAATCGGAGAAATGGATAGTTAACAAATAGTAGTAATTGTAAAAGCTACACTCACTTTGATAAGCTTCGAAAGTAATTACTTTAGGTGTATTATTCGAGCCAACAACTATTCTAGTTCCTATTGTTAACATTTGCCGCAATACAATTATTTGTATAACAGGAAATAAAGATTTACTTTTTTTGTTTATTTTTTATTATATAAATCAGCTTCACGCTGTATCCCGCACACAGCAGGGTAGGCAGAGGGAACCTAGTGTTAAGACACTCCTCTGCCTCGACACCAGAGGGAAGAAATGGAAATATAAATGTAAGTAAATATTTCATCTCCTCAAGTGAG
Source organism: Heliconius himera (assembly GCA_021202915.1). Classification (NCBI taxonomy): domain Eukaryota; kingdom Metazoa; phylum Arthropoda; class Insecta; order Lepidoptera; family Nymphalidae; genus Heliconius; species Heliconius himera. The sequence goes on along the minus strand of JAJHJA010000144.1, from coordinate 732,749 downwards.
GAATGGACCCATCAACCAGTCGGTTTTACAGTCACACTTCGTACCCCTGCGCCACGACTAGCCTCTAACAAGACGTAAAAACAATAAAAAGTTGTAGGGTTAAAAATTGAAATAAAATATTTCTTTATTAAGTGTTGAACTCAAAAGTTTTGTATAGGTACGAATACATATGATGACGCCGTCGTAGCCGTCGCACGCAGTGGCACAAGCATGTGACTGAAAACGCGACAGTTGTGGGTTCGATTACCACTCGGGGGGAACGAATTTCTCAATATTTTCTTTTCTTTTTAACTTTTTTAAAGTGTTATTTCACACTTAGTAAAGGAAAAATACTTATTTAGAAACGTATAAATTTGAAAGTAGCCGGACTCGAACCCGCGCCTCCTGGGAACCGACCAGGCGCTCTGATCACTAATATTTATGTTGTTACCATCTCTATAGGGAGATTTTTACAAATTTCCGCTATCCAAAGATAATTAATAGGAATTATCGTCTAGCAAAAGAGCATACAATTTATTAAATATTTTCAACACTTTTAAAGTGTTATTCCACACTTAGGAAAGAAAAAATACTTATTTAGAAAACGTATAAAAAGTATTTCTGTGCCTGGTCGGTTTCCAGGAGGCGCGGGTTCGAGTCCCGCTACGTTCAAATTTATATACGTTTTCTAAATAAATATTTTCTTTTCTTTCCTCAGGTAACAAGGCAAAACGAGGCATTGAGTTCGTCCACTTAACACGGCAATACCTCGGAAATTCGCGGGAAAATGGAGAACGGAGTGTCTTAACACTAGGTCCCTTCTGCCAAACCTGCTATTTAAATAGCAATTGTTTTATCTCTCTTCAGATGAAAATATTATTATTCACATGTTTTAATGAACATAAGTGCGTGATATTGCAACATTTACAGTGTAGTCTTACAAAGCTGCTCCTCTTGAACCTCCCTCCCTCCTATAGTGCTAGAAAAGCGATTGATTTTAGAGTAACGTGTATCAGTTAATCAAATGGTGTAATTTTCCGGAGGGCGGTGAGCCATTTTACTGCTCCTTCCTGGAACAAGACGGTGCTTTAGGAGTTATTTAATGACGCGTGAAGTAAAATATTGGTATAGGAAAACAATGAGTTTTTGATGGCCATGTTGCACGCATTACAAAAAATGTTCAATTATAATATTTAAAAAAATCAGCTTCACGTTGTATCCCGCACACTGCACTCTGCCTACCCGGCAGAGGAAACCTAATGTTAAGACACTCCGTTCCCCACTTTCTGCCAAATTCTGGAGGCAATGCATGTTGAGTGGCAGAACTCAGCGCCGCGCTTGTCCTCGACACCAGAGCGAAGAAATGGAAATATAAATTTAAGTAAATATTTTATCTCCTCGAATGGGGATCGAACCCACAACCAGCCGGTTTTACAGTCACAGTTTGTGCTCCTGCGCAACGACTGGCCTCAAAATATTTAAAAATTGTTATCTAAATAATAGTGAACTACTTTAATATTGACTAGTAAATCTGCGTGGAAGAATATACATATATATATATATATATATATATATATTTACACAACACATCTAAAGCTATTTAATAAAAAAAATCAAAGCCTCAACAAGATTCAAACACAGATTGGATTTACACATAAATAATATAAGAAAGAAATTTATTCGAAGCGATAACAAGAGCACTTTTTATTATTGTCAGAGTATTTGTACGCCTTTCTTTGATGTACCAGCGTTCTTGCTCTGATGGTATTCGCGGCACGTACTCTTATAATCATGTTCAAGTCTCCAAATGTTTGATAAAGCATCGTGTCTGGCGAAAAATAACGTCTCCAAATAATATGAGATTCGTGGTTCTCTTGAATTGTTTATCTTGCGTTACGCTCGCTGGTTATCTGAGCTCCATAGACGTAGAGCTAGTTTTCCGCTGGTTGTCTGAGCTCCATAGACGTAGAGCTAGTTTTCTGCTGGTTGTCTGAGCTCCATAGACGTAGAGTTTCGTGTTCAGTTTCAGTGAAAATAAATAGAGATCAGAATGGATTAGAAACTGTAGATTAAACTACAGTACAGAAAGACACCTTATGACAATTTTCAATTGTTATTATATTATTTTTTAAAATTTCATTTTTTTTCATCTATTCCTTGTCATAATCTCGTATAGGATACAATTATGGTGATATCATAAAAATCAAAAATATCAAAATCAGCTTCACGCTTTATCCCACACACAGCGTGAAAGGCAGAGGGAACGTTGTGTTAAAACACTCCGTCTCCTACTTACCACTGAATTCTGGAGGCATGTAGAGTTGCGGAACTCAACGCCGCGCGTTGCCTCGACACCAGATCGAAGAAATGGATATATGAATTTAAATAAATAATCAAAAATGCTTATTGTTATATAAGAGTATGAAAATAAAGTTGTTATCTACAAGAATATGACGCAGACCAAGAGAAGTGGCTGACACGCCTCGATTGGTGGGATTTAGTCGAAAATTGGTCAAATGAAAGCCCAATGAACGTGTCACGGCGACTCGCCGGGCACATTCGTCTACGTCCCGGATTGTCCGCATTGCCGTACTTTAGTGATGTGATGTGTCGATATTCATTCAATTTGTATATAATTATTGTTAAAATCAGCTTCACGCTGTATCCCGCACACAGCAGGGTAGGCAGAGGGAACCTAGTGTTAAGACACTCCGTTTCCCACTTTCTGCCGAATTCTGGAGGCTTTGCGTGTTGAGTGGCAGAACTCAACTCAGAGCGAAGAAATGGAAATATAAATTTAAGTAAATATTTCATCTCCTCGAGTGGGGATCGATCCCACAACCAGTCGGTTTTATAGTCACACTTCGTGCCGCTGCGCCACGACTGGCCTGGCTGGAACTATAAATAGTACATATCTAATTATAATATAATGACTTTTAAGCGTGGTGTGCTTAAAAAAATGTATAAATATAAAAGGTTATTATTAAAAATATGTTTTATGTTAATTAATGAACTATATAAATGTTAACATGACTAAGAAACGTGTTGTATTATTCATGATTCATACAAACGTATCCTAAACACGATTTGTGTATTCTTAAATGTAAATATACTACAACCATTACAACAGTTGTTTATCTCGTTGAAATATTAAATAGGTGATTACGGCCTGTATATCAAATTAAAAAATATTTAGTAATCGTAGTTTTTATATCTAAAATGATGTAGTATCAGTATTTGTTTATTTTTCCAGCTTCACTCTGTATCCCACATATTGTAGGGTAGGTGGAGGGAGCGTAGTGTTAAACTCTCCACTTCCTGCCGAATTCTGGAGGCATTGCGTTGTTGAGTGTAGCGTCACACAACGCCTTGCTTTCCCTCAACACCAGAGCGGAAACAAATCAAATATTAAATATTTCATTTCCTCTAACGGGATTCGAATCTACAACCCGTCGCGCTTACAGTCACACGCTTGTGCACCTGCGCCAAATATATTTAATAGTAATAATTAACTTAAAAGCTAACATTAAATTAATTATTTAAATGATAAAATTGTACCAACTCTAGCGGAACGGTCTGCCCAAGGGCTTACCCGTCAGATCATCAGAAGGATCAGAATCAGACGTGTCTACGACTCTTGGCTCTTTGAAAATTATGCAAATGATATTTGAGAATTTTTGGATGTTAATAATTTTTTTAATCAAAAAATATTTATATAATATAAAAAAATGAATAAATCAAATAAATCAGCTTCACGCTCTATCCCGCACACAGTAGGGTGGGCCGAGGGAACCTAGTATTAAGGCGTTCCCCACTCGCCGCTAAATTTTGGATTGTGTGTGGAATGGATTAAGCTGTATATATATAGAAGGGTAGGCAGAATGAACTTTATTTTAAGACATGCCGTTTCCCATTTTCCACTTAATTTTCAAGACACAATATTGTGTTTACACTCGAAAGCTGTCTGACTGCGTCACGACAGCCGCAGCAAATTTTTATACTGTATAATATTCTTTATAATATTTTAATTACTTTACCAAAACGATATAATAAAGGTAACGCGCTACCTTCGTATGAGCTGCCATTAAAATAAATGTGGATGTCGGTTTAAAGGCACATCACAAATATAATCGGGTCATTCCGAGGCGTCTGTAGTAAAGCCAGGGTATATACTTATTTAAGCCTTTTGAGAATAGATTTTATTTACAGAAATTTCTTCAGTGAAATTTTCCATAAAAGAAAATATTTCAAAGGTTTAAAGGAAAATATTTCATTCTGGGGCCGCAGTTGAAAAATATAAATTTAGCTCTTTCAATTTTACTGTTTATAATTTGAACATAGTATTTATAGTATAGATAGAATATTCAAATTTTTTAGTTACTTTTAATTTTATTAAACGAAAGAAAAAAGCTTAATATTAGTTTTGTATAAAATATAAGTTTTATTATTTTAATAATAATTTTACTCCTCTTCAAACAACATATACGTAATGGTAAGTACGACTTATAAAAGTTTACAAAATTAACGTTGCGGTCATTTTGTAAGAAATGAACTGCAAATATAAGTTTGTAATGATTTTTCATATGAAATACTAATACTAAACTATAGGTCCACGAAAACCTATAGGTTTTGATTACGTACTCGTATCTTTTGATTGCGTTGATTTAGAAATTTAAGAAACTATAGAATTGAATATTTTATATTAATTTTAGCTTCAAGTCTCGACAGACGGACAGACAGTTAACAAAGTGATCCTATAAGGGTTCTGTTTCTACCATTTCATCTACGGAACCCTAAAAATACGGTCTAAAAAGCTTTTAACTGTTAAAAAGAAACATGCATGGAGCCCTCAAGACCCAATTGACCTAAATGGACACAAAAATAGCTGAAAGGCTCACTAGGTCATTATTCGGTCTGTAACTCCACAAAGTGTCAGCACGCGAGACGACGGACATTTGTCCGCATCCTAAGGGCACCAGTGATTTCGGGAGGAATATATTATCGTCCTTCTAGAGAAATCAAGGAAATAAATTTGTTTTGTTTCGTGCTTTTGTTATTTGACAGAGTACATGGGAATTCAGAAGAGGCCGTCATGGCCCAAGGGCACAAGAGTGTGACTGTAACGCGACGGTTGTGGGTTCGATCCCCACCTGAGGAAAAGAAATATTTATTTATATTTATATTTCTATTTCTTCGCTCTGGTATTGAGGCAAAGAGCGGTGTTGAGTTCCACCACTCAACACGCCATGCCTCCAAAATTCGGCGGAAAGCGGGGAACGGAGTGTCTTAACAATAGGTTCCCTCTGCCTACCCTGCTGTGTGCTACACACGTACAGCGTGAAGCTGATTTATGAGAATTCAAGTTTGTTTCGTAAGCATAAGGCGAGAGATTGATCCAATTTTTTATTTATATTAGGATTAATTTATCCTTTAGTTAACAATAAATTGAACCAACCACTTTAGAAACACATAATATACAAGGAAAAGTCTTAAAAAAATATATACATCAAAAATTTTGCTAAATAAAATATACATAAGAATATATTAAATACATAAGTCTTTAGTTTGGTAAAGAAGTCGAACGGAGTGCAAAATATAGTCACGATATTTCTCATACAAGTCCTCCGGGAGGTCCTACGCTATAAACATGTTCTTTCCCCGGTCTTACATCAAAACTTATTTGGAAGGTCAACAAACGTTTTTAAGTACTCTCTCCTATTATTTCCAGCTTGTGGTGCACTGTTACTCATAAGCTGAGCTGAGTGAGGTATACCTATGTATGAATAAAAGAGTACGGTAAGAATAGAGAATATAAATCAGATTTACGCTGTATTCCGCACACACAGGCTAGGGAGAAGGAACCTAGTGTTAAGATACTCTGTTCCACACTTTTTACCGAATTTTTCGAATCATTGCGTGTTGAGTGATGAAACTCAACGCTGAGCTTTTAGCTTTGGTGCTTGCCTGGAAATTAAACCCACAACCGCGTTACACCCTTGTGCACCTCCACCACGACGGCCTTACACAAAAAAATATTTTTTTTATTATTAATTAAATTTATTCACTTTTGTAATTCTTCTAAAATAACTAACTATATTAGTACATAATAAAAGATCTCTTTTGTAATTCTTTTAAAATAACTATACTTTCATTACATCAATATGACCAGAACATTAATATCAACTCAATTTATCAAATATCAAGCCAAAAAAGAAAATGAATCAAGAACATCAAGCCTAAGAGGATATAGTTTATGAGAGTTTAAAAATCTTTTCGGCGGCCGACTCGGAGCAATCTTTTGCCCCATTTAATCCTTCACGCTTACCGCGTATGGAAATTGGACGTAAAACGAAATATCGTAGTCCGGGATAGTTCCTTTAGAAGATTTGTTGTATCATTTAAGGACGACCGAAGAGAGTAGAACACATTGTGTTAAACTGGGTGACCGTACTTATTTTTGCATTCATAGACACGTTTTCCTTTTTGTAAAATACATATATATACATAAGCAGTATGTGTAGTTTTATTTATAATGCTTACGGCATTATGTGGTTTTTAGTATTAAACTTTTAGAATATATTAAAAAACTATCCTAAAGTTTTCTGAAAATATTGCGTAGAGGCGTAAGCGTGTGACTGTAAGCGTGATAGGTTGTGAGTTCGACTCCTACTCCAGGAAATGAAATATCTAATATTTTCATTTCTTCGCTCTCTGGCAAAAGGTCGGAGGCAAAAGCGCGGCGTTAAGTTCCATCACTCAACACGCATTGCCTTCAGAGTGTAGCGAAAATTGGGGAGCGGAGTAACTTAGGACTAGACTCCCTGTGCCTACTATGCTACGTGCGGGATACAGCGTGAAGCTGAAAAAAAAATCATTTATAAATCCATCTAACATTTTCATAACCTAAAAAAGTCTCAACCTTTTCAAATTACAAAAATTGCTATCTTTGTTTGTCATTCTCAGATTCGTTAAGCAAGGGGAGAGCGGGTAAATACGGATAAACGACATATGAAATAAAGGGCACGCAGGCCTCGGCTAATATACTTTTGAAGGCTTCTCAGGCTTTCTTATCAACGAAAGCGTCTTGTTATCTCTCTTTCTCAAGGCTGTAGGCGAAATAAAACGATATTCTGTAGACACATATTCGGATATGCGGTTCTTTAAGCGAAGTTACGTATTCTTGGGGCGAGAACTTCAATTATTATATTAATATTGTATATAGACTTTTTTGAAGTCTTAGATGTTAGTCTTATATTAAAATGTTTCATTTTGTTTGATGGATTTAATTTGTTTGTTTCTTAATTTTTTTTAGCTTCACGCTGCATGTAGCAGGGTAGGCAGATGGTGAGAAGTGGTAAGACACTCCGTTTCCCGCTTTCCGCCGAATTCTGGAGCTCAACACCGCGCTTTTGCAATGACAACAGGACGAAGAAACGAAAATATTAAATATTTATTTTCGTGTCGATTGGGAATCGAACCTACTAACTACCTATAACTGTAATAAAAAAAATGCAATACCGCATACAAACATATACTGACAAATTAAATTTTTATTATAAGGCCCTAAGTAGAGATTGAACTTATAACCATCACGTCTACAGTCGGACATTATACACTGGGCCACGACGGCTTCAATATTCTATAGGAGTTTGTACCAAAGCACCGAAACTATCCATACCCATAATTAAAACACATACGATATGTTAAATGATATATTTTAAATGTATGTGTTTTTCTTTATGTATTTTTGTTTTTTTTATCATTTTTATATGTTTCTTACTGTAGTTTCAAAATCCTAATTTGCGACTTGAGCTTAGCTTATAATGCATTAATGATTTTTAAAAATAAAATAAGCAAACTTATAACGCAGACCGGCAGTAAGTTCTTCTTAAAATAATGACATTACATTTTCATTTTTTTTTCTATTAAGACATAATTATTTTACGTTTTTACCATTTTTCTAAAACGTTGACTTTTTAAAACTTTTATTATTTTGATTATTTCAATCTATATGCTTATTACTAATATCAATTGTTATTTTTTTAGTGCATACTGTGATTGTCTTTAAATAGGAAAAAAAATGTCTATAAATAGAACTCGAAGTTTACCGAACCAATATGTAATATTTTTTCTGGACGATCCTAAATAAATTAATAAATCAGGTTTTTCTAAATCGAATTGAGGCTAGTCGTGGCGCAGCGGCACGAAGTGTGACTGTAAAACCGACTGGTTGTGGGTTCGATCCCCACTTGAGGAGATGAAATATTTACTTAAATTTATATTTCCATTTCTTCGCTCTAGTGTCGAGGTTAAGCGCAGCGTTGAATTCTGCCACTCAACACCAAATGCATCCAGAATTCGTTCGAAAGTGGGAAACGGAGTGTCTTAACACTAGGTTCCCTCTGCCTACCCTGCAGTGTGCGGGATACAGCGTGAAGCTGATTTTTTTTGGTTTACTGATGAATGATTTTAAAAACCGATGATGCAAGAATTGATAAATAATTTTTCAATCAATTTTTATTGTCTTCATTCGTGTATGAGAGTCAGAGTTCACGATTGTTTCACAGTTATCTTTATGTGCATTGATTCAGAACAACTTTGTTTATAATATCAATATTTATGAAGCCAGTCGTGGCGGGGCACAAGTGTGTGACTGTATACGTGACAGGTTGTGAGTTCGATTCCCACTCGAGGAAATTAAGCATTTAAAATCACACGGCACAAATTAAAACTTACAACTATGGCGCGCGTGAACTATATTGATTGAGAAATAAAGCTTATTTATTTTAGCTTTACACTGTAATCCATACATATACATAGTTGTGTAAACAGAGGAAACCTGAGAACCTTGTGCTAAGATACTCCGTCCCATTAAGACGTTTTCCGCCGAATTCCTCGATGCATTGACTGTGAAGTGGCGGAACTTAACGCCAGAAAAGGAGCACAGAGTAAGTTATGTCGAAATTTCTTTATATCTCTTTAATGCAGATGCACATATAATATTATAATCTTATTTTATTCTAGATAGGTAAGGTAGATTACACTAAAATATTAAGAATTATGAAAAATGAAAATGAAAACAAAATAAATTATAAAGACATTCTCATTGAAAAATATTTATTTTTTTCAAAATTTTTCCAACGTTATAAGAAATTACGACGTCGTCCTATAGAAGTCTAGAAGCACCCACGTCAGTTCAACGAGAATTCTAACCGCGTAAGGTGAACGAAACCGAGACGTGACCACCCATACCTCTTAGCTATGTCAGCTAATACGTATAAAGATACTAGTTTAAGCTTTTTACCCACGTTTCACACTAGAAAATTTTTAAAATAGAACTAATTTTAGAAGATTTTCTTTAATGCTTTTTAACTTGTTATCGTTATTTGTTTATTTATTAACTTGTTATTTTATTTTCTAAATAATAATATAAAATTATAAATATCAATTTATATTTCTATTTCTTATTAAGAATTTATTTAAAATTAAGCTGGGTTCTTGGAGTACTGTAGTGTATCTATTTATAAATAAAATATTTACTCAATCAAATATATATATTCTTTGAGATTGACTGACGAATTGAAGAGATTTTATTTATTACTAGCACCGCTCGCGGCTTCGCCCGCTTGAACTATATTTATATGGTGTTTTTAGTTTTATTATGAATTTACTAATTTGCATTAATTTCGTTGCCTAATAATAACATAATTTTGAAAACAATAATTGTACCTGTATTGAAATATATATATATTTCCCTTTATATATATATATACCTTTTTGTGTTTATAAATTTTAATAAATACACTAAATAATAAGGAAAGCTTGCCAAAATACAACAGTAAAAAATATTATTAAATCGGTTAAACCGTTTCTAAGATTAGCGTGAACGAACACAAACAAAAAAAAATAAATCATTGTTTTTGGTTCTATTATTAAATATCACAAATATCATTATTTCTTATATATCTCTCATATACAGACACCGAACCATTACGATTTTATTATAAGTATAAATTTAGATAAATATATACTTTGTTACTATTATATATATAGAAAAAGTATACACAGAAGCGCAGATGCATCCACAAATTCGATCCGATCCGATCTTTTGCTCTCATAATCGAATTGGACGGTAACCCGACGCGACTAGAGAGGTCAGGTGTAAGACCAACGGCCCTACGTGCTTTCCTAGGCACGGGTAAGCACGAAAGTGCTGCACTTGTAGTTTTAAAGTTAAAAACTGAATAACTAAAAATAAGTTAATAAGTAGAAGTAATTCATGATAATACGTATTAGGATGTTTCAAATAACGTTTTAAATTATTTTTAATTTAACTGGATGGATATAAATATAAGGGAGAGTGGATAGTCGTGGCGCAAGGGCACAAGCGTATGGCTATAATGCGGTTGTGGGTCCGATTCCCACTTAAGGCAAAGCGCGGCGTTGAATTTCGTCGTTCAACGAAAGTGAGGAGGGTCTTAACTCTAGGCTCCATCTATCTACCCTGCTACCAGCGAGTTATAGCGAGATTCACACTGTGGTATAAATCTTTAATTGTTTTCCTTATCAAGTAAACAAACCAAGCTGAATTTTTGAAGTGTTATAACTGATATATAATAAACTTTTAAGCAGTTAATAAAATAGTATTAGAGTGACCTATGATAACACTCGCTCTCATTTCTATAAGATACTTGCATTAGAAACACCAGATATTTTGTGTATATTAACATAATTAGTGGCCATCATGGCCCATAAAATGTAAAGGCTATGGTTATGGGTCACCATTTTGGTAAGGCAAAGCGCGGCGTTGAGCACCGCTATTCGACACGCATTCTCTTGAGTTCCTGTGGAAAGCTAAGACCGGAGTGTCTAGAGAGTAGGTTATTTCTATCTAGCTTTCTATGCAGAATAAAGCGTGAAGCCGCAAAAAATATATTTAGATAGTATACATTTTATAATGTTGCTGTTATTTGTAAAATTGTAATTGAATCTAAATATTGTTTTCGACATAATTATTATAAACTATTTAGTCTTTATATGCACGTAAGATTTACATTTTGCGTTTGTGAAGCATCAGGTTTTTAGAATAACGTCGCTTTCTCAGAACCAGAAAGTAAATTGAGCATCGAAAGGTCATATCAAATAGTAAGCTATTAGCCTGTGGCCTGAGCGATTTAAAACAGAGCTTTTGATTTGAAAGCTCAGTCAGATTCTGAAATAATAATTAACATTTAGCTAATACCGGATTTATACAATGTAATTCTGTACCACCGACCCACGAAGTCTAATTTTATATTCTAAACGCCCGAAATTAAAGTTTATTGTTCTTTATTTTTATTATTTAGGGCCTTCATAAGTAAACAAAAAATAAAGCATTTCTTTAAATTTATAATATGTAATAGAAAATTGAATTTGACTAATTCGATCATTTTATTTAAGCAACACTAAAATTTGATGAACGTGTATTACCGTAGATACAAAAGAATCACTATCTCACTGTTCATATCTCAGATTTTAAGATATAAAACGATCAGGCTACAAAATGTCAAAAAGCAAAAGCACGTAGTTTTTAGGGACGGCGACCGCGGCCCGCGAAGGATGGGGAGGGGGGGCAAAGGGGAGCGTGGTCGCTAGTTTCTCGTCGACCGCCGCGCCGAGAGCACGCCTTGTGATGCGTTCCGCGTGTTGACGCGACATGGCCTCGTCGACAGCCGGCAACATCGTAGTCGAGTGGTTGCGTTCGCTCCACCTGGGCCAGTACGCGGAGAGTTTCATTGACAACGGCTATGACGACTTGGAAATATGTAAGCAGGTCGGGGAACCCGACCTCGACGCTATCGGCGTCCTCAACCCTGCTCACCGCCAGCGGCTGCTGCACTCTATAAGAGTTTTGAGGGAGGAGGGTGCAGCAGCCGTGTACTTTACCCTGGAAGAGGCCGCGGCCGCCCGAGACTCTTGCCGGTGCGAGGAGGAGACGCGTAAAGAGCAGGCCACTGTCGCGATAGAACCGGCGAAATATGCAGATGAGTATGAGGAGGGAAAGGCTGAGCTGGTGAAAATACCGCGAATCCAGCTAAAACGACTGCTTCGAGAACGTCTCGCTCAGGACGGCATCCGTCTGAGTCTCCAGCCTTACTCCACCACGGTCAGTGTTTATTGTATGGCAACGGCATTGCTTCTAGCGGTTACCGTGATGTGATAGTGTTGTATGCTAATATGAGAATTTCAAAAGTGCATTGAGTGCGACCGATACGATGTAAGGAACCGCGTAGAGGCAGTGCCCTGCCTTGTTTTTTCTTTTGATCAGCTCGTGTGTGGTACAGCGTCTTGGCCGCTTCGGGCGGATCGCTCGGACGTGTCTATAAAGTTTGTTGCGTGCGTGATTTCCCTGGAGATGAGAAGTTCGCGCGCCTTTCCTGTCGTGAGAAGATTGTAATCGCACGCCTCCCGGCTCTAAATTGGGTTTTACGATAAATAAAGTAAAACCTCTTTTAGATTTCTAAGGCCATAATTACTAATATGATACTGAGTATTAACATTTAACATGAAACCTTTTTATAAATCTTTTATTTTGTTTGATTTTTTTTTAACAAAACGTTTTAGTATAAAAACTTCTCTTTTTTATACCTACTCAAGTTTCAATATTATGAATCTCGATCGCTCAGCTCAAATATAAAATTTAATAACACAGTCAATTAAGTTCAAATAAATTGAGCTTAAGAGCTTTGCCTATAACGTATAAATCATTAAAATCTTGAAAGTTGCTGTTAATTTTTTACTTTTCACTTTACTTTGGTTATGACGGTGATGTAGATTATCATCTATAAGAAGGCACTAAATATGTTTGAGGAATACCTTGTTAAATAGCCACATTTAAAGAAAATTCTGCGGTTCACATAAACAATTAATTTACATATGTAAATCGTACCCACGACCCTAATAGGAACTATCGTACTTCGCTATATAAATTTCATTGAAATTCAAAATACCATAACAACTTTTGTCCTTACGACACTGCTTCCTACTTTCTGACAAATTCGACATGACATGACATGTTGAGTTGCGGAACTCAAAACCGAGCTTTGCCTTGTAACCAGAGAGAAGAATGAAAATATTAAATATTTAACTCCTCCAAATAGAAAACAAACCCACAACCTTCACGTTTACAGTCAAACGAAACCCTTGCCAAAGCACCACGTTAGCCAAAACACTTTATTCTCAATTTTCCTAAGTTATATACATAAAATTTCACTCCCAGATAACTTCATAAAATAATTGATTTCCTTATTCAAAAAATATTTGTTTACACGATCCATCAAGTAAACAGTTATACAAAAAACGACGATAATAAAAACGTACATTCCGCGCTATCTTCTTAATTACAGCCAGAGATACTTGGTCGATATTTTAATTAAAGAGTTATTAATTATTTGGGGCGGCGGTGCTTCTTAACAGAAGGCGGAATATTTTGGAAAGGCACGCCTTATACCTTGCATTACGTCAGAATAACATTTGTCACTGATGATTTATCAGTTTGAGATTATTTTATCAGTTTTCAAGTACCCCACGTGTGTATACATATACTTGAAATCGATAATATTATGAGTTTGTGACTAAAACAACATTTTCGTAGCCATTGAGCCGAGCCTTGGCATAAGTTTCGATTTTAGTTGAATTAATTAAACTGTATACATTTATTTTATGTTAAATCACATGATATCTAACAAAAAATACATTTTTTATTTAATTTTAATTTATTGTTAGCTAATTATTTTTTATGTTATACAAAAAAGACATTTTAAATTAACCAAACTATGCATTACCCTAAATCTTATACATTTCTTTAAGAATTAACTGGTGACTTGACTTTAGGTTCTCATTACTATAGGTGTGATGTTACAGCGTAAATATATCAAAGATCTATGAACATGCATAACATATTCAATCTCCAAAACAAATCCCTTTAATAATCACATCTTATTGTTAGCTTGAAACAAAAAATAATAATTTTACACACTAAAATACATAATAACTAATTGATCACTACGCTTATCTCAAATTTTTAAATGTCCATTATATTGAAAATGACAAGAAAACACCTAGCGACAAACCTAATAACATAAAAATCTTAACTTGAAAAATTAAATTTTCACAGATCGTTACCATGTTTTACTTAATATTATAGGAAACAAACGAACAATGCGAAATTACTACTAAAAATGGAAGAACGCCCATTGTTGTTCCGTGGTCCTTATTACTGTGGTCAATGCAGGGCTCCAGCATTCTACTCTGTACCTACTTCTACGTTTTACTAGCTTCTTTGTTTTTAGTTGCGCGCTATAACCGGTGCTCAATAATTTTGCTAACGAGAACTCCGCATTGGTGGAGAGAAAAATACATTGTAACTTCTACAAGTTATATTATGACAGAGAAATTTTGACGTGATTTACTATCTGAGTGCAATATTTTACGTTTAGTTCCTTGGGATGTGAATAAAACTTGAATTTTATGTTTCATGTCATGTGTCGCATTACCTACAATTCATATATTATGTTACTTTCGCTTCACGCTGTATCCCTCTCATAGCAGGGTAGGCAGAGAGTCTAGTGTTAAGACACTCCGTTCCCCATTTTCCGCCGAATTCTGGATGTATTATGTTTGTGGCTTTGAGTGGCCGAACGTAACGTCGCGCATTGCCTCGATATCAGATCAAAGAAATGACAATATTAAATATTTTCATTAATTTCCGTCTGTTATATATTTTGTATATTATATAATTAGTTCTGTTAGTTGTAGCCGCACGTACGATTAAGCGCAAGGTGTTGCAGGCTGTTCAACTGGAAACTACGGTACATTAATATCCCTACATTTTAATAGGTATAAATTTATTTTTTTCACAATTTTCCAATAAAATTCTCTTCGTAAAACGATTAGTCTACCGTAATTATCTGTGATGATTTTTACCGGTTCCAAGCTTCGAGCTCGGAACCTGTTTTAAGTTTAAGTTAAGGTGGAATACAGATGTGGTATGTCTACCATATAAAATTACGTTTATAGTATACAATAAATCCCATTTAGATTTATTAACATTCAAGTGTAATTATTCCTTCTGTTTTCGATATTGTAAACATTTTAGAAGAAGTAGCATGGACCATTACATATAAAAATAAAATTTGATCTAATCTAAATTGAAAATCACTTGGCGTTAATTTTATATATACTAAATTTAGAATACATACTTTTTTGTATAAAAATATCACATCAATTAATTTATATCTTCACTTTCCATCAGATTCTATTATAGCAACAAATAACCCTACCTAATAAAGAAAAACATTTTTTTTTTTAATTTTACACCTTCCGTATTACCGGTTGAATCATTTCAACTTAATACAAACCCAACACTGTTTGCAATTGTATTATCTATGGGTAACATTCCTTCCAACAAAGAAGTTTTTATTGCATTTCATTCACCACCACCGCTGCCGGAACTCTTCACAATAGCCTTGACAAATTTCAACGGCGTATCAATATCACAGTTCCGACTATTAGGCCAATATTTATGTCGCGTTGACGCGTATTGTGTCCAACATCTGTTACTACTATTGGAAAATCATTTTACAATTGCAATTTTGCTGCAAAATTTAATGTAGCATTTTTGATACTGACCTTGTGTTGCAATTTTTATGAATAGTTCATTATTTTGTATGTTAAACACAAACAAATACAAAATATAAAACTTATTGTTATAAATATACTTGGATAATATAAAAATAATAACCTTGTATTTTATAAATAAATAGCTAGAAGCATAGTTGATACGTTGTTTAAGGTTGTTCGCTGGAGAAAACTAAATGTTAAACGAGCTGCCATAAAATATAAAGTACATATTAAATATAAGAACAGACTCTTTAAAGAAAATCTTATCTTTAACAATTTCTGTAGATATGTACTAAAATCGATTGACTACCCTATACACAGTAGTTGCAACTATTACGATCCATCATTTCGTCTATGTTGGTAATTCCTTAATAGAGGGTGTTTGTGCACGGATGCTACGGATTATATCCGCGTTAACACCCTTTAATGGATCGGATTCTATACTGATGCACAAAATGTCTGATTCAATGGTTTCTTATGATATGAGAGATAAATAACAACGACACAAAAAATCCTATCGAATAGTAGTAATAATAGATTCAATGTGATGATATTTACTTGCATATTTTTTTATAAAAACTGTCGTTTAAGTTAATAGTTTGTTTATCAGTTTTGTTGCACTATTCTTTAATTAACTTTTTTATATGTCACTCAGAAACATTTTATAGTTTTAAAATCCCCTGCGGGCTACAATATCCAAAGAAAAAAGTCTTTGATATACAAAATTATTATTTTTTTCATTTTATTGTGTAGGATTTGAACTTACAATTACCGCTCGCAGTAAATGCACGTCGAAATCCTTTACGATATTATCCAAAAAAAGACATGATAAAAAATCTCTGATATTTGATAACTCAATTACATCTACGAAAATAATAAGAAAAGATATAACAATAAAACTTAATATTTTTTTACCATTTTTCTAAACTATTTAAAGATCATTTGATATTTTTAAATTAAATAAGAAGTTAGTTACGTTATTACGCATTCGTGAGCTATTTTCCTTTTCCTCATATTACTGTTGAACGGTTGCACGCAACAAACCTTAATTATTGTTTTGAACCAGTGAAATGTCCGGAATCTACCAAAAAAAGATTTTTATGGCCTTCGTAAAATATCAGAAGTATAATTATACTTGGTGTATAAAATTGACCAAAGTGTTCATTTATTGCTACGTTTTAATTTTTACGTTAAAAATTTGCAGCCACATAGCCTTTTAAATATAGTCCTTTATTTTTTTCATCTTTTTTTGCTTTTATTTCTTTTGTATGTAATTTTTTTTCTTCATCACTATTGTCTTTCTTATCTAGTTACTCGAATCCTGAAACCTATTAAAGGATTGTCAAATTAAAATAAAAAACTCAACCCGCAATACCTCCAGAATTCGGTAGAAAGTGGGGAACGGAGTGTCTTAACACTAGGTTCCCTCTGCCTATCCTGCTTTGTGCGGGATACAGCATGAAGCTGATTTAAATTAAAATAAAAGTACTACACTATAGCATTAAGGATTGAGTTGATAATTTGACGTACGTCAAGACACTATGGTATTTTAACGTTCTCTGTTGATCGTTTTTCTACTTCAACAAAGTTTACTGCTTTCATTTATCATGGACGGTTGGGAATGCTTGTTTAATTTGTATTCGTGGATCGTTATATTCCTTTTTTTGTTTCCTTGTATCTATATTAGGGTATATGGTAAATTTCTAACATATCTATTATCATTTTTTTAGCTTCACTTTGTATCTTCCATGTAGCAGAGTAGGCAGAGAGAGCCTAGTGTTAAGACACTCCACTCCCACTTTTCGCCGAATGCTATAAGCTTTGTGTGTTGAATAGTGAAACTAAACGCGGTTTGTCTCGACACCAGAGCGAAGAAATAAAAATATTAAATATTTCACTTCCTCGAGTGGGATTCGAATTCACAACCTGTCGCTTACAGTCTCTCACTTGTGCCCCTAAACCACGACTGACCTCATCGTCGTTGTCAAATTCTATAATCGTGAATACAAATATCAATAAAAAACTTTATAATAACGTTTAAATATCCCCATACGGATCAAAGGATAACTGAGTGATGTATATGTAAAATTTATAGTACGTCAGGTGCAAGACGATAAAGTTTGCTCCAAGTGTTTGAATATTTGTTCTGGGCACACAGACCAGACCTAAAGTCAGCTAACTTAGAAGCTCTCGTGCCCGCTCTGGAGATTAGCATCGGTGATTGTAAGGTTGAGGATTTGTGCACTGAATTATATTGAATGAGGTTAAAGCTGATGCTGATGATGAAGATATTTATTTTTTTATTAATTATTAAGTAGAAAATGCTTTATTGGTTACAAAATTTTGTCATATAGAAATTGTTACTTTTTAATAAGTTTCCGCTGTTTGTTCATACATTCTCTTTGTTACACTGCAAAATAATATCACATATCAATAGTATCAAAATTTCCTATGGGAACTATTTCAAGTTATTTCATTCAAATATTTTACAACGTATTGAACGACCGACGACGACAGAGTAAGTAACATGGCTATAAAAACTGTCAACATCCATTTAGTGCTTTTTAACTCATTTAACACCTAGAACAAGCATACCTATACTTATATTCTACGAGAGTAGGCGGTGAAAGCAAATTGTTAATTTAACACCTAACATTGTACAATGTCACGCTGCATTTCACACACAGCAGGGTAGGCAGAGGGAACCTAGTGTTAAGACACTCCGTTCCCCATTTTCTGCCAAATTCTAGAGGCATTGCGTGTTGAGTGGTGGAACTCAACGCCTTATCTTGCCTCGGCACCTGAGCGAATAAAATGGAAATATGAAATATATAATTTCCTGGAGTGAGAATCGAATCCACAACCTGTCGCGTCGTGCTTTGTGGCCCTGCGTTACAACTAGCCTCAATTTACACAACAAAGACTCGTATAATATTTTTAAAGCACTCATAACTCAATGAAAGGCAATATAAATTCTTAGTTACTTAGTCGGTGCTTATGGTTGATGGGAAACTATTTGTTTGCGTAAGTCAAAAAGTAACTTATAATTACTCGTTGATACCAGAATGTGTTACGACTTTCTCTTATTCCGTGTATGTACCTTCCCTGATTGGGCTTGGGTTACCAGTTATGGCCTTTGTGGATCTTATCTATATAATTTTAAACGTAAGATGCCTTAATATGGAATTTTAATTAATTATTTTTTTAGACTTATAAAAAAATCAAAATTAATTTAGCTTCACGTTGTATCCCGCACACACCAGGATAGGCAGAGGGAACCTAGTGTTAAGACACTCCGTTCCCCACATTCTGCCGAATTCTGGAGGCATTGCGTGTTGAGTGGCAGGCCTCAACGCCGCGCTTAACCTCGACACCAGAACGAAGAAATGGGAATATTAATTTAAGTAAATATTTCATCTCCTCGAGTGAGGATCGAACCCACAATCAGTCGGTTTTACAGTCGCATCTCGTGCCGTTGCGCCACGACTGGCTTCGTAAATTATAAGTCTCTAGACTTATAATTGCTTATAATTCAATTTTTTTTGTATTTTAAATGGTTTTTCATTTATAATTAAAATTAAGATTGAGTAAACTATATATAACTATATAAAATTTACTAAGCTTTATACTCTATTCGATAATAATAAAAAGAAAACATTAAAAAATAAGATAAACGAAAAGATGAGACAGGAATAAGATTTAATAGTTAACGATATCAATACTATTTTACGGCTATGTTTTATTCATACAGAGTCCACCAGTTTAGGCGCGCCACCAAGGTTTATTTATAAGAGTTCTCAATCAAACATACGAGAGCTTTCCAAGATACCGAATACAAACTGTTCAGAGTCTTTGTTTTGGCTTCTTAGGTGGCACTTTCTCGTTTTTTTTTATTATTGAACAGTTAGTTGCTTCTAAATAATTTACAATCATTACTTTTTTAATGACAATACATGTGGAATTTTCAATTTTTTACTTTATTTTGTTTTTATCTATACAGTTCTACTGGGTTTTGTAAAAAAAATGCTTTAATAACAATAAAAAAGGTCTTAAAAAGTGAAATATCGAGCCCTGGGGAGCGTTGCAAATTGGTACAATAGCGAAATTAATAAACGCACCAGAAAATTTTCATTTGAGCAACGAGTCAAATTTCACACTTCGTGTTAGCTTTATCATTTCGGCGTCGAACGATTCGGCTGTTCAAACATTCGACTGTGGCCAACCCTGTATAGGTATCTACTACCTAGATTATATGAGTAGTCTATTCAAATTTGTCGTAAATTTTATGTATGAAGGTTAAATGTAATCGGATTTTGAATTTATCTATTATTTTCAATGATTTTTAAGTGTTTATTAAAATGAAAAACGCTATATTGTAGTAGTCTCTGCATTTTGCAAGTTCTAGGATCTATCTTAGATCCTAGAAGTGTAAGTCAGTTCTTTATATAACATAAATGTTGTTTTAAAAACTAAATATTTAACTTATATACAGCTTCACGCTGTATCCCGATTATAGGTGTAGGCAGATTTAACCAAGTGTTAAGAACACTCCGTTCCCCGAGCTCCAAACTCCAAGGCCAAACTCAATGCCGAGCTTTTGCCTTGGTGCCAGGGCGAAGAAATGAAAATATTGATAAATAATAATTAATTCCCCCGAGTTGAGATCGAACCTACAACCGTCACGTTACAATAAAACCTTGTGCCCTTGGTGCCTCCATTTAAATCCATAATTTAAATCTATTATTTAAAATTCGTGTGAAAAACATCTAAATTACATTTTGCATGTTATCTCATATGCGGAATGCATTTAAATTTAGTTTCGGTTCAAAGGCTGCAAAAAAGAATGAACTCGTTATGTAAATTAAGGAATTTATTTGTATGTTAAATAAACCAGTGTGCTTAAAAAAAATCGTGTTTATTTTAAGCTTAAATACATTTTCTCTCTTATTTTGAAATGTAGGTATTAAAATAATAAACTGTATGAGTACGGTATTGCTTTAATTTTGAGTTTGTTTTTATTTTATAGCACAGAACTTAATATTATAACTTAAGTTTAACATATCATTGATAAAATCGCTTTCGGTAGATATATCAAATTACCATTTTGTTTTTTTATTTTTCAAATATCATTAATAATCAATACGTTTTTACCACCTGAACCAAGAAGGGATTTTTTACATATTATAAAAATTGTACATATAATATAAATATATTCCATTCACACAAATTTTAAAATTTCGAACCCACCACTGTGAGAAGTGCTAAGCGTAGGCGAGACACGTCCGAGCCGCACCATTAAAACGTCGCGGCGTCTCAATTTTCATATCTTATCAATATTTTACGTTTAAATCTTAAATACTCAAGCAGTGGCTTATTCAGTAAATACGGGCTTAGTACATACAGTAAAACACAACATCTCGAGATATATATTTCAGTAGGATAGGAGAATAGAAGGCCAGTCGTGGCACAGCGGCACAAAGTGTGACTGTAAAACCGACTGGTTGTGGGTTCGATCCCCACTCGAGGAGATGAAATATTTACTTAAATTTATATTTCCATTTTCTTCGTTCTGGTGTCGAGGGTAAGCGCGGCGTTGAGCTCTGCCACTCAATACGCAATCGCATCTCCTCGCAGCGGCACGAGGTGTGACTGTAAAACCGACTGGTTGTGGGTTCGATCCCCACTCGAGGAGATGAAATATTTACTTAAATTTATACTTACATTTCATCGCTCTGGTGTCGAGGCAAAGCGCGGCGTTGAGTTCTGCCACTCAACACGCAATGCCTCCAGAATTTGGCAGAAAGTGGGGAACGGAGTGTCTTAACACTAGGTTCACTCTGTCCTGCTGTGTGCGGGATACAGCGTGAAGCTGATTTATACCTAAATAAAATAATATAACCGTACAAGTAAATCAGTCCCAAATTGTTTAACGCACAGCTTTCGACTAAAATTACGCTTAAACCCCTGTTAGCTCCGGAATAGCGAAGTCCGAACCCGCAACTATTTTAATCATAGGATTCAAATTGCTCCTCATTTGGTACTCCATTAATTTCCGTTCAGTGATTGCAGTGACCTACTCCAATTTAGCATTTAAGCGCATCCAAATTACATTTCCGCTTGTAATAAGCGACAAGCGAACTCGATTATTTTCATATTAACTCTGTATTGATTTAAACCACTGTAAAAATTACCATCGTGCTCAGTAATGATAGGTTTCCGGTCGCAATCATTGCAACCTACCTGTTCATTTTAAATTACTTTTGGGATTTCAAAGGTTATTATAGTCATTATAGGTTTCTTAGGTGCGCTCATTAGTTCCGACACTTCTGAAGCAACTTTGGTGTGTATATGTATATATGTAATAAATTATACACTTAAAATGTATGGGTTTAATGTAAAAGTGAAGTATGTTTGTATATATAATATAAAATGTAAGATCCTTTTTAAGGTGTAATAGAAATTTTTTCTTGCCTATTTTTTTCGTTAATCCAAACCTATATAAGAATTTTTCGTGATATAAAATATAGATATTTTATTTCAGCATATTATATGTATTTTAAACTATATAGTGGATATGCTAAATACTAATAAATTAACTAAGCCGTAAAAAATATTTTATATGTCTAGGTTAATATTGTCAGTGTGAAACTTTATATTTTAAATCTGAAAATGAGCTTTAGCACTTTTAACCAACCGCGAGGAAATTTGGCACGCAACGAAGTCTGTGGTGAGCCATAGGCTACTACTACTACAGCGGTTCTCGCGGGAAAACAGAAAGACCAATGTTATATGAGTTTTAAAAACTAAAAAAATATATATTGCAATGCTCTAATTGTTGTTGTTAAAAGCTTAAATATGTTAGAAACGTTTTAAAGAGGACTTAAAAATAAGCGTAAACAAATTATTGGCATATTTAATTAATTTTAAGCCAGGGTTGAGGTTGTGACCAGTCGTGGTGCAGGGGCACAAGTGAGTGACTGTAAACGCGACAAGTTGTGGATTTGATATCCGCTCGAGGAAATATACTATTTAATATTTAATTCCCGCTCTGGTAACGAGGCAAAGTGCGGCGTTGAGTTCCACCATTCAACACGCCATGTGAGAATTGTATTGGTGGAAACGGAGTGTCTTAACACGTAGTTCCCATGATTTCTTTGCCTCTCTGCTATGTGCGAGATACAGCGTGAAACTAATTAAAGCTATTTACAAATAAGTTGCGCAACGTCACTAAAAACCTAATTGACATAAGGGCAGCATCACTGGTATGAATGGGTCAATAAAGTCCAAGAGTTGATAGCCGTGGGTTAACCGCGCACTTCCACCGTACAGTGTACCTACACTCCACAGACCAGTTTTTATAAGCGTCAAGTGAGGCGCCTAAGGCACGCTGCTTCTCAGCGGGCGTCACCCAGCGCAGCCATGATTCACTTAATTTATTACTTACCTCTAAATTGTGTCCCTTTTTTGTCACGACTTTCCAATGTTTTTGTTATGGAAATTCTTTAGTGTCTTATTACTTTGAATGTTTGGCGGCGGATTATGGTTGGCCTTACTCGTAAAGAATTAATTTATTTTTAAATTTATAGTGAAATTATATATTGTGTGGCATTCAATGTTTAATTTAAAATTTTTATTTTCTCAAAGAGTACAAAATTATGTGCAGAAGTGTCGTAAAAAGCTCCATTGTTAAGCCCTACCTGTTTATCGGTTTTATGTTATTTTTAATTTTATTATGGAAGCACAAATGTTTGAAAAATTCTTAATATTACATACAATAAAAAAAATTACATGTCAAACAACAACATGTTTAAGATTGTATTGATGTATTTATTTTAAATATAAAAAAAGTTATATTTTCTCTCATATTTTTAACTAAAACTTTTGTAGCCTTTTCCTTATTGTGTTTTTAACAATGTGAGATATGATTCATGCCCCTAAGGGGCACTTGTTGTTAAGTCATGATTTAAATCAAATATAATGTATAAGTACAACTAACAACTGCTTACAGTTTCGTCCGCGTGGATTTTTTGACAATTCGATTTAGCACCCTTTGCCAGAGGAGCAAAATGTTGCCATCTTCATATCCATATGCTTTTAAGTCTCTTTTTACACATATCATATAATTTTACATACATTTCTATTTATTGTATTTAATAGTCTCCAACTTATATGTGAGATCATCTTAACCTTCGATTTTCAACTACACTAGCAATTACAGCTATTAAATTATTAAAGTTTTTCATTGAACTAAATATAGTAAGTAATACATTTTGTTGTATAAATATATATGTGAGCTATTCGAACAGACGTTAACTTTGCTTTCGCCGATTCTGCTCTGATTTGATTTTAAAAGTACGACACGCAAGTAGGTTTGTCGGGACTGAAAATGTAAAACGAAATATTTCGTAGTCCATTCCATACTACGATTAGGATTAATGTTGATATAAATCTACTTACTTAAACTCCAAAATCGTAAAACCTAATTCATTTTTATAATATTTTTACTATAATTATTTATTTTAAAAATGTACATATACATATGTTAGTATTATTTCAATTACTCGAGCTGTTTACTCAATAATTCGATATAATCTATTCATCTATAAAATGTATAATTAACGTTATCGCCCGAGTCGTTCTATTTTACAACGTTATCTCGTGAGTCATAGTAAATTCCTATTTTAAATAACTCCCAATAATGTCAGTGAGTCAGGAATGACAGAGAATATAGACTTTTACAACTGCGGACAAAATAACGGGAACAATGCATTCCTGCGTTGCTACGTTCATTCACCGAATACCTCAACACATCCAAGCTTTTTTGTCAACAACCCGCTAAATTAAACAAGGAAGCTGATTTTGTTTTAGTTTCTGTTTTTATTTCGCACGCCACGAACGCCAGGCTACCAGGAATGAAAATAGGTGCAGATGCTTTTGAAAAGTGGCCGAATGTGCAGTTTGAAACAAGACGCTCTGTTTTCACAGTTTAAACGACTACGATGCGAACGTGAGTGGAGTTTTGGCTTTATACATTAATGTTATGTGAGTTTTAAGTGCTAAATGTATTTACATGTGGACATAAAGTTGATGATTTTTAAAACTGCATTCTCATTTTGTGCCGACTCTTGCCGGACTTTGATGCTGTATTTTGCGGTTTATTTGAAAAAAAAAAAGTATATGAATGCTGCTAATATATTTATATTCTGGATCGAGGGTCAGTTAGACTGTTACAGTCAAAGTAGGAGATCGCTGTGAGCAAAAATTTAATTCAGGTGAATTTTTATATTAAGAATATACAATCTTCATAGACAAAACGTCGCCAGTGTTTTTTTTTTACAAATACGAAAGCATATTTTTATGCGAATTGAGTGATAAATCGAACAGGGACTTTACACTACGCCTTGACCAAATACCAAGGATGTCAAATTTTATGAGTAGTTGAAAATAATTGAAAAAACTGTTAGTTAAAATGAACATTCATCAATAAACTATTTAATAGAAATAGATTTTAGAAAAGACTTATGTATCTCACTAGATTATTTAGAAGAATCACATCAATTTTAAAGCATATATATTTGCTATATCCATAAAATCAATGCTAACGTTACCCTACACTACAATATAGTTTTGATTTGGTAGCTTCTTTAAAGCGTTATAAAGTATGAACATCCTGGCAGTGAAGTGCTCGTCTCCGTCCGCTTGTTTGTGTATCGTTATCTGTAGTCGTTTATTGATTTGATATATGTAAGTCTGTTATCATTGTACTATATTGTCTCCACCTCAAATGTGAGTGAGTAAAGACTTGATCTGAATACATATTTTTTAAAGCATTTTTAATAACTTAAGTTTATTTTTAACTATGTATTTAATTTTAATACATTGTTTTCTTTTATGGATAATTTATATATAAAAAAATAAGTAAATACATAATATTTACGTAAATACATAATACTTTTGGGTACCCACATTTGGGTACTCAACAAATTCCCAATTTCACAAATGACTATGTCCATAGTTGAATATTAAGCAAATATTAACATTTGCCAATAAACACACTATACTACAACGGTTTAACCACTTGTTCAAATGTCCATTTGGTGATAGCAATGTCTTAAACGTCCGATGTTGACCCTGTCGAAGGGTTCAATTAAGATTCCTCGCTGGATATCGTCCCGGGACTGAACCAATCTGTCTGAGGCTTGCTTAATTGTTTACAGACACGATTTTACTGGAAAATTACAAGGAGCAAAGATTTGAGTCGTGTAATTATTCTTAGGTGTAATATTAATACATTTTTATATCTGTCTTATATTCTTGATTTGATTTTGAACACTCAGCTTGTAGAAGTGCTTCTATTTACATTCTTCTGTAGAATATCATCAAAATTATCACTAAGTTGAACTTGAATATCAACTTGATTTAATTTTAGCTTACGGAGTTAAAGTGTTTTTTCCATTTTTTATGAACATTTATATTACCATTTACATAAAAACAGACGATTATACAAATTACGTAGTATATATTAATTTACAAAATTATCTAAATAAAATCTGGTATAGTACAGACTTATACTACGAAGATTTCTTTTGATAAGGTTAATCAACCACAAGTTTATTCACGAACGAAACGGAAAATGTTAACATATTGATTTTCTAAAGTTCAAAGCCAATACGAATTCCCCTCGCGAACTTCATAACCTTACAGCAAGAGTTTAGTATAGGTGAGTGCAATTGTTTTGCAACTCCCATCGATCTTCTAGTTCCACAGCACCCTGATAAATCGTATGCAGTGCCTTAATCCGGTTGCCACCAACAACAAAACTCATTATTTTGCTCTACCTGAGTGTGGCATACTGTAGTTTCCTGGCAAGCTATCTTTAGTGTATGGTCCAATTTCTAATTAGTTGTTCTAAATTCGTGTCAACTTATATTGGATTTGTACGTAACTGTAATGTGATTATTGCATACAAACATGTTTTTGATTAGTTCTAATTTACACAAAGGGCAGAAAGTGTGACTGTAAAACCGACTGGTTGTGGGTTCGATCACCACTCGAGAAGATGAAATATTTACTTAAATTTATATTTCCATTAGAGTGTCTTAACACTAGGTTCCCTCTGCCTACCCTGCAGTGTTGGAGATACATCATGAAGCTGATTTATTTATTTTTTTAAGTACCTAAATAACACAACTAACCGAATAACAGTATTGTTCTAAATTTTGAAAAAAAAAATGAAAAAGAATTCTTTTTCAGAGTAACTAAAAACTCGACACATTTGCTTATCACGCTTAGCCTTTCCTCTTATCATTTCTATATTAAATACTAGAAATTAATTTAACTCGAGTGGGGGATTTCTAATTATGTCATTAACTAGGCCGCGTGCAACAAACTGATTAAGTAGTTTTATCGCTGTAAGGGCACGCTTTGTTGTTATTTATATAAGGTAAGGTAAGGTAAGGTAAGGTGAGGTGGCTTATGAGGCATAAAACTTGTGTAATATGTGTGCGGTGCGATGACGTCTTTCAAACAATTCATGGTTTTCGTGAAACATTTTGGTCCCGAGATAGAATAAATGACTAAAGTTCGGTATTGTATACAAAGTGTGTTTATAAAGTTTCACACTCGTTTGATGAAGGTGTGCATTAGTAAGGTTTTTATGGTATTTAAAATGTTGCTTTGTTTAGAATGATTTATTCCATTTAATTTCATTTTCAAGCAGAGGGAACCTATAGTTAAGATACTCCGTTTCCCATCTTCCGCCGAATTGTCGAGGCATTGTGTGTTTAATAGCAGAGCTCGAACTTTCGCCTTGGTTAAAACTGAAATGTTTAATATTATCGTTTCTTCGCTGGTAACGAGGTAAATCGCAGCGTTTAGTTCCGCCACTCAACACGCAAAGCCTAAAAAAATCAGCGGAAAATGAGGACCGGAAGTATTGATGTGGAACAGAGTGTCTTAACACTTTTTCTTAGTCCCTCTGCCCACCCTGCTATGTGCGGGATACAGCGTGAAGTAAAAACTATAAAATAAAATGTTGCTCTATGTGGAATAATACTACCCAATTTCAGATTTAATTATTTTTTATTTCGAATGAGTATTATTTACATCTATAATATTTTATACAACACTCATTTTTATTGTAGCAGTACATATATAAAAATTCAAATATAAGAAAAATAAATCAGAAGGAAGACGATGTTTCACGTCATAAAAGTAATATTGCAAACTGATATTAAAATGTTCCATTAAAAGTATTTGATTCGTTTCACTTCGCTAAATTGATAAACAACTGATGCGATCGCCTTTTATAGGAATAAATTATTGATAGCCTTTTATCTGAAGCTTCTATAATAGACTTGTTTTGATCTAATGCTATAAACTTTTAATAAATGTATGAATATTAATTTTGATTGATTTTAACTTTACTTTGATTATTTTCACTATATATAAGTTATATTTCGTTATTTATAAAAAATAGAAAAATGATTTAAATTGTATTTTGTTGTATATTTAATAATATGTAGATATTATTTGTATATTTCTTCATGACTTATTTCAAATAGGTCACTATTGATAAAATTGATATTTTTATAAGAATATTACTCTGTAGCTCATCCTTATCCGTGCGTATCCATAAATCAGGGTGGACCGGTCACTAAACTAATAAAACGTAAGTAAGATATATTTTTATCTCGGATATAATGTTTATATCTAGCGACCCGCTCGCGGCTTCGCCTGCTTTAACTACTGAATTATTCATATAATGTACCTATGTTTGCAAAGCAATATATAAACCTTCCCTGAGACATACTCTACATAATGGTGAAAACCACATCAAAATCCGTTGGGTGGTTTAGAAGAAGAAGACTTAGAAAGACCATATATACATAGAGATATAATGTTATGGACAAAATTTTAGTTTGTCAAACTTAGCCCTTATGGATTAACTCCTTTGTTTAATAATAAATATTTATTATAATAATTTTAGTTCTTATTATAGTTTTATAGTATTAAAATAAACCATTCCTAGTAATTAACGTAACTTCGTAACTTCTTTTCAACATAAGCCAGGCAGGCCAGGTGAAATAGCACCTGCCGCTTTTTACATCGCGAAACTTAATATGCTAATTTTGAATTAAAAAACAAACTGCAACCCGAGAACTCATGACCACGGAAGACAGATGAGCCGTTTACACAGTCTATTGAATTTTTAATTATTGGTACAAGCACAGAGCGTACAGGAAAAATCCTTGTTCCAATAACCGACTACATAAACATAAGAACGATATTAATTTTATCACAATCTCGACAAATTTTGACGCTTTTTCTTGTTTTCTTTGTTTACTCTCTTATTAAAATTATATTAATTAAATTTACCTCTCTAAGAAGATGATATAAAAATATGCGTATATTTCATAAAATGTGGGGGTATGTAGAGGTTGTCCAACAATAATTACTATTAATTTATTTTATATATTACTTATTCCACATATATTTTAAGGTAAAATCTGTTTACTAGATTTCTTTAAAAGGACATTTTACAGTAAAATAATTTTGTTTTCATGTACCTATAGGTAAACTTAATAATTCACAAACTTTGCCACCTTGTGTGTGTGTTTTAATGTTTAATGTATCAACAATGTACGAAACTCTAAACTTAAGCAAGTGAAGGTACAGTTAAAGCAAAATGAAACTGTTTATAATTTTTTAAATGAAATTATTAAATACCTTTTTATTAGTAATAATCTAATCTTGAAATAATAATTTATCCATATTATGTACGTGAAAAGAATATCTTCGTTAAACATTAAATTTACTAAATAATTACTTTTTGTTAATAATTATTTAATCTTAAAATTTTATCCATATATGTACGTGATTTTAATTCCCAAATGAATCTGATTAAGTTCGTTCGGCCACATTTCATTAATTAAAAGATCCACACGAATAATATATTTATTTGATAATAATTATACCAACGTGGGTATTTTGAACTTGCAAGTTTGAATATTTGTGTTCTTGTAAATATCTCTGTTCTTCATTAAATAAACACAAGCGAGAAAGATACGACGTAGGTTTTTTTTGAAATCATAAGTAGTTAAATGTTACAACGATTACTGACTATTGGATCTGCGATATTATATAAATGAATCAAATCAGCTTCACGCTGTATCCTGCACACAGCACGGTAGGCAGAGGGAACCTAGTGTCATAAGGCACTTCGTTCCCCACTTTCTGCCGAATTCTGGAGGCATTGCGTGTTGAGTGGTAGAACTCAACGCCGCGCTTTTCCCTCGACACCAGAAGAGCGAAGAAATGTAAATTAAAGGATCGAACCCACAACCAGTCGGTTTTACAGTCACACTTTGTGCCACTGCGCCACGACTGGCCTCAATATTTAAGTCCATTGTACTATTTGTGCATAATATTTTATATAAATGAAATATTATATAAACAAACAGTACAACGGACTTATACTGTTTGTTATATCACACATGCTCTAAAAATGTAATAGCTTATATTTCTGATTTAGAATTCCTAATATAAATTTACAATAAAAAGTCACTCTATTTTAGTTATTCAAAAGGAAACGATCTTTAAACCTATTGATAGTTTTAAGAAACAACGAAAACATACATTAGTTTTCATAGAATTGATAAATAGCATGTTGTTTCGTGTACATAATAGCCATATGTCAGAATCAAGAAAAGAAAACTTTCATTTTACGCTGTCTAACGAATTCAAATATCGGAACTGCTTGAATAAATTCAGGGGTGAAAAATCGTTAATCATCGCCTTTGTTGGATTTCGCTACAACCTAACTCGTTGCTCGCTTGTTTGGCCTACCATTTTTCCTTTTGAGAGAAAATGGAACCGCTTTAGTCTAAACGAATTGTTTTTTTTGTAGGATAACATCTATTCTGTTTGACGGCTAAGTAAGTGTTTCGACTTTGTTTGTAGAAAGAGGATTGATTAAAAAAAATTGTGTTGCTTGAAATGCTTTTTATTTGCGATTATATTCAGAATAATAAATTTAATAATATTTCTGTCTTTCAAGATAGTAATAAATAAGAAGTCATTTTAATTTTTATTCATAAGCCTGTTTGTTCATTTATGGACATGGACCTGTCCAGTGTCATACACTAAGGATATCTTTTTTTAATAGCTATTCTGTGATAGTTTTTAAACTCGTTTTTCTTTTATGTTCTCTCGTTCTTTGATGTTCATGTGAAAAATATTTTTATCAATATTATCTGGAATGTTTCATATTTTCATTTCTTCGTTCTGGTGTCTAGGGAAAGCATGGCGTTTAGTTCCGCCACAGACACGGAACGCCTCCAAAATTCGGCGAAATGTTGTGTGCGGAGTATCTTTACCCTATGCGATCCAAGGGATCGAGCGTGATCCTAAAAAATGCATTACCCTGGGTGGATAACTTAACTTTACTATACTCATTCACATTACGTTTTATTGTGTATTTATAGATAAAATCTTATTTAAACTTCGATGGCAATGTATGTAGATTTACATTTATTATCCATGTTGGTCAGTTTTGAGCAATCAAGTCAATAATTATAAACATTGGTTCTATACTTAATTTCAATGCAAAATAATCTAACACAAAAACACACAGTAGCACCAAGGACTTTATATAAGCAATTTACGATATGTAATTTCAACAAAGCTATGATATCGCCTCGGGTCACTTCAAAAGCTAATAAAAAACTCCATTCATATTATAATTCTAATTTAACCTTTCCAAATGTATGAAAGAACAAATTATATTTTTAATCCTGTGACTTATACACATATATATTTAAATAAAACAAATAAGTAGCGGAGGCTATCTCAGTCGTTTGTGGACACAGCGGGGTGCTGTTGTACCGAAATCAGAGCTGGACAAATAGTATGACGCTTGGTTTCGTCATAGTGTTGTCTAAACAACAGACGCGAGCGTGGTACTACGTTTGTAGTTAGTTAGCGTATTTTGACTTTGCCAATTTTTTAAATTATTATTATAGTTTATTTTTTATTGTATATCACAATTTAAAAGAGTTGTGTTAAAGGTTCTTATCAATTTAGTGATTTTATAAATGATAACACGCCTTGAAACTGCCGTCGAACAGTCTGTTTCAAAGGTATCATTGCAATAAAAAGTAAATATGAAATTGGAAACAGTTGATTTAAAAAAAAAATTCGCTGAGTTTATTGCGCCTGTTCTTCTCAGGTCTGAGGCAGTGACTTTCGTGAACCGGTGGTATATTAATTGACGTTCAAAAAATGAAGCATGAAAAGTTATAGAACTTTTTATTTTAAATAAAATTATTTGACTTGACTTTATATTACTTTATTGGAATAAATGATAAAACGAGTTTACTGAAACCAAAATGTTGGAAGTGTGCAATAAAATCATATCCATGAAACTTACACACAATCATATACGAGTATTTATATATTTATATTATATCAACTAAATATCATACGCCATGACGACATGGTTATTTTCTAAGCAATATAAATTTTTGTATGAATATTTTTTTTATTCATTAGAAACTTTACCCGCTCCTCGCTTCAAACTTACAACAGCCGCTACAACTGTGTCAACATTCAGGAGATAATTCGGATACTCGATGTGAAATGTGTTTCTTATCTTTTATTGACATTCGGTCTCTTTGATGAACTGCCATTGGTCAATATTATGATTAAGATTAGTACTTAATATAACTTTATAATTAAAGAAAATAATGCTTTGCCAAAAAAACAAAAAATAATTAAATAAACTTATTATCTTAGCCTCTTTTTTTCAAAAAAAATTGTAAGTTTTACTGAAACCATCATATTGCGGGACCATAAGCGTGTGAAAGTATACGCTGTTGTGAGTGAGCTTAGGTAAATTAAATATTTAATATTTTCATTTCCACGCTTTGGCTATGAGGCAAAGCGCGGCGTTAAGTTCCGCCACTCAACATGCGATGTCGCAAGAATTCAGCTGAATCAAAGAGGGATTTGGAACGTAGTGTCTAACTCCCTCTCGTCTATAACAATAGGTTCCCAGGTTCCCTCTGTATAACCTGCCTCGTGTGTGACATCGAAATCATCGAAACTCTATTAAATAATAACGAACATTTTTAACCACAGCAAGAATCTCATAATATCAACTAACAAAAGAAAAATCTCACAATAAAATAACAATAATACAGAGAAATAAAGACAGTTAGAAATAAAAATAGACTTAATATAACCCTAATAGGATCAATTACGTAGTGGTTCTATAAGAAATTCAACACCTATAATGATCTATGTAAAGGGCAACGATCTCTTGAGGCCAAGTTCAAAGCCTCGCCGCCCTGCACGTACTGTATTCATATCGACTGCGGGGCAAGGCCTTGTATCGCTCTACATATATTTTGAAGTATTATATTTGCACATGCGCTCTGTAAAATGTGGATGATTTTTGAGATTTTACCCTGTTTTTGTTTTTTTTTTTCATTTGAATGTTTTTAGGGAATTATATTATAGGTAACATTACATAGTTTTTGATGATATGGTATACCTATGATTATAATTCAAATAATTTACATCTCAATCGTTGACTAAATTCTCAATTTTTCTACACTCATAAAAATATAATTTAAATACAACAAATACATATCAAATATTCCTAAAACCTTTAAAAATAACATACTACGCTCACAGATTTAAAGTTTTCCAAATATATATATATATATATATATATATATATATATATATATATATATATATATATATATATATATATATATATATATATATATATATATATATATATATAGTTTAGCAAAACCTCCATTTTGCTATACACACGTACACTAATGGGTCTAGCTTTCAACCACTTCCTGTATGTTTTTTTTTTGATTTTCAGTCGGAAACCGGAGGCTATTGTCCCCGTATCTAGGGTAGGATTTTGCGCTTATATTGTATTGTACATGTTACTAACTAGTTTAGATTCGTTTGATTGGCGTTTGTTATTCTATTTTGTTATTCTATTGCTTGACAATTGTTATGCAAAATTATTCGTTCGGTTTTTTGTTCGAAAATATCATACGATATTTGTGTCAACGAGCGAGGCTCTACCTCTTTACTTGTCCGAATAAAAAACCGTCCAAGTGCGAGTGGCGGAGCAAAACGGGTTCTGTATATATATATATATATATATATATATATATATATATATATATATATATCTCTGTAGCATTAGATTAAAAATCATATACCTACATGTGTTGTACGGGAGCCCCGTTGTACATATATTTATTATTTTTATTTTTTTTTGTACTTGTTGTTATAGCGACAACAGAAACATCATTTGAAAAATGTTTCACTGACAAACTACCAGTGTTTATGATATACAACCTGGTGACAGACGAACAGAGACAAAAAGACAGACGGATGAACAGCGCAGTCTTTGTAATAGGATCTCGTTTTACTCTCTCGGTATGGAAACCTAATAAAAAACAGGGCTATAGTAATATTTATTAAGCTTGAACTTAAAACTCAGAATTTAGAATTTGATTTAGTAGGAAAAAATAACAGAACCTTTGCTATATTTTTGCCTATTTTGTTTTTATAAAGTTGAAAAATATATACAAATACACACAAACGCAAAATATAATTATACCGCCCATACTCGTATTACGCACAGCAGTCGCACAACCAATCATTTTATGATTGCCTTAATAAAAAAATAGTACCTAGTACTATGCAACAACATAATTCAAATCAGCGTCGGTCATAATGGCTGGAAGTTTGTGTTCACGTTTCAATTTCTTGTTCTAAAATCTATTTTCTTTGTAGCCCAATAAAGTATATTTTAGAAGCCCACGTGAGGGGTACAGCCAGGTAAGAAGCATCCTACTCACGCGATACGAATATAAACATGCCACTGGATGGAGCCGAGCCTCGGAACTCTATAATATTTCTTAATAGATGAACGCGTATATTCTGTTAACGGTCAAAGTTCCGCGACAACTATAGTTAAGAACTTCTCGAAACTTACAATAAACTGCTTGCTCTTTTATTTTTATCGGAACTTCGTTTTTATAATGATATCTTTTATAAATAGTTTTTTTTTTCACTTTTGAAGGTAGTTGTAAAAAGTAAATAATTTAGTTTGTGGCAATGCATCGAGATTAATGTAATATTTGGCTTAGTTAAGATGTAAAGACAATAAAATAATATTAACCAGGGATTTAGCCATTTTGGTCTAGGTTTTCTTTTGAAATACTTCAGATGATATAGTTATATATCAAAACAAGATAAAAATAAATATTGACACAAAATGTTAATTGATTCATTAATCGTAAACGAGATTAAAAGTGACAGTTTCTCTTTTTTTGGCTGTTTCGAATTATAAATAATTTTAAATTTAGAATTACTTTTAATAAAATATTATACATAATATAAGACGTGAGATAAGATGTGTGTTAAGTATGCTTTATAATTAACTTTAAATCCCATGTTGGTTGAAAATATAAAAAAATAATAAAACCGTAACCTAACACAGCAGTATTGCAAATCGTATTGTTATTAGATTCTATTTATAACTGATTTTATTACTGTTACAAAGGATTTCCTCTGAAATTATTAATAATCTACATGAAATACACATTATAGAATTTACTAAATATCATTTAATAAAAGATACATGATATTGATATTACCAGTTTCATGTTTTAGTCCCCACAAATATATATATATAGAATAGATAGAATAGTGCTGGTATTTAAATGTTACAATTTAAATAAATCACGTACTTTAATTAAATCTTAATGATTATTATATATCAATACATCGTGTATGGAAATAATTTCACATATATTTTTGATAGTTTCTAGTTTCGGTATTTATTACTTCTCGTTTATTTTGAATCGTTTGACGATACGATTTTAACGATTTCGAGTCAAAACATCAATTTGTGAAACTTTTGTTCGTTTGTATAAATTGAGATAAATCTATTGAATACATACATTGTTTTTTTATTATTTTCACAGAAACATAGCTATTGCATTAAAAGAGACCAAAACTTATACAGAAATATCGTACTGTTTTGATAGACTATATATATATTTTTATTTTAATATAAGGATCAGTATGGAATTGTGAATAGAGGTATTTAGATATTGGTTATTAGTTGACTTAAATATTTTTTCCTTAAGCAGGTTAGTTTGAAACTGAATATTATTTATAATTAATATTGCATTTTTTTTAATGCAGTAATATAGTAAATATATTGTATTTTTTTAAACTAAATTGTATTATTGTTTCATTGCAGGTAAGACATGTAGATAAACGCATCTTCTGAATGGTATGTAGAGAAGACAACCAACCACATTGTCGGCTTTGGTATTTTTGTTTTCAAATGTAAAAACTATTTTTTTTTCACAATTTTTTTTTGTTTATCAATATTATAAAACATTTTTATTTAACACTAATTTTTAATAGTATTTTACGTCGATGAAAAAAAATATAAATCTTGTTTCGATTTGGAAGTGATAGATACTTTTTCTACATAATAAAACTATTAAAAAAAAAACAAATTTAACTTACGGTAAAATAACTCCCATAAACATATTGTATGTTAAAACAATTTTAATAATAATATAATTTATATATTTTTATAATACCGTTTGTTTAAGCTCACATAACATGAATTATGTTCAACATTCCACATAACTGTAGTAAAAATGATAAATTATACAATTTAATGTAATTATACAAGTGGAAATTCATGTTTCATGTGAATTAATTATTTTATGACACGATTCGTTATCTATAATGGAGTTACGTTGATTGCGAAATATTTGCCTTTTCAACGGCTCGCCTCGTAAGATTAGTTCAAACTATAATATAAATATGTTATATAGGTATGCAATAACTTCTTTTTTTTTATACAGTTTTTCTATCGTACTAGCAGTACGTACGGTTATATTTCATCATAATGTTTCTTTTATTGATGAAATAAATTAATTATTAAACTTAAAATTTAATAAGTTAAAGTTAAATATTAAAATATTAAACATGTTGTTAATTGTTTAGAATGAAAGATATTTTCTTGATATTCTGTATGATGCAGGGTAGGGTCTCTGACTGATGAAGCACTGGTTTCTAATTTTGATTTGATTTAAACCTTATTTTATTATCTAATGAGAATTGTATAACACAGTTATTTTAAAATTGAATTATTATTTTAAGGACGAAAAGTGGGAAACGAAATGTCTTAACACTAGGTTCCCACTGCCTATCCTGCTATATAAAAATAATATTAATAGGATATTTTAATCGAATTAGTTACACTATCATAAAATAATTTCCATAGTAAAATAGAGGAGTTTTTTTTAAAATAAGTATGACTACTTATACCTTTTAAAGAAACATCCAAGAAGTAGGTATTGAAGCAAGTTTGTGCAATATATGTGTAGCATTAGTTTTATATTCTGCAAGAATATGAGCTTTTGATTGAAAACGGAAGTCGCATGAATATTTTATTTGAACGTTAAAAGTTCTTCATGAATTCAAAGCAATTTCTTTTTCCCAGTTCTTATATCAGGAATACTTAATAGAAAAATGTTAGTTTCATAATAATAATATATTATGTAAAAAATATTATTTAAGTACTATTTAATGATGATAGTGTCCCTTTTTTTTTGTGTTTCACATTGTAGCAAACATGATACAAGAAGAAGTTAAAATACTCCGCTTCCCACTTTTCGTTGAACTCCGGAGACATTCCATGTTAAGCGGCGGAGCTCAACGCCGCACTTTGCCTCGACACCAGAGTAAAGAAATGAAAATATTTATTATTTTACATTTCCCCGAGTGAGAAAGGAACCCACAACCTGTCACGTTTACAGTTACACGTTTATGCCACTGCGCCACGAATGGCCTCGTTTTTTAGCTGACTTCATATTGTTTGTGCTGCAAATATTTGTAGACACTTTAATGTAATATTGTAGTTTTTTGTATAAAAAAATTATAAAAATTTATTCTCGTCATAAATTTAACAAAACGTTGATTTGATTAATAGTCTCTGTTATTCGGAAATTTAAATGAAAATGTAATCAGTAAAGTTATTTACGAAAAGTATAAAATAAATATTTTAAAACTTACTTTATTTATTTCAATATATTTTTTTATAAAAACGTAACTGTTCGATGTCTGTACGTGGAAAATATATAAGAAAATCTAAGATTGGTGTTAATGAACGAAAAAAAATCTAAAACAATAATTTTAATTTTTTTTATCTATTTGTTTTCTTTCAATTAATCATTTTCATTTATGAAACTATACATCAACATAAAATATTTTACAATTGCTGTAAAATAAATGTTGTTATTATTGAGTTGGCTAAACTTCAGTTTCTAAAGTACCTATAGATATTGTCTGAATAATAATATTATTAGAAAACGAAAGTAATTCAGATTAATAAATTAATAATTATATATTCAAAGGAGTGAAGCAGAGAGCTGGGCGCTAGTTAAAACATTTAATTAAATCTGTTTCTTATGTCCATTTGAAGATAATTATACTTTTGCTTTTTTTTTAAATAACATAGTTTTTTTAAAGTAACCAACAATTTCAGAGATTTCTTTAAACTTTTATTCTATTAAATTATGCTAACGCAAACCATTTAACTTGCTAACGAGAACACGACACAACTTATAAACATTAACTTGTTTTATACCATGAAGCTTAGGAATATAATAAAATAAAAAAAAACTACATAGTAAAGAGATAGTAGTGGCTTAATGGAACATCGTCTTATTGTAAATGCGACGGTTCTTGGTTCGATTCCCATTCGGGGGAATGAATTGTTTTCATTTCCCCGCCCTGACAAAGTGCGGAGTTGAGTCCCGTCAAGAAGTGTACCGATAATCGTGCGGAAAGTGGTAAATAGAGTGTCTTAAAGTTTTAAGGTTCCTATCTTCAAAAACACATGTGCTTATACCCTTATTGTAGAAAGTACATATAAGTTTATTAAAACATCTTTTATCTTCTAACATGCCTCATTAAGTTTAATACTAACAATCAAACGATGTAGTCTATTTTTTCTACTTAAAACATTAAAATGAGTATAAGAAATGCAGTAAGAAAATAAATGCTATTATTTTTTAAATTACTAACTTATTGCAACTTTAGCAAAAAAAGTTAATTAACAAGCTTAAATACTTTAAATAAATAGTATTTAAAGTAAATAAGCTCAGTCTTTTTAAAATCAAAGAAATGTTATTTTTAAAATCGTAGGAAAAGACCATTAGGTATAGATCAAAAACACTAGATTATTTCACCTATAAAAAATGCTTTTTTCGGAACATTCTGTAGGTAACATTCTATAACTGAAACGTGTGTTACTTGTACTATACGATTCCTTTGAGTCTAGAAGGGTACGTTAAAAGGGTACAGCGGTAGTCACATTGTTTATTCAGTCGGGTTGTAAAGTAGCCTAATCCAAATCGATCGGCTGTGGAATGTTCTGAGTTTTAGCGCTAACATCGTTTACACTATCCTTTTGAGTTTTGTCGGATCCGAGTGATAGCGGTGCGAAGAGTGCTGTGGTGGTGGTGGTGGTGGTACATATGTATGTGGGCTTTAAAAACCTATCTCTCCCTGCCTGCTTCAGTTTTTTTCATTTTATTTTCTGTAGATATTTTCCACTTTCTATATAAACTTACAATTTTTCATAGTATGAGTTAAAATAAAGTCATTGACTCTACGATTACGTATTAATTTCTATATTCTTATAGGTTATTTACTTGAGCCAGAGGCGCAGGTGCTTAAAGTGTGACTGTATATGTGACAGACAGGTTGTTGGTTCTATTTCCATTCGAGGAAATTAAATATTTCATATTTCCAATTTCTTCGCTATTGAGACAAAGCGCGACGTTGAGTTTCGCTACTCAACACGCAGTGCCTCCAGAATTCAGCGGAAAAAAGGAAACGGAGAGTCTCAACACTAGATTTCCTCTGCCTGTCTTGTCTGCGTGATAGAGTGTGAAGCTAAAAAAATATTTTTTAAATATAATGACTAAATAGAACTTGTAAGTTTTACTGTAACACATTGTAGGAACATTTTTTACGTTCAATTTACATATTTTAATACTCATATTTACTTAACAAGCGCAACTTGATTATAAGCTTCTAATTTCATTGTCACATATTTATGGTTTCATTCCAACACTATATCAAAAGATATTTTCTTGATTGTTATCTGTGACATATATAAATTACGCTTTAGAATCTTATGAATTACCGATTTTATCTCGAACCTTCTGTATCTTGGGACAGTTTAATGCAGTTTAAATTATTTCTACACTAAAATGGTTGGTCGATACGGCCATTTGTTTCACAGTAACTACGTTGTCTCGTGGAATAGAGCAATATAAAGCAAAATTAATAGGAAACTCGATGGAAATAAGATGAGGGCTTCATGAGAAAACAATAGCTTAGACTGAAGGAGTAAAATGGAATTATTATATAATATAAATATAATAATTTATAAAACTGTATTTAACCTTTAGTTGTTTAAAATTTATACTTTCCACAAATTATTCATACATATGATGATAATAAATGATTTTATTGGATCATAACAAAAAGATTAGCTTGAAGTATTGGAATTGCATTCGGCCATTTACATTTTAATTGTCAATTAAATGTTTAATTTAATTAATTAATGTGTATGATACTTTTGATTTGATTTGGATACAAAGTTCAATGCCCTGTTAAATAATGAGGTCGTGGAGAAGTAGCTAGAAGCTTAGGTACTGTGGGTACAGGTTTTAATCTCTTTCATAGTATATGTTCAACATATTCTCATTTCACTTACTAAATTATAAATTCCATATTTTGTGATAAAAAATAAGAAAAAAAATAAAGTATGCATGTGGATATTTTTTTCATCTTAACGCTGTAGGTTCAGGTGAGAATATATAGTAAGGTAAGCAGAGGGAACCTAGTGTTAAGAATTTTCGAAGCATTGCGTTTTGAGTGGCGGAACTCAAGGATAGATAGAGATAAATAGCGTCGATATTTTATAATCTTAATATAATTGTGCCGTGCCGTGCCGCTGCGCCACAACTGACCTCAACATTTACTTAAATAAAAAATATAAAAACAATAACTATATTATCAAAAAAAAAAAAAAACAGTTTTAAGGCTCCATAAATACAATTTTTCAACGCTGTAAGTAAACACGTTTGACTAAAAGTTAGGCTACTCAGTGAATGTAAAACACCCTTCTGTTAACATGCAAAAGTCATCCCTTGCCGTGAAGAAACCAGCCCTTTGATCTCTCTATTGTTCCCTTGACCATTGCGCCGAAATACGCTAACAAGAGGGTGGGCTGGGGTAAAGTTTCACTTGGAAATATTTATAATATAGAATAATATTTCATATTTAACCTTTGAGAACAAACTTTCCTAACATTAATTTTAGTACTGAGTTTAGTTGATTGCATTTGTTTTATAATAATTTATAATGCTAATACTTGCTTCAAAATAGTCTGCGGCCATAAAATTGAGAAGAGAACAAGTTTGAATTCTAAAAGGTTATTAAATTAAATAAATACGCTAACGGTATAACTTCTATGAACTAGAATTATATTTTATGTTAATTATTAACTAACATAAAATATTATATTTAGTTATATTAGTAAATAATGAATATTTGCAATGTATTAATTAATAATTGATTATTAATTAGTAATAATTCAAATAGTAATTAATAATTACTATTTGAATTATTCGATGTCTATATAAATTTAGTCTAATTTAAATTGAGTTTTAGCAAAGTTTGTGTTCATATTTATTTACACAAATAATAACTGTATTATTATAAACATATACCATGTTTCATACACAATAAGGAAAAACAAATTGAAATCTAGATCTAGATATATTTAGTATATAAAATTATTTAAAGAAATTATTCACGTTTATCTTTCTAGTAGGTGAGTGCGTATAAAAATAAAGTTTCCGGTCACCTCAGTCAGCAGTTCTTTAAGGATTACGACTTCTAATCTTATTTCCATCTTGCGATAAAAAGGGAGTTTGCGGCAAAATAAAGTACCGTCCCAAGGAGCTCCTCTAAAGTCCCTTTAATATTGCAAATCGCATATTGAGATGAGACCTTCTTACAAATACACCGCCTGATTGAATTTTTGCACGAAAGTCTACTTTAAAATATTTTATCGTATTCTAAAATGTATATTTAAATAATTATTTTATCAATTTTGATATATAAATACTTTAATATTTCAATAGCTTTTCGTCACTCATTGGTTAAAAACGCCATGTTTAATATATCTTTAATAAAAGATTAAATAAGTAAAAAATAGTTATCATCTATATTCGTAAATAATTTCAACTTGATTTTGGGTAGCTTATTAATATGAGACACACGCGTGGCTTCGAACAGATATGTTCAAGTAAATGTGTTTCTTTTTATTTTTCAGGGCAATTTTTTTGTTGCTAAAAGGGGTACGCAAAACCATCCCTCTCTACCCTTGCCATTCCTAGGCCCATGAATACACAAAAACAAAATTTACTATAAAGTAGTAAAATTTCGATAATCCTAACCAGTTGATATAAGCAAATATATATTTCCATATCTATTTCCGCCAAATATGGCGAAAAATGTAGAAAAGAGTGCCTTAACACTAGGTTCCCTCTGCCTACCTGCTCTGTGCGAGATACAGCGTGAACCTGATAAATTTCCATATTTAAATAGAATAATTGCATCGTATTGCCAATTAAAAAGTTAATAACTGCGCTTCGAATTGTGTCAACATACGGTTTTTGTGTCAAGATGTGCGTCATCATTATGATATAATTATGTGTGTGCAGAAAAACAATGGAAATGTCGAGCGGAAATTCCATATGCGCACGTAAACTGAGAATTAAAGGTATTAGTGATGTATTGTGTTCATGTTTTTGATTTTTATTTGTTATACAGTTTATTTGCATTAACTTAACATGTTATAGGTAGATATCCCGCGCTTCACGCTGTATCCCGCATGTAGCAGGGTAAGCAGAGGGATGTAGTGTTAAGACACTCCGCTTCCGAATTGCCGCAAATTTTGGGGACATTGGAGCATTGTGTGTTGAGCGGTGGGACTCATCGCCGCGCTTTTTCTTGCCATCGGGGTGAAAAATTGAGAATATTAAATATTTCATTTCTTCGAGTGGGATTCGAACCCACTACCCACGTCTACAGTCGCACGCTAGTGACCCTTCGTCACGACTGGACAACAGATTATAAATTATAAATATTCTTTATATGTTATATTTCAGTGTTTGAGAAAAATTGAAAAATGTAACAATATAAGTTAATTGATTAATGAAGTTTTTTGTAGGTTTTCCTTATAAATTTAATAAAGAAAAGAAAATGCGTAACGTGTACTTTAAAAGGAATCCAGGAATCGCTACTTTAAAACTCCATCAGTTAGATCGGATTTGTCGAAAAAGAAAAGTGTTCAATTCTTGCGAACGTTCCACGAGATAGAATTCGATACATGATAGCCACCTACGTCGACCGCTCGCTTTTTTATTTTTGTTCCAATGTGGACAAAAAAGCAATCTATGAATCGGTCGACGCGACCACAAGCTACTTTGATAGCCTATACTTTTTTTATCCTTCACTCGTCGGGTTAAGGTGCAAAATCGTGGTCCACCAGTTCTTTATAGTCGTAAGAAGGTGTTTTGTAATATAATATTTGCGACCATGAAAGGTAGTGTCGATAAGCTTCGTGTATAAGATTACCTACTCTTTGTGGTCTGTGGAGACGCCACGAGCACTGTGGTTAAGGTGCTTCTCACGCTGACGCTGGTTCCAGTTACTACATTTGAATTCCTCGTCCCATGCATTGTATAATAGAAATAGAATCTCACAGGAAACTCTGAGTCATTAACTCTATTAATGGATCTGTGTTTGAAGTATGAAACTTGCTCGATATTTACTTAATACTTGTACCTATATAATATTTAGATATTAAATATCTGTATTAATATACGTTATAATGGTCATGTTATATAAAAATATTTAATTTCAGAAAAAATGTACTAAAATATAAATATTAATATAACATGAAAATAACAAAATCACAGGTATAGATGACATTTCCTCTTGTACAGGTAATATATATTATAGATCTGCCTTTTGTTAACCTCATCCTTTGTTTAGTTTACCGTTACAGGTTACTATACAATGTGGTTCCATTTAGTATGTCTTTGGTCTTGCCAGTATCTTTTTGTAATAATATTCAAGCAGTTAGAGCAATAATTTAACTTAAATT
The DNA here is from genome assembly GCA_021202915.1 of Heliconius himera. Classification (NCBI taxonomy): domain Eukaryota; kingdom Metazoa; phylum Arthropoda; class Insecta; order Lepidoptera; family Nymphalidae; genus Heliconius; species Heliconius himera. Next base: position 688,783 of record JAJHJA010000144.1, on the reverse strand, counting down.
GTTTTAATATTCTAAATGCTCCATCTTTCGGACGCTTGTCGTTCCGTGGGGTGTTTTAAATCAAGCCTCCAGAGATGCGGAGATTGTGTACACTACTCTTGCGGTCTCGGCCGTCTTTAAATTTATTCGTCCCCAAAAGCAGTGCATCACCAAGAGTTTTCACTATAGCCCGCGAAGTGGGCGGAACCCACCATTGTGACAAAATAATGTCTCCAGACTATGGTCTTCTTTCACCCTCATCTCATACGAAAATCAACCTTACCATCAAAATGAGAAGAACACAAATTGCTTGATAGAACAAAACAGATGGTACGTCGTGATACCGCTGAATAATCAACGCTTAAAACGTCTGGAAAAAGAAAGATACAGTAATGTTTTATGAATATAAAACGACACAGATATATTCTCATTTAATTCTCACTTCTCGCGACCCACAATGTATTTCTGTATATATTATGGTTATTGGTTCTGAACGCCCCGTTTGTATTATCGAATTAACCTTTAGAAATATTTGGTAATAAAATTTTAAGGGAACGTTGACTTGAGTTTCGCCAAAGTAATGCCTTTAGTTAGTGATTATTATTATTAATGCTATTATTTTATTTCTTATTCTTTGACTTTGATTAGACTAATGATAAATTTACAGAAACTAAATTATAACAGATTATCATGTTTATCTAATTCATTTCCGTCCCAAATCATCAAATCCGCACTTTGCCATATGATATAAAGTCATCTCAGAAAATCTCTTGAATATGTCAAGAGTGACGATCGACAGCTCACAAAATCGTGTAACAAAGTCGTAAAACCGACCATGTTTTGCGAGAACTGACATCACTCGACAAGCTACAAAAGGGTAGACGGTTTTTACCTTTAAGCCTGTATCTAAATTAGAATTCCCAAGTTACATACCAGGGACAAATTGCATTATAGCAAATCTAATTTCATCGTGTCACCTCGTCAATATAAACTTGTTACTAAAACATACGTAAATAATAACAAAATAAAATAAGTCGACGTATTAATATATTGCTTAGATGTTGCTTATCACAAGATATAGATGGATATGCACAAAAATGTCTTAGAAAATCGATGTCTCATTTAAAAGGCAAGGGATTAAAATAATTTATATAACATAATATGATAGCGGACAGCGTTATCGGTCCGTTGATGTTAGTCCGAGTCACCGGCTTAGGTTATTTCGCAGCGTTCGCCAGTTCCAATTTTCCAGGAGAGTGGGCTGCCCGCCGATGCCCGCTGATAGCGTGACATGGTGACAGACACCCGGCTCGCGATTAATTACTTTCGCCAACTCCTCTAGGGCTTCTTTCAACTGTCGGGCGCGGTTTGTGTTACAGGTTTTTGCATGTGAAACTTTGAACGGAACGTGACAAATTAAAGGTTCAGCCGTGGGGCGGCACTCGAGCCGTTGTCTGCGTAATTGTACCAGTTGTGAAGTTAGGCTGAGGGATGGAAGTAAAATATTTCTAAAAACTCGATCAATTTAAAGTTTTTTTTAGGATTTAAATATATAACTGGAACAATGTTCCAAAGATATTTATTTTATTTTTAGTAAAGTAAGTATATTGTAAGAAATTATTGGATAAACCATCAAAAATCTATATACTTTTGTAGTCCATGTAACTTTTACTTCTACTTTTTTATTAAAAGACAGTTAGTTATTGAAGTATAAAAACTCAATTGATTAAATCCCCTCGGTGGATAAAGGCTTCTTGTATTTTCTGCGTTAAAGTTTTAATTAAACGAGGACCCTTAAAATGCGAAAATTGCTTTTGTTTATTGAGTCATTAAAATATATCTTACAAGAAACAAGGTGTAAATTCTCATTTTTGTGTTGTTGTGATGAGTTTTATGAAAAGCAGAAACAACTTATGTAAAAAAAGGCACAAAAATTTAACTGACACTAAAAATCTAATATTAAATATGGAAATTTAGTGAAATCCTGTGTTTTTAGGTATATGAATTTAATATAACTAGATAATTCACGTTGTGTGGCAAGTTGCCAAAAGCGTGGTTTTCACCTTTATGCTTGCTTTTGCTATATATTCAGGATTCGTCGTCGTTTGAATCTAGGAAAGATTTTTTTGTTAGGTCAGTCTTGGCGCATAGGCCCAAGCGTGTGACTGTAACAGTTTGTGGGTTCGATTTCCACTCCGGTAAATTATATATTACAGATATATTCATTTTCTTGCTCTGCTGTTCAGGCGAAGTACGGCGTTGAGTTTCGCCACTCAACACACAATGCCTCCAGAATTCGGCAGGAAATTGGGAGCGGAGTGCCATAACACTAGGCCCCTTCTCCCTTCCCGTCTTCTTGCGGGATACAGCGTGAATCTGAAAGAAACACATATTTAAGGTTAATTGTTAAAACGGCCATTATTAATTCGACGCACGTACCTTCTAATTAAACACTTTAGCTCGTCTAACTTTGTTTATCTCGCAAAGCTTATAAAGAATGAACACCCTAATTGAGTATTAGGTATAGCTTTGAGATGCAAATGTTTGTGGGCAAGCAACACGTGACGGCCTACGCCGGCCTCCGCTAAACAATATTAGGTTCACTTACATAGAGTAATGTATGTTCGTGTATGTAAATTAGAGCATAAATAAATAATAATTTACATTTAAGAAATATTATTCTGGATCGAGAATTATGATTATTTTTAACATTTTTAAAGTGTTATTCCAGACTTAGGAAAGAAAAATACGTATTTAGAAAACGTATAAAAAAATGAACGTAGCGGGAATCGAACCTGCGTCTCCTGGAAAGCGACCAGATTTTTACAAATTTCCGCTACCCAAAGATAATTACTACTTAGAATTATCATTTGGCAAGATCAAATGATATTTATTAAATATTTTTTACATTTTTAACGTATTATTCCATATTTGGGAAAGAAAAATTATTTTTTTAGAAACCTATAAAAAAGTGAACGAGCGGAAAATGGTAGCGGTGTTTGTACCCACACCTGTTGTATACCGTCCAAGCTCTCTCTCTGACCACTAAGCCTACTATAACATCAGGCTATTTTAATATTCTTATACGCTTTTTCTACACTATTATGAAAAAAAGGTATCTAATTAAACTATATTACGATTACGATATGATTTTATTATTTAGACTTTAATTCCTTTTGAAAGCATTTAATACATTAAGATTCGGGATAAACAAGGTCAAACTTTCTTGCTATTAGGTTAACAAAAATATCATTAGTCTTTACTTGCACGCAACTGACACATTAAAGTTGTGATCAATCAATTTATAAAAATCGCTGTAAGGTAGGTGAGCTATGTAAGGCCCAGTGCCTAACAAGGCCCATATTTTAAATATCCAAAACTACAAAGTTAAGCGGATTGAGCTCTCGTCGTCGAGTGTCTAATCTTGAATGGCCGCCGTATCCATAGCAACCGCCGTGCTGTGGCGAACCTGTTGGAACTTGTAGTCGATAGAAGGCAGCGCGAGCGCTCCTACGTACGTTCTTATTAAATTTCGACGTACAAAAACGTAAGTATTTTCAATATTACTTAGTTAATTTTTATTTTAATTATATATAGTGGTTTATTAGCTGTTTATTCATGTTATTTTAAAAATTTGACAATAAAATTGATTACTATATTTTTTTTATTATTTTTTTTGTACGAGGTTACTATAGTAACCTAGTAAAGCCCACTAGGAATCGACCTGGGCCTTATTATGACTATGTAATATTAAAGGTTGTTTTATTTCCATATTTCAGTAGAATTATGGAACTAGTCAAAGAATCAGCATCTAAACTAAAACAAAAACGTGCAAATTGGTCTGAGAATCAGATCACTTGTGCTGTGATGGCTGTAGAACGGAAAATTCTTTCCCAAAGAGAAGCTGCTAGAAGATATAACATTCCACGAACATTAAGGAATCACTTAAAGACTGGTTCATTGGAAAGGAAATTAGGTCGATCGGCCACATTAACACCAGAACAAGAAGAAGGTTTAGTGGGTAAAATAATACGCTAGGCTGAATTGAGAATAGCGTGTCAGCCGGTGTTCCACAAGGATCGGTGCTGGGTCCGATCCTCTGGAACATCGGCTACGACTGGGTGCTGCGAGGCGGCACCCTGAGGGGGATTAAGGTCCTCTGTTACGCCGATGATACGCTGGTCTTGGCGCAGCAGAGAACCTATCGGGAGGCGGCCATATTGGCTACGGCCGGGGTGGCTGAAGTCGTGGGCCGCATCAGGCGGCTCGGTTTGGAGGTCGCTCTAAACAAGTCCGAGGCTCTATATTTTCATGCTCCTCGAAAGGGCCCACCATCTGGGGCCCCCTCTACGGCGCTCCCTTATGGGCGGACGCCCTGAATCGGCAAAACATCGCCCTGCTGCGACGTGCGCAGAGGGTGATGGCCATCCGGGCGATACGGGGGTATCGGACCATCTCTGGTGAGGCAGCGTGCGTGCTGGCCGGAGTCGTGCCGTGGGACCTGGACGCGACGTCTCTGGCGTCGGCCTATTGCCGGCGTCGGGGCCTCGCGTCCGGGGCCGTGGCAAGCCCAGCGCGCACCGAGGAGGAGCGGGAAGCCGCGATAAGAATGTGGGAATCCCGGCTGGCGACACCAACTGCCGGCCGGTTGACGATCGAGGCTGTTCGTCCAGTGTTCCGCCAGTGGTTAGCGCGGCGTCACGGCGTCCTAACCTTCCGCACGACACAGGTACTCACGGGGCATGGTTGCTTCGGGGGTTACCTGTGTCGGATCGCCGGGAGGGAGCCCGACGCTCGCTGCCACCACTGCGACGACTGCCTCGATGAGACGGCCCAGCACACGTTGGAGGTGTGCACTGCCTGGGCGTCTCAACGTCGCGCTCTGCGCGACGTCATAGGGGACGACCTCTCCCTGCCGGCCGTGGTCAAGGCCATGGCCGGCAGCGAGACGTCGTGGGATGCGGTCTCCTCCTTCTGCGAGGCAGTGGTGCTCGAGAAGGAGTCTGCGGAACGGGCGAGGGAGGCTATTGCCGAACTCGCCATCCGCCGTAAGAGACCGGGTCGCCGGAGGGCGGCACACGATCGCCGCCTTCCGCCCTAATGAGCCAGAGGGCGGTCAGCTTGGGGAAGCTGGCCGCCTACTAACCTGGCCCGAGTAGTCGCGCGCAGGATGCTCCCGCGCGCTACTCCGAGCAGGCCGTCGAGGGTGACCACACACCCTTGACTCCGCGACGTGCCTTGCAGGCTCCCGCCGCCGCGTTTCGCGGACGACTATTGTCCCCGCGTCTCGCGGCCAGTGGCGGTCGAGGAGGAGCACCGTGAGGTTTTAGTGGGTATTCGGACGGCCTAACATCTGCCAGTCCGCGAGTCCCACATAACCGCGCTCGAGTCCCCACTCGGGCCGGTATCCGTAACATAATTTCCTCACGAAAAAAAAAAAAAAAAAAAAAGGCTGAATTGAGAATGCCCCTAACACCTAAACTTGTTCGAAAGCAAGCATACGTTTTTTGTACCAAAAAAAAACATACTTAATCGCTTTAGTGATGCTTGTTTTACAGCTGGAAGAAAATGGCTTAATTTATTTCTAAAACAGCATCCTCAACTAGTTCGGCGAAAATGCCACATGATGAACCCAGCAAGGGCCCAAAAATTGAATACATTTATTGTCATTAAGAACTGGTGCTGCTACTCCTACCCCAAGCCAACTAAGTAAGGGAGCTTTTGATTTCAATAATGAAAACCACAACCCAATGCTGCCTTTTCATGCAGGAACTCCTGCTGTCGATCCTTTAATAGATCAAGCCAGCAATACAAGAGCGAACAAGTTTTCAAATACTCATTCCAACACCAAAAATCCTTAATATAACCCAGCTGTCCCACGAAAGAAAGCATTAAATTATAAGGGTCAACAAGTAACAAAAGATTTATTTGCAATAAAAAATGAAAGCACGCCTTCTACGCAGCCAAAAGGAAGGCCAAAGACCATCAAAGATAGCGGTCAGAAATCTGGAGTGACTAGAAAGAAGCAGTAGTCATTAGCTGAAACTTGGTATTGTCATGCTTGCAAAGAAGATAAAACGTTGCACATGAGGCAATGTAGATTATATGGTGCCTGGTACCACGAGATGTGTGTTGGCTTTGATTCAAATGATGAGTTTTTCGAATGATGAGTTGTAGCATGCATTATGAAAAATTAATAAAAAAAAAATTTAGGATTTTAAGAGCAATTACTGAAGAGTTTATTATAGTTTAGTAAATGCCAAGACTGATTCCTATTTCTTAATTACTGTTACTAAGAAGTTCCTATTTTATTTTATTTAAAGTGTAGGTTTTTTAATAGTTGTGGTTTGTTTCTGAAATTGGAAAACTAAGACAGATAACAGTGTCATCTGGAGTATTGAATATCAATGATAACGTAATTCTTTCATATATCCTAAGAAGGCCCAGGTATGGCTTTATTAAGGAACAGTGGTTTAAATAAGGCCCAGAAGTCACTTTTTTAAAAAGAGCTTATATTTAATAGTTAACATTGTTGTCTGAAACAAAACTGTGATTTATATGTTGACTATTGAATAAATGATTGAATAAACACTTTTGTTTTACTTCAACACTCATAGGTTGTTTATTATACTTAGAAACAAATAAGGTGGGCCTTACATGGGCCAGGTACCTTATATATACATATACGCATATTATTAATTCTAACCCGTAATAAAGGGTATTAAGGTTTATTTTTCTCCTTTAATTCATTTTAATTGCCAGGGACCAACCCCTTCAATCACTTTAGTTACAAATTGACAGCTGGCGCTCGCTTTGATGTAATTGACGGGCTAATTCTTAAGCGTTACGCCCAGTGACACCGTCTCGAGTGTCTTTTAAAGCGGCATTTTAAATTTCACTTTAATACGAATATATTTAAATATTTTTGAGCGAATAAAATCAGTTTCACGCTGTATCCCGCATATAGTAGCGTGGTAGGTTGAGGGAACCTGATGTTAAAACATTCCGTTTCCTACTTTCCGCCAAATTTTTCGAGGCGTTGCGTGTTGAGTTGCGGAACTAAATGCCTGGCTTCCTTGGTGTGTTAGCGAAGAATCGAAATTAATTATAACTAATAATTCATTCCTCTGAGTGGGAATCGAACCCGCAACCGCTGCGTATCAGTCACACATTTGTGCCCCAGCGCCACGACGGCATCTATGAACAAATATACTGACTTAATGTTATTATAGTTGGAATATCTTAATATTAATTTGATAGAGTTTACACTAACAAGTATAGCAGACTAAGAACGTGCTAGTTACAAAAGCAAAATGTGATAGTGAAAAGCTTGTTACAGCAACGCTGCAAGGGTAATGCGAGTAGGAAACAGCCAGGTGATTGTTTATATCGTTTGAAGAGAGCCTGCGCGTCAAGGACAAAGTACTCACGCATTTCCGATTAAACCTTCTATATTACCCCCATCCAGCTCTTATCCTGTCACCCTCGTCTCGATTTTTCATACGCGTCTACCATCCATACTTCAGCTCACTTGATTTGCGGAGCACGTACACTTGACCACCCTACCACCTTGAAAAAACACTCGAATTTCAACCCTGTAGTAAGGCAATAAGTGGTTATGAAACAGCAAAAATATCGCTAGCTCCGCATACTAGCTTGTAAGGGCCGTGTTATGCTTTGTGGCGACAACGTTCCTTTCACCATATTGGGAGAGTAAATCGAATAGCCTCGTGGTGCCACATCGTTAGTTGTAAGAATGAATGCAACGACCGGACGCGGTCTGGTCGCATTTCAAACAAGTCAATTGATATAAATGATACTTGAAAGGCATACCTACTTCCAAGATAATCCTGGCTGGCGTAGAGAATTTGGAAAATTTATTTAATATTTATATTTTGTATTTTTCTTTATTAACTGTAATTTATATAACTCTATAGTATAACTAATAGGAAAAGATTTGTCTTATGTCAATATGGTAGGCAGAGGGAACTTAGTGTTAAGACACTCCGTTTTCTGCCGATTTTTGCCGCACTTAGCCTCGCTTCTTTATTTTAAAAAATAATTTAAAAAAATAAAGTAAATGCATTTTTTGTTTACAACATTCATTAAAATAGGTAAATTGGCTGTAGTTAAGCTGTAAAGTGATCTGATTATAAAGTTCTTTAAACTGTATAGAATAATATAATTGCATTTGTAAAACAATAAAAACAATAAGCTTTTATTGTTTTAGTGTAACGACCACAATTCAGCATTTTAAACGACGTGTGTGGCTTCAGTGAATTGTTTACATTTTATTATTTCGCTTAACCAGTTTTATTGCTGTGACAGAAATCATATATAGCTTATAAATTAAATTAATAACAAAGAAGTAGGTATTTTTTTTATAATAAAAAACATAATTAAGTTGAAAATTTAATATTAAATATATACAGCGCCAGCGTTTATATGACTTTTCGATAGATTTTTCTGTTTAAAACTATAAGAAAATTTTGCAACTTTGCTCTGTGCTCATACAATTTTGATGGATAAACAAAGAATGAATACATTATATCAAAAACTATACAGTGTGTTTGCGATGCGTGCATATCTCCATTAAGCCCGCACACTTCACTGCCTGAGGGCTCTTTCAAGGCCTGTCCTTTGTACACGCAGACACGCTGCAACACGCTCCCATTAATTGTAGTCACGGCACAAAACATGCACATGTTGTATCTCACCACAGAAGAGTCAGTTCATCATAACATGTGAAAATATTGCTTGACAATAACTATATATTATTTAAGTTTAATAACAGTTCCGACGTCGTTGTGGCATAATGGCGGAAGCTCATGATTGTAAACGAGAGAGTTGTGGGTTCGATATGTAATAAAACTAATGAATAGCTGGGTCGGTAGAGATAACCTATTAAAAATTGCGCTCTCACAGGTTCCCGGGATTTGAACCTGTGTCTTTTTACGCCTAATATTAATAACCTATCTCCAACGTCAATCTTAGATTGTTTCATATATCTATCCAATCTCTAGATTGGATAGATGTATGAAACAATCTAAGATTGACGTTGGAGATAGGTTATTAATATTGGACGTTAGATAACACATCTAATGGCTGATATGATAAGTATTATTTTCATATATATAATTAGCTATTTAATGTGAATTTGTTGAAATCCGAATTAGTAATATTTAATTTCACAGTTAACTGAAAATTATAATTGTTATATTATGTACATGCGGCCACATAATTTCCATTATCAAATCCCTTGACGACTGTTATGTTGATTAATCAAATAATTGACTAATGCTATGATAATATTAATTATTAACTATACTAATATCCACTTAACATCTAGTTTTGATATTTAAAGGCCCTTTACATTAGTATATAGTATTCTGTATATCAGCTTCACGCTGTATCCCGCACACAGCAGGGTAGGCAGAGGGACCTTAGTGTTAACACACACCGTTCCCCAATTTCTGCTGAATGTGTCTAACACTCTGTGAATCAAAATTATCTCACTGTATCTTAAATATAGGTACTTAACGCTGTACTATTCTAACAATATCGATAACAGAAATATTTTCCTTGCTCACAGATCTCCGAATTCGAGACATTGTGTGTTGAGTGGCGGAACACAACGCCACTTTAAAATATTACATAATCAACCCAAGTATTACATAATAATAATACTATAACAATTTAAAAAAATATATAAAAAAATATTTATCTAAAAATCGAGTAGTACCTACTAGGCATCGCTTATTCTATGCCACACTAGGTCGACCTTTTAATTTTTACCCTTCCTTACCTTTCTATTCATCCTTTTGTCAGGTAAACAAAGAGTACTAAGAGAAACGTGACTAAACACAGCGACGAACTTTATCTTAAAACGTACAAATTGTTACTTACTGGATTTAAATGTATAACAGTTGCACAGTAGATAAATAAAAAAATTATGCGTCGCATGTATCCCTTCCCCTTAGCTTCACACTGTATCCTCCAGATAACATGGTAGACACAGGGAACCTAGTGTTAAGACCAACGCACCTGTACCTCCGCTGGTGCTACACGAGGTCGTGAGCGGCGGTGATCACTTACCATCAGGTGACCCGTACGCCTCTTTGCCTTTTTCCATAAAAAAAACATTCTGCCGCTTATTTTCCGCCAAATTTTTGAGGCATTGTGTGAGTGACGGATATAAACGCCGCGTTTTTCCTCGTTAACAAAACAAAGAAACTGTTTGCGCTTGTGCTTCTGTGGCCACGACTGATTTAAATTTTAATTATTTTATATAATATATAAAAATTTAACTACATTAAAGTTAATGAAGTATAACAATAAGTTTCTCAAAACGCATTATAATCAGCTTCTACCAGTTCACCAGTTCATCGCGTAGCAGCGTATTAGGTAACCACAACAAAAGCGAAGTGAGCGTAAATAAATCAAAACTTACCAACCTGTCAGAGCGAAAGTTCCCGAGATAAGCAGTGAGGTGTTCATTATGGATAAAATAAGTTTACGACCTGACTAATGACCTCACATGACTTATGAAATAACCGATTAAATGTGAGAATAGAAAATATGGATTGTTTATATACTTCGTATTTTAATTAATTTAATAATTATACAATATTGTATTATATTTAGGACTATGGCGCAGAGGCATGAACTAGGAGAAATTGCTCATCACGCAATGTCTCCAGAATTCGGCATTCGGAAAGTGGGGAACGGAGTGTCTTAACACTAGGTACCCTCTGCCTACCCTGCTGTGTGCGGGATACAGTGTGAAGCTGATTTAATTTTTTTTTATTTCCTCGCTCTGGTAACGTGCCAGGGCGCGACGTTGAGTTCCGCCACTCAACACGCAGTACCTCCAGAATTCGTTGGAAACTGGCGAACAGAAGTGTATTAATGGCAACGGAGTGTCTTAATTCTGATACAATAAGTCGTCTTTGAGAGTCGCAAATTATAGGCAGAGCGATTTTTCCTCTTTACTTTCTTTTTGAAACATATATGTACAAAAATTGCAATATGCGTCTTATAAACTATATAGAAACTTAACTTAATCTAAATTAATAGTTTTAAAAAGTCTTTTAGAGAAGGCCATATCGTATATTTGCGTGAGAGTAAATAAGGAAAAATATTTAGGTAATATTCATAATAATTTACCTTGTTTACTTCCACGAACACCAAAATATGTGTGATGAGATTTTCAATTTTTTATGCATATTTTATAGATTTTATAGTCAGTTTTATAGGTTAAACGAACTTTAAACCAATTCACCACTTCGGTACTAAAGTAAACAGTAGTCATAGCTGAAGCTTTAGAGAATTTTGCAAGTAATTTATAAATCAAACTTGAAACTTAATAAAAACTCTTTACATGTCCAATGTAAATACACAGGCTTTACTGTAGAGCAGGGGTTCCCAAACTTTTCTTGATCAAGGACCACTTTTATATTGCATATATGCATGTAGGTATTATAAAAATTACCTATGATAATGGCCGGACGTGGCGCAGCGGCACGAGGTGTGACTGCAAAACCGACTGGTTGTGGGTTCGAATCCCACTCGAGGAGATGAAATATTTACTTAAATATATATTTCCATTTCTTCGCTCTGGTGTCGAGGTTAAGCGCGGCGTTGAGTTCTGCCACTCAATACGCAATGCCTCCAGATTCGGCAGATATTCGGCAGAAAGTGGGGAACGGAGTGTCTTAACACTAGGTTCCCTCTGCCTACCCTGCTGTGTGCAGGATACAGCGTGAAGCTAATTTAATTTTTAATTTAATTTAATAATCAAACAAAAACGTCGCCTCACCATCCCTAGTCATAAAATTAAAATCGTTCGCGGACCATATTTAGGCTTCTGCGGACCACTGGTTGGGAACCAGCGCTGTAGAGCTTGCTCAATGATGAATTATTGAAAAGTTATTTACTTAGCTCTCTTCAATCCACCTTTTCAATTTTACTTGTGATATACTCTTTAATGTGATTGGAATTTTCCTTTAAAAAAAATGTATAGTGTTAAAGTACCTGTCGTAGTGAGATTATGTTTTATTTTATTTTACCGTGTATGTATTATAATATGTATTTTTTTCTAGCATTACATAATAGTGTTTATTTTTTTATATAAATGTATAATTTAATGTCGTATTATAAATAATCATGTGTTATCTTTGTGAGAAGGTATGCAGAAACTAATAAAATTGCTTAATCTGCCTTTAAAACGCAATGAAAAATTAATATTTACTGTTGACCACTTGTAACGGTTTTAGTATAAAATTCATAGAATTCAGCTATACCTGAATTAAAATAAAAAAATAAATAAATCAGATCACGCTGTATCCCCGCACACGGCAGAGGGAATTCTAGTGTTAAGACACTCCGTTCCCCACTTTCTGCGGAATTCTGGAAGCATTGCGTGTTGAGTGGCAGAACTCAACGCTACGCTTAACCTCGACACCAGAGCGAAGAAATGGAAATATAAATTTAAGTAAATATTTCATCTCCTCGAGTGGGGATCGAACCCACAACCATTCGGTTTTACAATCACACCTTGTGCCGCTGCGCCACGACTGGCCGCATAAAATTCATAGAATTCAGCTATACATGAATTATATCTCGTAAATTATACGATTCGAAAAACATTGATAGGTTTATAAAATTTATAGAGCTTTACAAACACAGTAGTAAATAATATAATAGTATCGTTAAAAATAAACGTAGGTTTTTAATTGCGTACGATAGTCGTTTTAATGACTATTGTACGTAATTTTATGCATGTTGAAATAAAATTTGTGTTTATCTGATTAATTGATGGCAGAAATATTACGATCTTTTGTAATTGTCACACCGTAAATATTGTGTTGTTTAAATTTTGAAAATCAAATGTTTTACATTAATAATTCTCTTAACCATAAACTTAAATGTAATCGTTTGTAATAAATAATGATTTTTACTGAGTGTTACGACACTCCGTTCCGCACTTTCCGTCCAAATTTTTAAGACATCGCGTGTTGAGTAGTCCCATAGTGGGAGTCGAACCTGACACGACATCACGATGTCGTATTTATTAGCTTTAGTTAACACTGTGTCAAGTATATCTTCAAATATATATTTCCAAGTTGAATTATATTATAAATTAATTAAAACAAAAGTCTTATTGGATGATGATAAAAATGGATATAATGATCCATTAAACATATTTACATATATATACATAGCTCTATTTTTAAATAAAATAAACTTCATAAAATAATTTCATTTAGGTAAACTTATCTGTCAAAAGTTATTTAGTTTTTTTTTCTTAAACAAATGTATAACCGATTTTTGTGAATAAGAAGTGCGCACATAATTATTTCGCTCATTAAATATCTTTTAAAAAGCCCAGCGCAGGTGCCTTACCGAGATTTAGTTTATTATCCTTGTCAGAGAGCACAGAATCCGGACTCTCTCATTAACATTTAAACAAGTTTTATGTAAATGAATAAAAACCGGACCGAAATCGTAGATTGAATTGAGAAAAAAAAACATTTCTTCTTAATTATTTCTTTTATAAAAGGCATGACAGTTGTCTTGTGAATATAATTGTATCTAAATCTATAAATATATAAAAAGTTCGTTACCTAAATTTGATTAAAAAGTAAATTTTAAGTACTTAACAGTCATTAAAAGTTGATTTCGCAATGTATTATTGAAAAAATGTTTTATTTATATTCTTCTTTTGCTTTGTTCGAAATAAGGGTTTTAAAGAAGCTTTCACAATGCAATCCCCAATAACAAAACATGTAGGTATACTATGTCGTTCGATGATTTTCGATTAAGAACGTTATTAGAGTTAGCCCTAGTGCTCAGCTCACATTCAATATAAGCTTTTATTATTGACCTATAAGCAATATTAGGGTATGTATTGGCCAATCAAACTTCTACATATTCAAATGGTACAACCCCTTTAGTTTAAAACCACCCATTCCTCTCTGCCCTCATATTAAAATTAACCGTATATTCGATTAATTGTTTTCAAGTAATTTGTCAGTAGAGGCCAGTCGTGGCGCAGCGGCACGAGGTGTGACTGTAAAACCGACTGGTTGTGGGTTCGATCCCCACTCGAGGAGATGAAATATTTACTTAAATTTATATTTCCATTTCTTCGCTCTAGTTTCGAGGTTAAGCGCGGCGTTGAGTTCTGCCACTCAACACGCAATGCTTCCAGAAATCGGCAGAAAGTGGGGAATAGAGTGTCTTAACACCTAGGTTCCCTCTGCCTTCCCCGCTGTGTGCGGGATACAGCGTGAAGCTATTTTTTTAGTTTAAGTAATTTGTAACGCTGTCACATACGTTTTCTAATTTAGGTTTATTTAGCTACATGAGTATACCTAAGTATACATTTAATTCAAAAGTCTAGAATAATCTATTCAACGAATTAGATGGGTATCGGTTTTCTGTCTTGAGCATAACCGATGCTTCACTGGAGCGTACAAAGTTATGTCAAGCTGTAAACTACATCAATTTTCGATGTGCAATCGTGAAAACAGAATTGAATCGGAAAGACATTTTCAGTCAGTTCATACACTACATTCGAGTTATCACCTTAACTGATTGGATTTCTCCTTCCTTTGCTGGCGTGTGAAATAACACGTCACTCAAATACAACCGATAATAAATTCAATTTTCTCTTTCCACGCCGTCGGAACGAGACGACCGGACAGGATTAAATGCGTCCCGTTCGCCTTTTGTTTGGCACAATTCCGCATTCCCTTGATGCCTTTTTTGGATTTTTTTTGCTGTTTTTTAGCAAAGTATCAGCGAAGCCGAATATAATGAATACATGGAGAATTTAACTTTAAAGCATTATCTTTTGAATTAGCAATTATAAGTATTGTTGTAAGGTTACTTTGAAACAGAACACAAAAGGATAAGAACAAGAAGTAATCAAAATAAACATGAAAGGAACAAGATTCAGAATTGCACTACACGACCATGTGTCATCGAGATAGGTATCTGATAGTTGTATCCATACCAAATGTAAACACCTCATGAATGTTGGAATAAAGCTTGGAAAAGACTGTAAAGTTTCATCAGTTACTTATGCGATACAACATTGTATCTGAATTCAATATAATATAAAGTATATGATTTATTATTGCATTATATTAGCTGTTTTATTTATAAGCAAAATAACAAAAAAAAACATTGGAAACCATAGGATATTGGTATTTATAACTCTCCTTTTTGCACTTGAGCTTATAGTTTGTATTAATTGCAAAAATCAGTAATTTTAAATATTTTAACCTATTTCTAAACTATAGAACAAAAAAATTAGTCCAATGCTTACTCCCTGCTGAATTCCGTGGCAGGAGAAGAATAACTAATGTCAAGACACTCTTTTCTTCACTTTCTGCCCGAATACAGAATATTTATTGCCTGGGATGTTTATTACATACCACCTATTTTTAATGTAAGAATGTTTTACATTGAAATGGTCTATACCTAGAGTCTAAATTACTACTCATATGTAAATTAAACCTTTAAACAGAAAATACCAATTTATTACTTATCAGGATGGATGTTTTCATTTTAAATCGGATCGCACTAAATTAAGAGATTAAAGTACCTACATACATACATAGGCAATCATTTGCAGGATATTACCGAATTCCCTCAAAATCCGGGAAGGGACGTCTGCCCATTAGGATTTTAAATTGAATTACCTAGCGGACTAAGATCGTTCAATATCGAGTTTACGAAGGACGTCATTTTTCGATATTAAAGAATATATATATTCTTGACTTGTTTTTAAACTAGAATAATAAGGAAACCTTATTTGTTGTAATGTATTTTAGTAAGCATATAAAAAAATACACACCTTATGGAGAAAAAACTATATTTAACCACAAAACTTATTGAAAATTCACTTTCTGCCCAAATAGTGACATGTTCCTGCCTGGGCTCAGAATCTACAACCACAGCATTTAGTTAATACCACCGAACTGAACCTCTACGGCCATAACATAAAATATTAACGAAGTTTAAATAAACAGTCAGTCATGTTTGATATTTAATCGTTTTGACAATAAAGCAATTTCACGTTTCATTTCAATACCACACGCTTGTCTGACCAATGATCGTGCTGCGTCTCATGTGATAATGATCTCTCATTCGTCTCACAAAGGATACGACCCGATTTCTAAAACTTAAAAGTAAACATATGGGTTTTATTTATTATGTTTATTTATGATTCATTTTGTTGTTTTGTTTTAGTGTTCTTCGGATTTGATAAACAAAAATTTTTTTTTAATTTAGTAGGATAGGCAATGGTAATTTAGTGGTAAGATACTCCGTTTTCCACTTTTCGCCCATTTTTGAAACACTAGCATACTGAGTGGCCGAACTGAACGCTACACTCTGCCACAACAGAGAAACGAAAATAATTCAAGTATTCAACGCTAGTTTCGTTTTATTCTATATAAAGCTTGAACTTTTAACCACTATATAATATAACACGATTATTCTATAATTGAAAAATAAACCCCGCGCCATATTATGCTAATTTCCATGCGTAACGTGACATCGTAACTACGTTGCTCAGGCCGCAATAATTCCAAATAAAACGTTGTAAAAATTTTTATTTAGTTATATATTTGAGCACGAATTCACTAATACTTCCGCACGCTGTCACGAAATTTCTTTTTATGAGACGTGGAGGCGAATTTGCTGTGGGGTACTTTATTCTTGTTAAATGAAACAAGAAGCACTTTACTTTTGTTAAATTTAAAATATTTACTATATTATGTTTTTGCGCTGTATAGCGTATATCAGGGTCGCCACAGGGGGCCTAGTGTTAAAACACTCCGTTCTCCATTTCCCGCTATATTCTGAAGGCATTGCATGCTGAGTGGCGGAGCTCAACGTCACGGTTTTCCTCGACACCAGAGAGAAGAAATTAAAGTATTAAATATTACATTTTCATTTTAAGAATTTTAGTATTTTAATATATGTTCTTGTTTATGGAATATACAAAAAAAACTTATGAACAGTTGTAATCAACTGGAACCTGTATAAATAAAATATGACCAACGCGATATATTCTTAAGGATGAACACCATAAACGGAATAAGGGCGGACTCGTTTGAAATCTAGTCTAAAGTCAAGCTGCGACCATTCCTGGCCACATCTTGATACCAGTGACAATTCAATAAGAACTTTAAAGATAAGCCCCATTACAAATATCACCTGACAGTATGGACGACAAGACACATAAAAATCTTAGTGGGAGTTCAGGTCGGAATGTAGTAGAAACCAATATTGAGCGGATTATAAAGTTGGAAATCGAAAACCAGCACCACGCTAGGTAGCTGTGTACGTGTGAGTTTATATCTTGGCTATCGTCAAAGTTAAATGTTATGAACCTTTGGTTGTTGGGACGTTTGTCACTCGCTTAGAAATGCATAAAGAGCATCTTGCTTGTAGAGAATGTCGTTGGATTTATTTTGTGGTGAAACAAATTTACGGTGGAAATTAAATAGTAATATAATGTTGAATTTATAGTATTGTACTAAAACTTTAATGTTATTTTACTATTATTTTTGAATGATTGTTATATAGTAGCAGTATTATGGCACTGTTCGATTTTAAATTAATGCTATAGATATATTCTCTTGTTAATTATAACCAACTTCTCTTTGTTGCAGGTAAGAAACCATATATTGAATCCAGTGTACTTAGAAATTTCATCTCAGAAAATATAATGAAACTTTATGAAGGATTTTCCTTTGATCCCAACATTTACATGTGAAGGTAAGATTGTTGAAAATGTTGAAAATACTAATGCGTTAGATGATAACTGTGCAATAATTATATAAACGATACTGAACTGTTGTCAACATTAAAAGCTAAAATGAGAAAAACATAAATAGATATAGAAAATACAATTAACGCTATACTTATATAAATTAATCCGACGTCGATTCAACAATTTTATGATATGTTAAAGAGTACAATTTTAAACTTCTACTAGGACTTACGACACTAATGCCGTTAAAGTGATAGTGGATTTTCAAATTCAGCTTAATCTTTATGTTATATTCTTACTAAAAGCTAAGCTTTTTACTTGGATATTATCCAAGTCGTTTTTAAGTGACTTTGATTAATGATAGTTATACTTTTATAATATTAGTCCCTTGTACCTATTAATATTTCAACGTTGGTCAGGATTATTATACAGTCCGAGGTGAACTAGGGAGATGTACCTTTGAAGTTGCCGCCTTGGTCGGTGGTCTACCAGAATTCTCTTTTATTTTCAACGACATTTCACATATGGCTTCCGTTCCATTTGTATATTATCGTTCGCCGTTAAAGTGATTGTCCATTGTTAGTAGCTGAACGCTTTAAAGTTCATTAAGGAATGATCTATTTGATTGAAGAAAATTGCATAACCGTTCAAAAGAAGTTTACAGGAAAGGCTAAACCTACTTTTATGCAGATGAATCAATGTTTCAGTTTTTTCATATACAGGCACATTTTTTAAATTGTTTTGTACAAAATAGTTTTCGGGATCTCTGTTAACTGCCCTATTAGCGTATTTGGAGCTACGCCAGTGTGCAGCCTTTGCCAAGATTTTTTTAATTTAACAAAAATTGAGATTGATTGTCTAAGTAAAGTGGCTGTTAACTTAAGAAGTATCTAATTTTAATTAAAACACGCTAGATATTTATAGTTTATTAAATTAAGCATGTATGAATTATTATTTTTTTTAACCCAACGGTACAGCGTTCTTATTAATATGTTAGATACACTAGCATGAAAAGAACCACAAAGCCCACTAAATATGCAAATGATCCTAGCGGCACCGCATTTCTCCTTTAGGCATAATTTGGACTGTGGTCTGTACCCGTACAACTATTCTCAGATTTACATGTAAAATTATAAAGCAAGAATATATTTAATAATAAATTTTACTAATGTTAGTTATTTCTTTAGCCTATGTACCAAAATATGGGCGAAATGTCAAATAGACATTTCCTGTTGTAATTCGACATTGTAGACAAGTTAAAAGGATTTCTCTATATTGAAATATTTACAAGAGACTTAACAATGTTATTCTTTGCCTGACAAGCTTGAGAAGACGCGAGTGATCAATCATTCGAAAGGCCGAAAGTAGCACATCTACTCGTCTATAGCAATCTATTTTTCAAAGCTCTCTCTATCCGAGTCGAAAAAATTTTCACTTACATTTGTCATTCCTTCGTTAGAGCCACTAAAAGAAAAACAAAAGAGAATTTAGTTTGTTCGTTCTATTTACTATGAAGTATGGAATGGTATATGTAGTAGCTTATCTGGATTTTCAAATCAAATTATTATTTTATTAACTTTATATATGAGTACGGTACACGGTGTTTTCGTGTTACATCATATTGTGGTTGTCGGTTCTAATCTATAGAGGGTACTTTAGAACGGAGTTAAATCTCTTGCTTCCTAAAATAGAAAAAAGTGTGAATTAATAAAAATAAAACAAACTAAATATTATAAATATAATTTTGCAATAATATTTACACATAATTATCATTTTGATTATACAAAACATTATTACATACATCCACATCAATCCTTGTTGGGATTATTCGGGATAATACGTATGTCTTCGTTGTCATCTTATTATCTAGAGAGCAAATAACTGGTTTGGGGGATCGCATGAGTCAACACGATATCACTTACTTGACTCATTCGGCAAACTTATTTGTATTGACAATTTTTTTTCAATCGAACCTGTTAGTTGTATACATAATCATATAAACTGCGATCTACACGCGGCTTCGTCCGCTTTATCTAATTATTAGCAATTTTTAAAGAAAATTGTAGCCTATATGTTATTCTGATGTGGAAGCTAAGTTACTGTAAAGTTTCATCTAAATCTGTTCTGTAATTTGCGTAAAAGTGGAACAAACAATCTATCCTTACAAATTTTCATATTAAGATGATTATTAAGAGGAAGATGAAATATTTACTTAAATTTATATTTCCATATCTGCGCTCTGTTGTCTGGTGAGTTGAGTTCTGCCACTCAACACACAATGCCTCCAGAATTCGGCAGAAAATGGAGAACGGAGTGTCTTAACACTAAGTTCACTCTGCCTACTTTGCTGTGTGCGGGATACAGCGTGAAGCTGATTATTAGGACGATTTACACAAAACCGTTGTAATGTCTATAACTATGTTGCCTCCATACAGTAGGAACTATAACCCATGTATTGCGAAGTAAGGGTACAAATCTCAAGAAACTTTATTTATAAAGACAGCAAAACGCGGCATATAACGAAAATGAATAGCGAGTAACTTTGATTTCATAACCACTTAACGTTCACGTTTTTACTAGTTTTTACTTACTTCGTCCTGGTGATGAAATTAAGTATAAGTAAGAGTTATATATGACAAATTCTAATTGGGCAAAGTAAGTGAACGTAGGTACAGTGGATTACATCGAAGCCTTTGCCATAATATATAGCTTTATTGACGTTCCCTATAAAAGGCTTAGGCCTAAAGCAAAAATATTTAATTCAATTCAAACCAATAACTCCTAAGATTAGCACCAAACAATCTTCAGCTATATAACACTATTTTAGACACGATAATATACACATTAATAATACACAAAGTTAATAATTACACAAAATTATTACCACGATCTAAACCAGAACAATTAAAATAAATGAACACTTAATCATACTTCAAAAACAATCCGGACCATCATTCTCGTTATATAAATGCCTAATTTTATGGTTCCCCTCCATATGAGTGACAAGCACCATAAATTCCGTACGTAGAACACATAAAAAGTTCAACGTGTAAAGTTGTCACTATACCGTTTCCCTTTATATGATCGTGAGTTAGTCGGCTCCAGTCCTAGAACAGAGAGTTTAATGGAATATATATGAAGTGACTACATTTAAAATTTAAATGAGAACAATATAATATTATGTTGAAACGTTTTAAGGTTTAGTGGTCATAAATTCGATGGTGTTGGATGGTTAGCAAGTATATGCTGAGTTGTTTATGAATATTCTAACATTAATACTTTGATAGACAAATGTTAATCATTGGAAGCTAATGTGTAATTTGTATAAAGATTATTTATTGATCAACATTGGTTGTTTTATTTTGTAATCAAATATTGTATATATTTTATAATCATATAGGCCTGTATATAGGCCAAAGCGCGTTAAGTTCTGCCACTCAACACGCAATGCCTCCAGAATTCGGCAGAAAGTGGGGAACGGAGTGTCTTAACACTAGGTTCCCTCTTCCTACCCTGCTGTGTGCGAAATACAGCGTGAAGCTGATTTATTTATTTTACATTGGCATAGGCCTATCGTGTGCGACTGTAAACGAGATAGGTTTGTAGGTTTGATTCCGCCACTCAACACGAAATGTCTCCAGAATTCGGCGGAAAGTGGGGAATGGAAGTGTTTAAATAAGAACGGGGTGTCTTAACGCTAGATTCCTAGGTTCCCTTTGCCTAAATAAATACAATTATTAAAGTTTTCAGTTTAAATTTTGTCTTTATTTATTAGAATTCGGAAGAATGAAGGATTATTACACACTCAATGAACATTTATTTCGTTCATTTTATAATATAAATATATTATCTATGATATTCTATTTTACACAAAATATCTCAATTTGAAAGCAAATAACTAGAGTGTTTGGACACTCCGCCAGGTACTTTTCGCCTACCCTTTTTGTGCGGAATAAATGATGAAGCTGAAAAAAATCTATTTACTATAATTATACCACGTCCACTGTTCTAAGCCCTCGTAACTTTAAACAAATAAACCGGGAGGAAATAGGCACGTTATGATCGCGTTTTTGTTTTCATTAGCTGCTTGACAAATGATCTGTATAAAAGGGACTGTAACTTTTTCATTTAATATTCCTTTTATTCGATATAAATGATCAATTTTAGGCTCTACTTAATTACTTTACATTTGACCTTTTCCCTTGTTAAACAATGGTATGCCTAATTTATATATGGATTAATTCTGGAATCGTCCTTTTCGTTGTGGTCTCGTTCTTTAAATTTTTCTACAAATCTTATGTTTTATTAGATATGGATTCAAGAAAGAAAAATCGTAAATTGATTTAATATTTTAATGTATCCTCTGCACCTCTGATAAGACACGGTTTCAAGATTTATTGGTACGCTCGAAATTTTAATTGCTATTTTACAACCGCTTTGCTTGAAGTAAATATTTTAATTATTATAGTCACTTCGTCACAGTTGTTAGTTAATATGATGAAATTAAAACGTTTAAGAGTAATAAATCATAAATTATATAGAATGTTGTATTATATGCTTGGTTTTTCTTTTCAAATGTGTTAAATTTTATAAGGCGTTGTATGTTCTCAGTTCCCTTGATGGGAACCAGATAACTAGATTCGTATTAGTATAAAATTACTTAGTATAAAATTACTTTCTTTAGAATACTTTAGTAAACAAATAAGTATATGGCATATTCGTTGCTTATCTTATATGTACTGATTTAATACATAGGTATATAGGTATTGAAAATTATATTACTTTTTAACAGTCCTTGAAACCGCAATGTTATAATCATTATTATTATTAAAATAATGCCTTCTTGGATTCTTCTTTAAGTTTTATCAAATCTCAGTTTGCTCAAATATGAAAGAAATAAATCATTTGTCATCCGAGCGTCTTATGTCGTCGCTTCTCTAGAATCTGTTCTGCAAAATAATCTTTGAAATATTAAAAGGCATTTAATTTTACAAATTTAAAAATCATGTGAACAAATGGCCTTTTAAATGTTAATTTATTGTAAAATATTAGTATGTATTGCTTTCTGTGTAATAAACGTAATAAAATTGGGTTGTGAACTTGACAAAACCAAATTCCCCAATTTAGAAGCTGGCTTCAAAAAAAATGGCCTTCGTTTTTGTAGTTTAAACTTTGAAAATAACACTTCTACTTACGTACGAGTAGCTTACGTGAGTTCTGACTTTGAGAGGTTTTGTTGCCGGCTTTGAGCACGGACAAAGTGTGCTCTCGGTTTCTCTGTGCAAGTATGATGAAAATTAAATATTACTTAAAGAAGAAAGAGGTAAAATGATTTTATTGAATAAAAAGTAGCATTGAAAAACATGTTTAATGATTTATTTTTAAGATCGTTTTTAAATCAATTCTGATTTAAGTTACATCAGACCTTCAAAGCTTTTTTTTTGTTGTTAAAATTTAATCCACCTGTTATTACTATTATATTTGTAGTTATATTTGTTTAAAGTTCAAATGAAGCACTCGATGTAAAAGAATCCAGAATTTCATGTTAATGAGATTTTCTACCGATTTAGAGTATCCAAAAACAGGTAATACGACCCTACCTAGATTATAAATAATAATATTCTTCCCAACGAGAATTGAACCCACAAACTTTGTGTATAGTCAAATAAATACGTGCAAATTACACAACGAAGCTACGATAAAAAAAGGTTCTAATAAAAGAAACATGAAGTAGAATGAGAAACATAAATATCTTTGTTATATTTGAAATTCTCAATGTTAGCCCGACCATTTAGAGATTACTTTTATGAGATTATTTATTTATTATAATTAAAGCGGATACCATCTTACCGTTGACGTCGCTTAAATCTTTTAGGTTTTCTCAAGATTACATGGCGTTCATTGGGCATTGGTACAAATAAAAAGCTATTGACTTTTATTAAAAAAAGTTTTTTTTTTCTTTTATATTTTAATTCAGCATTGATAATGTATGTAGGTATACATTAATATTATATATTGTAAAAAAAATGCATTAGAAGGGCATAAATTTTAAAAACAGGTTTCATTTCAGAACTTTTTTCACTTCATTTTTTGTTTTTATTTTAAAAGAAATATTAGAACTTAAGTTATTAATTTAAATTTCAATACGTACGATTTATGCCATTTTTATTTAAAATGTTTGTAAAAACTGTGCTTATTTCTTAGTAACAAGTAAAAGCTGATAACTTATACCATCGTTCAGAACTACCTCAAGACATCCCATTTATAGAAGAGCTAATCCCATCCGTCAGAGCTAACCTGAGCTGATCCCTATAGATGTATGGTTTTAGACTAACCATGCCGCCTTTATTAGGGTTGCTCATAAACTCCCATTATTCTTAAGTTATAATTAGAAATTTTACAATTACTAAAAAATAAAAAATTTAATCAACTTCACGCTGTATCCCGCACACAGCAGGGAACATAGTGTTAAAACACTCTGTTCCACACTTTCTGCCGAATCCTGAAGGCATTGCGTGTTGTGTGGCAGAACTCAACGCCGCGCTTAACCTCGACTCCAGAGCGAAGAAATGGAAATATAAATTTAAGTAAATATTTCATCTCCTCGAGTGGGGATTGAACATACAACGAGTCGGTTTAACAGTCACACCTCGTGATGCTGCGCCACGACTGGCCTCCAATTACTACAAGCTGGCCCACAATTACTATAGCATATATAAATAAATATGTATTTAATGTTGGTTTTGAAAAAAATGTCAGAAAGATATTTCGTTATCTCTTAACTTAATCACATCTAAAAATCGCCCAAACAATATAAGTGACATTTTATTACGAGCGCAACAAGCGAATTTAGAGCATTAGCGTTAGCGTTTTTTTTAATATCATCCACCATTTACGTCTCAAAATGTATTGAAATCAATAGACCGCTTATAGAATAAAGTTGTCTTTGAGTGTGAGCGGCGAGACTCCCAAGTCATTAATGGCCCAACACTACCGGATAAGATAAGGTTAACTTTCGGTTCCTTTGTTCTTATCATTATATCAAAATATTTTATGTCCCACGATAGTTGGGGATACAAAAATGGGACTAAGTAGTTTAACTAATTGCTTTCTCAGTAGGGGCTGTTATTTATTGTTTGGAAACTTTGTGGAGTGAGTGACAAATAGTAGTGTTTGCTTAAGTAGCAAGTTAATTTATTAGAAACTGGAGTTTTAGTCAACACGTTGTTTTTTAGTATTATTTAAAATAGCCATTTTTTAAACTTAATAAACATAACATGGAATGATCAAAATGTGACATAAAGCATTGCTTGTGTGAAATGTGAACGCATAGTTTTGAAACTTTTCACATATTCAAATATTCAATTTGAATTTTTATTGCCTTTGAGTTTGTTGGTTCAATTCAATTGCTATTTAATTTTTAATTGTATCGTGTAGCTATACAAAAACCCATAATTTTGTCCATTATATGTGTCTTAGTGGCGTAATTTATTTAATTCTAAAATAATATTAAACACTTATTTAGAAGCGACGACGACGCGGTGGTGAGTTCCGTTACTCAATAAGCGATGCCTCAAAATTTCGGCAGAAAGTGGGGAACGGAGTGTCTTAACATTAGGTTCCCACTGCCTACCCTGCTTGGGAGATACAGCGTGAAGCTTAAAAAAAAAAGATAATATTAATCAGTTTCACGCTGGATCTTGCACGGTAGGTAGAAGAAGGAAAATAATGTTAAGACACTCCGTTTTCCACTTTTCGCCGAATCCTGGTGGCATTGCGTGTTAAGTGACGAAACTCAACGCCGCGGTTTGCCTCGACACCTCGACACCAGAGCGAAGAAATGGAAATATAAATTTAAATAAATATTTCATCTCCTCGAGTGGGAGATCATATTAAATGTTACAAAACACGTTATTATTGGATAGTGTTTCACAAAAAAAATACTGATGGCGATTCATGTCACCTGTCAATTTGCGGCCAACGAGTACACGCGGGAGGTTATTTTTGTTCGGACATACCACAAAACCCCTTTTGATTGAAGTCTGAAGGAATTTTCATATTGTGAGCAGATACCAATTTTGATCATGTTACACTATAAACCAAATTAATTCAATTTTATATAATATATGTATGTAGTGTATGTAGGTTTCACTCTCCACATACATTTATGCATAAAATTGACAATTGTAGACTGCCAAATCATCTTTTTACAGACCAAATTCACCGATTTAAGACTTAAATTCGTGTTTTTTACTTAAATTTTTACCTTCAAATTTACATTTTTACTCTTCAAATACATTTAAAATATAGAAATTAAAATTTTATTCATTTGGAAATAAAATATTGAAAACCATATTAATAAGTCTATGATTTGTTAAACGACTCTATAATAACGATATGCATGGCTTATCTTTAGTAATATAAAGTTTATAATACATTACAAATCAACAGTTATAGGTATGTACATTTGATTTCGTGCTGAAAAAGCTGGATATAGTAAATTTTAGTTTAATTTTTTATTCATATAGAGTGTAATATAATTTTAGATTCTACTTATCTATTCTGCATAACATTTTAATATTTGCAAAGAAAACTAAATTTCATTTGAAAATGAACAATGATTTATAAGTAGAAAATATAAAACTTTTAATCGTAAAACGTAAAAGTATTAAAAGCCTCTAGTATTTATATAAGCCGAACTCGACAAGTGCTTACGGAGCACAATCACTCACATCAGTCGACGGCAAATTGCGTATCGATGTTACCACACTGTGATTTCACGCCCACTTTGTGTTAATTTATGCCAATATGCGGAAAGGCGACAGATGAGCGAAATTCCGTGGAATTTTCGGTATGCTTGTATGGCTGACTTGAAAGGGAAGTCATATACTGATTGATGTGTTTATTGTTGATGTATGTTGTTGTAGTTTTTGTTCTTTTTCTTAAAATTTATATTTAATCAGATTCACGCTGTATCCCGCAGGGTTGAAAGGAACCTTTTGTTAAGACACTCCGTTTCCCATTTTCCGCTTAATTCTGGAGGCACTGCATTCCTCCTCACGCCACTCGACACCAGAGCGATGAAATGGACATAAAAATTTTATAGTCTATTAAGCCAAATTTCACAGTAAAAACTACCCTAGTAAATAAGTTGTAACAAGCGTATAAAATTTTCGATGTAGCTTGATGAGAACGTATGGCTTAGTGGTCAGAGCGCCTGGTTGGTTTCTAGGAGGCGCGGGTTCGAGTCCCGCTACGTTCAAATTTTTATACATTTTCTAAATATGTATTTTTCTTTCTTAAGTGTGGAATAACACTTTAAAAATGTTAAAAAAACTACCCTAGTGTTTCGCACTCCGTTTTCTCTATGGCTACCTTG
Organism: Heliconius himera; assembly: GCA_021202915.1. NCBI lineage: Eukaryota > Metazoa > Arthropoda > Insecta > Lepidoptera > Nymphalidae > Heliconius > Heliconius himera. The sequence goes on along the minus strand of JAJHJA010000144.1, from coordinate 661,634 downwards.
ATAGAGTTACAGCGTGAAGCTAAATTAAGTAAGTTAAGTAAACGTATATCAAATAAAACAAAAACTATGAAATAGAAAAGTAGTTAAACAAATTATAAACTAAATATTTAATCTTGTGTATCATCTAAAAAGCTTAATAAGTCGCCAATTTGCCACGCAAGTACACAATCAGCTCACTCACGTCGGACCCTCCTCGGAGATGGATAGACACTTGTTACTGTCACGGAGTTCCGGCGCATCTTTTGTTGATCAAGCGATCCACGCTTCCTACCCCCAGGCCTTAATGAGCCAATACCGGCATTGTTTGATTTGGAGAAATTGTTTGTGAAAGTTATTATGGGGATCGACTTTTTATTTATTTTTTGTTGTTTTTAAAGGGTCTTGTCTATGGAAGTTAATGGTAAAAGGATAAAATATACAGTAGTAAATATAAAGCATTTTAAAAAGTGTTTTTTTCTGTTTTAATTACAATAATTTTAAATCACTACGTACGAACGTCATACATAAAAAAAATACAATATAAATATATTACATATATACGAAGCATATAACATTATAATTTGGTCATGTTATTACAAAAATTATGCTACATACAAACTGTACGTATCTTAATTTCTTTGAAATGCACAGTATTTACATTTCAGCAAAAAATTACATATTACATAATAAATTTGTAATTTTTGCAAATGTAACGAACGGTACAAGTAGGAATTGTTCCTTTTTCATATTCTGAAAATTATCTCCATACAAAGTGACTTTGGCGAAGTGAATCGTGCTCAACTGGCACGCTCGAATCGCCATTACTGAAAAATTAAACAGAATAGTACCGTAACTGAGGCGAGTTCCGCCACTCAACTTGTAACGCCTCTAGAATTCGGTGGAATGTTGCGAGCGGAGTGTCTTAACACTAGGCTCCCTATGCGTACCTGCGACATGCGGGAAACAGCGTGAAACTATTATAATTTTCCACCAAAACTTGAACCTCCGATCATTTTGTCCGATTGTTTGCTACTAAGACACAGTTGAATAATTAACAATCAACTGACATACTTAATTCGGCAGAAAGTGGGGAACGGAGTGTCTTACACTAGGTTCCCTCTGCCTACCCGGTTTATTTTTAATTTAAATTTTTAATTTTTAACTGACATACCACGCCGCAAACCGACTGTCCCGCTCCACAAAACATTCAACTATCGACGACAACTAAAATAAATTACATTAAATATCCGTGTTTAATCAATTCGTTTTATTTCAAACCTTTTAAATTTAATTAACCACCTGGATGTAAACAAAGGAGTAAATAATGAAAAAGCACTTCTACAAGTACCCAACGAGCGAGAGGTTATTGGAAGAACACCATTTTAAGGCGTTAAACGGAAACGGCAATGGCGCGTACGTCCGCTTAGCTAGTAATTGACTTTTAATGACTGTTTGTTATATTTATTGGAATTTAAATTATTTTTTGTTTATTTAGCTATATTAATAGCTATGTTTTTTAATTATGTTCATATTGTATTTATTTTCTTTATTATATCAGCAAAATTAACTATGGTTTTTGTTTTGTTAAAAAAATATATAATTTATTTTATTACTATTGATTTTGTAAGTTACATATTTATTTTTACATATATACATTAATGTATTTGCGTGTTGAGTCTCTGAACCTAACGCCGCGCTTTGCCTCGACACCAGAGCAAAAATATGAAAATATAAATTTAATTAAATATTTCATTTCCTCGAGTGAAGATCGAACCCACAACCACTCGATTTTACAGTGCTTTGTGACCCTGCGCCACGACTGGCTTCATTTAGATAATAAATATTTTTTTATTTCATCCATGTTATTTTTCCTGGAACAGCTATACGAAATATGTTCGTGGTAGCTCGCGAACGATAGTTGCAAATGACAAGGAGAAAGCAACAAAACAATTTGGCAACTTTTCCATTTCACCACATCATAATGGCGTCTACATTCGAAATATTTCCACGATATTATGTGGACATTATACAAATGTAGGTATGATGTAAAACTTTTGTTTTACTATAATTATATATAGTCTTTAATTTCGCTACAATTATAGAGTAAGAACTACCAACTCATTTTTTATAGAATATACAGTATATCTACATTTCACATGGTTCTAAATATCTAACCGGTCGTGGCGCAGAGGCACAAATGTGACTGTAAAATCGACTGGTTGTGGGTTGGATCCCCATTCGAGGAGATGAAATATTTATTTCAATTTATATTTCCATTTCTTTGCTCTGGTGTCGAGGCAAAGCGCGGCCTTGAGTTCTGCTACTCAACACGCAATGCCTCCAGAATTCGGCAGAAAGTGGGGAACTGAGTGTCTTAACACTACCCTCTGCCTACCCTGCTAATTTATTTTATTTTTATACTGTATTAATATATCTACATTTTACATATATTTATTTATCACCTATTAAGATAGAAAAAAAAAACAAATATGATATGAATCTGACATCATTACCTACCCACAAAACCTTACATAAAGGTATAAAATAGAATATATATAAAAAACATAAATATTACACGAATTGGCCAAATAAAACTATTACCGCAAAGTTTATACATTGGCATATATACCAAAATAAGTTGGTGACTGGATCGACTGTATACAGACACAACTCGAGGAGATTTGGCATGGCTTACGCTGACTTAGGTTTAGGGGTACATTCGAGGACATTGAAGGCTGCCAAGTTATTCTTGCAAGTTCAGAAGAGTCGTATTAGGCTACATGTTACCCTACATATGAGAGACAAATTATTTACCGACAAAGATGCTGTGCCAAATGGTTTTGTTGCATAATTGTGGAATTTAATTCATATTCTTATATGAATGAGTCGTGTGTTATCTGTAAATACATTTTTTTTTTAAATCATATTAAAGAAAGTAAATTATATCCATTCAGTATTAGCTAATTAAGAACAAGATTATTAAATTAAGAAGAGAGACGTTATATATAGATAAATGTAACGTATCTTTTTGGTATCGTCGAGACCTCTTACACCCTCTTTACTTACACTCTCTTTCTCGTCCTTACTTTACATATAATACGCAGAAAATATGTGAATAAAAAAGTAAAAATGTTTCATTCTACTTAAATTCTACATAAATTAATACTTTCACTTAAGAAAATATTTTTTATGTTCATTAGCACTTCTTACTTCATGCAACATCAATATATTTTATATCCTTAAACGCATATAGATTATATTAATACTTTAAAATGACTCAAGTCACTTTTGAAAAAGTCAAAAACATTAAACTTATAAATAGGTCCAGCGGTTCCGTTTTAAAAGTTCCCAATCGTTAAAAATAACGTTAGCAATCAAATAACCTTTAACGTTATGAGCACTCGATATAAAACTGTATTACCCGAAGGACCGCCTGTTAATATTACATGTACATCGATTGATTCTGCCGAGTCCACATGCTATGTACAATCACTTTAAAACCATTGCTTACTTAGTAAAATCACATGGATTTACTTTCGGATGTGATATTATTATTAATATTAAAGTAGTTTTTTTATTTAGTTTTTTCTTATAAAGGAGGAGGCTGAAATAATACAGTGTTTGAACACTTTGCTTTATTTTTCGCTTAGACATTGATAAATTGCATGTTAGTGGCGAGAGGCGACCCGCGTTTTTTTATATACCATATTAGATGGTTTAATTGATTTTTAAGTAATTTTAAATATAGTCTCATGAGTGAGGAGAAGCTCACAACTATTTTAAATAAATTCAAAGTTACTGTAGGGAAAAAAATCACATAAGATAATTAAAATACCAGTTAAACGATAATAGTAATAATCCGTAGAGCCATCTCTTATCCATTTCTTTAGTATTTTATTTCTCAAAGCAAACGAGTAGTACGGCAATACAGAAAGGTAGCATTAATAAATAATGTTAATACAACTTACAAGGCTGCTGACTGACAAGTTCCAACTGAATATTGCAAGGTTTTTGCTCCCCTGCTACGTTACATACATATATGTATATATGTTGAACAAGAAAACGCTCACAACGGTCGACGAGACTTTTCGCATCTTTAGGGTAGGCGAGGAGAGCTTAGTGTTAAGACACTCCATAATTCGGCGGAAAGAGAGCGTTTTTCCGCCGAATTCTGGAGGCATTGCGTGCTGAGTGGCGGAACTCAACGCCGAACGCCAAATACCATAACGATTAAAATTACATTCTTCAATTTTTACATTATCTTAAATATTTAATATGAAATAAATTATAAATTCAATACAGGCAGCCTAAGCAGTTTCCAACTAGTAAAACGTTGTTTATTTTAAGCAACAACGTGCGAGTGCTACCTTAAACAATAAATATTAAATGGATCGAGTTACTTGGATCCCAAGTTTTTATTTCAGCCAGACGTAACCCTGACTTATTTGAACGACTTGGCACTACTATAAAACTTGAAATTGTTACCTATACTTGTTTTAATTTATTTTATTGTAGGTAGAATGTAGAAATTATTGCGAGAATATTTTACATTCGTTTTAGCTTTCATTTTACGATTATTGCTAGAATGATGTGGTGGTTTGATAGTGTTCTATTATAGCACATTTAATCGATTAACAATGGTTACTACTTTATTTTTTTATTTTCGGTTTTCTTTATGTTACATAGTAGTTTTTGATATATTTATAGGAACGATAATAACATTTTTTTTTAAGAAAAATAAGCTACGCGGCAACTCCGTTCTCTGTCTTTCTTACATTTCAGAAAGTAATATATTTGAAGGTGACACGTATTTCTATTTTGACAGCTGTTGAATTGTGTTAATGCAAGAATTCAGAAAATGTTTTTTATTAAATTGCTCTTATGAGAAGCTAAATTTATGTTTACTGGAAAGAAGCTATAAGATTTAAAGATTATGTCTACTTCATTGAGGTCATAGTGGCGCAATCAACGGTCAGCGCGCAGTACTACGTTTTGTAATTGTAAGCGCTATATTTGTGTATACGATTTTCATTCGAAAAATGAATAATTTTCTTGTTTGCTCTCGTAAACGGCTTACGGCTTATGGCTTTGCTTTGCGTTACTTATATCTACTATCCCATAATATCTAGAACTTGGCTTGCCGCGCTACCGCGCGTGTATATTGCAGGCGGAATGTGACGAACACAATGTTTTGACATTTAGGACAGACAAAAAGCACAGTAGCTGCCTACTGTGCTCTCTCTCTCTCTCTCTCTCTACCCTACTATAACAGGAAAAATACATTTTATTTCGCCTAATTCTAGATGCATTGCGTGTTAAGGCGGAACTCAACGCCGCAGGTAGGTACTTACATGATTTAATTTCCTTGTTCATCAATTTGTATGTTTTACAATATATGCCTATATTGTGTAGAAATCTATACAAAAGAAAGTTGAACATTAAGTTAATATTTCACACTTAACTAACAAATGCCATTTCTCACTGATTGTTATCTAAACCACTGAGGCAAGTAAGCGGGGTTTGTACATAGATAGTAGTTTATCGCGTTTCGCAATTCAACTGTCGTAGTAAATAATATTGTTCATATGTTCCTATTTGAATATTTCATTGATTTGATACGTATTATCTTTATTGTTTTGATAGATTGAATATATTGAATTTATATTTTGAATTATTATTTTAATAAGTTACATATGTACAAAGTATTTTCGAACAAAATTGTAAATATTTTAGTTTAAATTGTGAAATGAAATGGGAATTCTTCGAGTTCAATAAGAAAAATATATATGTTTAAAACAATACGGAGTACACTCTCTTGACACTGAATTCTCTCTGCTATGCGGGAAAATATGTTGCCGTATATGGTTGTGACGTATTTTTCTTATATTAATTTTGTATTTTGGAAGTAGGTATATTATATATGGAAGTTTGAAGTTAAAAATTATGAATATATATGCCTCTTCATCAAATTAAGCATAGTAGTAAAACAATGGTCGCAATATTTTGTAAAAAACCTAACAACACTTGTTATTTATTATTGTCATTTCACGCCCTTCCCCAGTTTCTGCCGAATTTTTGAGGTATTGATTGTTGAGTGGCGGAATTCAACGCCACGTTCCCTTAGAGGCCAGATCAAAGAAAATAAAAATATTAATTATTAATTACATTGCTTCTAGTGGAAATCGAACCCAAAACCTTCGTGTTTACCCTTCGTGGTTCCCTTGAACAAAATATTTAGTTAATTAAATATATAATATTGTTGTGACGTCGGTTATTCGGTATTTTAATGCAAGTAGTGCTAACAGCTTGGCGTTTATTTCGAACATTAGCAGCAATACGCATGTAAAGGAGCTTTATCTTATTCTACTAAAATAGGCTAGTTAAGGCTGCATTTCTAACCGGATTCCATTATTAAATTACTATAGAACTGGCAACCTAACAATCTTACAATGTAAATCTTACTAAATTGCTAAATTCTATAATAATAATAACACTAAAACCCTTAAAATTATATTAATTTTAATTTTTTATTTGAAAAATACTCGTATATGTTAAATGCTATTCATTATATTTTTACTTATTGCTTATAATATCATATTAAAAAGGAAAATTTCTTGTAGTATCTATACAAATCTACTGTCTTGAGAGCTGACTTAAACTCGAACGACGTAAAATGAATATGAAAAAAAATCTTATTTATTAAATACTTAAGAACGCGGATATCATGATAAAAATAAAACGAAATAACCACTCAAAGAAATAAAAAAAATATTTAGTATTTTCGTTTCTTTTTCAAAAATTATTTATTAAATACTTAAGAACGCGGATTTCTTGATAAAAATAGAACGCGCTGGTAAAAAACAGCTTAATGGTTAAGCAAAATTAACTTGACTTATTAGAGTACTATTTTTAGATAAGATTACTCCAAGATTCCAGACTACCGGCACTTGAAAGTTATAATCTATCATTCTCGAGTGGCCTAAAAAATAATTGTAGGTACTCATAAAAAGATTTAAGAAAACTTATGAATGTTTTTGGAGTCAGTCGTGGTGCAGGGGCACAAACGTGTGACTCCAAACGCGACAGGTTGTGGGTTCAATTGCCACTCAAAGAAATTAAATTTAATAATAGGTTCTTTGATTTTCACGATTATTACGCATTTTAAATGAAACTATTTTAACCGGCTTCATCGCGTATATTTGGGCTTATACATTTTGGAAACCCGACGTTTCGAACACTTTGCAGTAGCCCATGGTCACGGACTACACATATAAAAATATTTAGTATTTTCGATTCTCCGCTCTAGTGTCGAGAGAAAGCGCGGGGTTGAGTTCCGCCACTCAACACACAATGATTCTAGAATTCAAAGCAAAGTGGGAATCGGAGTGTCTCAACACTAGGCTCCCACTGCATACCCAGCTATATACAAGATACAGTGTAAAGCTGAAAAAAGGAATATTTTGATAGTAGCCACTTTGAAGTGCTTAAGCTATATCCACAGTTCAACCAGAACATGACGTTACATGAACATTAAAATACAATGTAATTGAATTTCAAATGACACATCACAGCAGTAAACCCCGTCATAAAGTCTGACTATCTGTATAATGAGTTATTACTGAATGCATTCTGTTATAATAAACCGTAATTTGTAAATACATGGTACATTCTATCCTTATATATGTACTGTATTATAAGGGTAGGTAGGTTAGTGACTTATTATTATTACTTATACTTATTATTTTGTTTTCCATTTTTGGCCTAGTCCTATAACGGAATCTAATATCGCATTTTTAAACAGGATTAAAAGTCAAAGTCGAAAATCAAAATAAGTATTAAATAAGTTTAACATGTTTCATTTTTTGAACAAATAATTTTCCACCTTCACTAAAGTTAATCCAGACCTGAGAAATAAGAATCTCGGCGGGACTTTTGTTAAATCAATTTTATACAAATACATATTTATTTAATTGACCATATTATTATTCCATACACCCTCCACCATATATTAGTCAAGAAATACACAAAAATAAAATTCTAAGTATTTTAAAAATAGATTTTTTATATTATACACATTATCTTTTCATATAAGGTTAGTATCGGAAATTTAATAATACCTGACTGCGAGGTCACGTACATCGTAACAAACCGTAATATGCGTGAGAGCTATCGTAAATATAGTAACGTAAATAGTAAAAGGTGAACGTAAATCTTTTTAGTGGTCCTGTCAACCGTAACCGTAGATACTAAGCTCTACGTTACGTATTGATTGCATCATGTCCTGAAATGTGACCTCAATGCGTTTTCAACTTGTATTAAATTTTTATATTTTTATTTTTAATAATTATTATTTTTTGTCATGGTTTTTATGTTTTGAGGCCAGTGGTGGCGCAGTGGCACAAGGTGTGACTGTAAAACCGACTGGTTGTGGGTTCGATCCCCACTCGAGGAGATGAAATATTTACTTAAATTTATATTTCCATTTCTTCGCTCTGGTGTCGAGGTTAAGCGCGGCGTTGAGTTCTGCCATTCAACACGCAATGCCTCCAGAAATCGGCAGAAAGTGGGGAACGGAGTGTCTTAACACTAGGTTCCCTCTGACTACCCTGCTGTGTGCGGGATACAGCGTGAAGCTGATTTTTTTTTATTTTTCTTTTCAGTTTTTCTTATATGTATAATTATTTGTTTTGAATTATGTAATTAAGTTTAATTATAGATTTTTTTTTTTCATTTTGAAAAATTTGATTTAACTTTTGAAACGACGCTTGTGAGGCGGGCGTTGATAACTGCGACACAATTTCATACTAATGTAGTTATTATATATATTCTTAAACTGATTTTGTTATGCACGATTTTTTTTTGAAACAAATAAATATTATTATTATTATTAAGTACTTTTAATCAATCACGAATTACTTCTAACTGAAATAAAATCAGCTTCGCACTGTATACAGCAGAGTACTTCCAGGGAACCTAGAGGGAACCTACCAAATTTTATGAGATATTACGTGTTAAGAATTACTTCGCTCACTGAAATAACTTTAAAACGAAAACAAAAACTAGTTAAACATCAGCGGAAATTCTATAAAAAAGTAACGTTTGACGTTTCAAGTCTCAACAGTTAAAACCATAATTGCCCGTCTAACTTCCCTCTGGGGTATTCTCCCAAACATTATTTACGGGAGCCGAAATTGGAGGGGTGTCTACAAAAAACGATCGGTATCTACATGTCGCCTACTATCGACGACGCGACTCATTTCTAGAAAGACAAATTACAAAACCCGTGGCAGTCAGGCGCGAAAAAAATGCAGCAATTAACTATGGCAGCCGCTGCGCTGGTACAAAAATAACAGAACTATTTTAGTATTTAACATTATTTCCTATTTATTATTATTATGAGGCCAGTCGTGGCGCAGGGGCACAATGTGACCGTAAAATCGACTGGTTGTGGGTTCGATCCCCACTCGAGGAGATGAAATATTTACTTAAATTTATATTTCCATTTCTTCGCTCTGGTGTCGAGGTTAAGCGCGGCGTTGAGTTCTGCCACTCAACACGCAATGCCTCCAGAATTCAGCAGAAAGGTAGGTTCCCTCTGCCTACCCTGTTGTGTTCGGGATAAAGCATGAAGCTGATAAAAAATATATATTATTATTATTCTTATAGAAACACTTAAAAGTGAGGTAGCCTTTCAAAGTCCTCATGTTAATAATAACATAATATATTTCCAAAACATATCTGGTTTCTCATTAAATATTAAGAGCATTCAATCTTCAACAGTAACAAATGACCAGGACTAATATAAATAAAGTAGCTTCCCCGGGATCAAGTATGTTCGTTTAAAGTCCATGGAATTTATTACCGTGAAACCGGTCGAAAAGTAAAACTATAAAAACGAAAGCCACTTTGCGCTTGCAACTCGAATAAAATAATAAAGAAGTAAAATAACAGCCGCGGGGTGCATGTGGAGCCGCGGATTGTGTTCCATTTGTTTGCGTAATGATCGTGCTATATTTTATTAAGCAAGGAAAGATATAGATAGAATTTAAAAAATAAATAAATCGGCTTCACGCTGTATCCCGCATATAGCAGGTTAGGCAGAGGGAACGTAGTGTTAAAACACACCTTTCCTTACTTTCCGAATGTTTGAGGCATTGCGTGTTGAGTGGCGGAACTCAATGCCGGGTTTTTTACTTTGGTGTCAGTCAGAGCGTAGAAATGGAAATATTATAAAAGAATAATTCATTCAAGCGAGTAAGGATCCCACAACCGCCGCTTTACGGTCACATCCTTGCGCCCCTGCGCCACAGCGGCCTAAAATATAAAATTTAATAGCATTAATTAAATTCTGTCGCGGATCTAATTGTGTATAGATAACAGTTATCAATTAATTATAAACGCAAAATGGCGTGTAACATAATCAGTTATTTATCACCGCTGTGACAGAAAGAGTCGTTTGTCACTGGTTTCGCCCACGGTGTTGTTTCTTAGGCGCTCCTCAGATCTCGATATTTATTTTAAACTTAAGCTTCTTAACTTTAAGATCTGAATTGCATTTAAAAAAACTTATTAATTAATGTGTCGACAGTTGCAATCGTCGTTTATCTGATCCCATCTTTTTGGGATTGTTTTTGGGTCTCCCTAACGCTAACATTTTTACATTTTTTAACTGACAGTTAAATATATTGTGTAATATGATAATGCGAAGTTTGATTTTAAATTCTTGGTATTTTTAAATAAGTAAACAGTTTTGGGGTTATTTTAAATAAAATTAGCTAAAATATCTATACTTGAATTTAAAGTTAGAAAATATATTCTGCAAATTATACAGCACAGTAGGCACAACATAGTGTCAAAACACTTCATTCCCCACTTTTGCGCCCAATTGTTTAAGACATGGCGTGTTGAGTAGCGGAACTCAACGCTGCGTTTTTGCCATGATGCCAAAACGAAGAACTGAAAACATTAATAAATAATAACTCATTGCCTCGAGTGGGATATATATTTTTTTGGTAAATTTATTTTTATATTCATTCTCAAAGTGCCGACGCGGTTTGTGTTTCGCCGCCATCAATGCTCTACTGCGTCAAATAAATGCAATCCCTGTAACACTGAACAGGCGGCAACTGGAATAAAGGAAAAGTATTATCGAACAAGAGCTTTTTGAGGCTGTGCACCATTCAAATTAGCTTAATGGTGGAGGACAAAGCGGGACGATAAGGGATGGGAGGAACTCGCCTTAAATGCAATTCAATTTCGAAAACAGTCCCCAAATTATTCGTTTTTTTCTTGTATTAATGCTAGTCTGGAATTATGAAGGCTTTAAGGAGATTTTTTGTGAGAGATAGCTTCGCTTTATTTTGCGTTATCACATTTAAAATAAATAAATCAGCTTCACGCTGTATCCCGCACACAGCAGGTTAGGCAGAGGGAACCTAGTGTTAAGACACTCCGTTCCCCACTTTCCGCCCAGTCCTGAAGGCATTGCGTATTGAGTGGCGGAGCTCAACGCCGCGCTTTGCCTCGATACTAGAGCGAAAAATGACAATATAAATGTGAATAAATATTTCATTTCCTCGAGTGGGGATCGAACCCACAACCAGTCTATTTTACAGTCACACTTTGTGCTCCTGTTACCACATTTGTTTTACTATAATTGTTATAACCACAGCAGATCATTTATATTAATAAATTACAAAGCAAAAGGTGATCGGTAGAAGGTGGTGAACGGAGTGTCCTAACACTAAGATCTCTCTGCATATAATGCTAGAGAAAGCTAATTCTATTCAGTTATGTGACATTTAAATTGAACAACCTTCCCGTCATTAAGATAACAAGCACTATGTAGTTGTTGGTACTGATTTGATTAAATGCGTTGATTAAGTAATTAACAAAGTAAACTAAGTTTCGTGACTGTTGTATAATGTTATATTATTTCAAAATATGTATATTATGTTTTGATTTTATTTATTTATTTTGTTGTTTTTTTCATTATTTTATACATTCTGACTAGAGTTCGGTATAAAGATTCAAGCGCAGTATTTACTAGTTTATTGTTATATTTTGAATTAATAAAATAAAAATAGTGTTAAATTAAATGAGAAAAAAAGATGCAACGATTATTTGTTTAAGGTAGCCTAGTATTAAGACATTCCGCTCCCTACTTTCTGCTGAATTCTAGAGGCATTGCGTACTACGTGACGGAAATCAACGCCGCGCTTTACCTCGTGACCAGAGAGAGAAATTAAAAGGTTAAATATTTCATTTCCTCAAATGAGAATCGAGCCCACAACCTGTCGCGTTTACACGCTTGCGTCCGTCCACCACGACAGGCCTCACCTAAGTAATGTTATGATACATTAAGTATTGATTTTCCCAAGAATTCGGTAGTAAAAAAGGGGTTCCCGTCAAGTTCCGGCGCAAACAATCGTCTAAACAGTGACAAATCTCAAAATAGACAACAGATGTTGGCGTCGTTCGCATAAGCTAAACTAACTGTAGACATATTGGACGTTTCAAAATTAGACTAGCTTGCTACCTTTTATTTTGGATTTTTGGATGAATTATTGAGTGACGAATACGAGGCTACATATTATTCTTAATTATAATTAAACGTTTTGACACTTGAATGTGGGTGTTGAATAATTTATGATGGTCAATTTCAGTTTATTAAGCTTTTTTATATTTATTTATATGTGAAAAAATTGTGGTTTAAACTTTAATTTATGAATACGTAGTTTTTGAGGCCAGTAGTGGCGTAGTGGCACGTGTGACTGTAAAATCGACTAGTTGTGGGTTCGATCCCCACTCGAGGAAATTAAGTATTTATTTACATTTATATTTTCATTTCATCGCTCTGGTGTCGAGGCAAAGCGCGGCGTTGAGTTCCTCCACAACGCACAATGCCTCCAGAACTCGGCGGAAAGTGGGGAACGGGGTGACAACACTAGGTTCCCTCTGCCTACTCTGCTGTGTGCGGGATACAGCCTGAATGTTTGTAACAAAACGAAAGATTTAATTTGCACTTAATGTGCCTTGTACTGTTTTTATAGGTTATATTTCTATTAATTTAAATCTCTTAACTTAAATTACTATTAACTATTAACTAAAACACGTTGTGAACTTATCAGGAAATTTAACACGTTTTCGGTCAAATCGAGTGGCTTTTCAAAAGTCGTTCGTCATAGTCAACCCTGTAAGGCTTGTTCAGTTTGACTCGACAAGTGCTTTATTTGTAAAAAATACATATAATTTAATCACATTGTTGTTATATATTTAGTGCACTATGTGATAGCTTTCCTGTTTATTTGGATTTAGGAGTACAGTTAAAACATATGTATTAGCTTTGCTTAACTTATGTGTGGCAGTTGTGGGTTCGATCCCCACTCGAAGAAATAAATTTTTAGTTATTCATATTTTTTATTTCTTCGCTCTGGCAACAAGGAAAAAACCCGGAGTTGGTTTCGCTACTCAGCACGCAATACCTCGAAAAATTCAGCGGAAAGTGGGGAACGGAGTGTCTCAACACTAGGGTCTCACTTCCTACCCTACAGCTTGAAGCTGATATATATCTTTTTTTAATCTACAAAATAATATTCTAATATAAACACTCAAAATATCAGTTTTGCGATTCAATTCTCTTATGTGTTATCTTATTATCGCCAAATATAGAAGATGAAACGCGACGTACGTATAATTTTATTATCGTGGGAATACTCCGTGCATCATCTAGAATTTCAAAACTCAATTTCCGCCGATATAGATTTTACATTTCCTCTTCACTTAAAGTACTTACTTTTACAATGCGATTTTCTGGATATCACTTCAAAATAGATCTCGAGGCGACGATACTAGCGGTGCTACTTGAGTTTATGATTGTTTTAGTTCTTTTATTTCCTGCATTGTTGCTGAAAGTTTTTTTCTGTTTATGTTAAATGATATATAATTAATGATAAAATAAAGGACTTGAGGCCAGTCGTGGCGCAGCGGCACGAGATGTGACTGTAAAACTTGTGTGCGGGAAACAGCGTGAAGCTGATTTAATTATTTTTTTTTTGATAAAATAAACAGAGCAGGCTAATCACAGATAACTTAGTGTACGACACTCCGTTCCCCACGTTCTGCCAATTTTTTCGAGATATTGGTTGTATGTAGAGTGGCGGAATTCAACGACGAGATTTTGCCTTGGTGTGAGAGCGAAGAAATGAAAATATTAATAAATTAATAATTCAATCCCTCGAGTTGGATCGAACCCTCAACAGTCGTTATAATGACACCCTGGTGCCCCTGCGCCACGACTGGCCTCAATTAATGTTTAATTTATATAATTTAATATTTACTTCATAATAAGTAAGATTTTTTTAAATAAGTGATTAATTATTAAAAATAAACCCAAACAAGTCAAAGAAACACCATAAAAACGGACGATAAATTGTCCATCGCGGCAACAAAAGGTACAGTATCTGCCATTGAATTTAAATGCTATGTTTATACCACTAACACACGCTTAGAGAATAGAAACGATAGGATTTAGCTAGATTATGCCAACAAAAGCGATGCTACCAAAACATAATGCTAAAATTACAACTTGAATTTAGTTCTGAACACGACGTACCTACTGGTGGTGTTAATGTTGTAATTATGTTGCAAATTAAATTTTATGTTTAAATACATTAATTTAATATAATTTTTAAGTTTTAAAAATATCTTGTCTTGTTTTCTTTTTAGACACATTTTAATTTAGCTCTACTTTTAATAAGTTGTGATTAATTGGCACGAACTATGTATATAAAAAAAGGGAAGTGTCCAACAAAATAAGAAAACACAAAAAATAATTTATTCTTCAAAAATAACTATTCTATGAATCATTTAGAATATTTTATTAATAAACATACTGTCATTTAACTTTACCAATGATATGGAAATCTGTATTTGTCAGTTCATTATTACTTTTTTATTCAAAACTTTACCTGAAACATTTTAAACCTTTAGCATCTCTGCATTTTAATCCCTTAATACCAAATTTTCTCTTGAATTTGATCGCATTTAAATGAGTTTCTTTCTATGTTTGTTAAATATACTTAGTTATCTTAAAATGTATATTTAAGGTTTTAAAATATGAGGCCAGTCGTGGCGCAGCGGCAAAAAGTGTGCCTGTAAATCGACTGGTTGTCGGTTCGATCCCCATTCGAGGAGATGAAATATTTATTTACATTTATATTTTCATTTCTTCGCCCTGGTGTCGAGGGGAAAGCGTTGAATTCCGCCACCCAACACGCAATGCTTCCAGAAATTGGCAGAAAACGGGGAACGGAGTGTCTTAACACTGCCTACCCTGCTGTGTCCGGGATACAGCGTGAAGCTGGAAAAAAAAGAGTATTTTTATACGTTTCTAAATAAAATTCAAATTATAATTTCAAACGACTGTATTCATTCACTTTAAGGTTTAATTATTATGCATAAAACTGCACAGAAGAGTAATTGTAGGAGCAAAAACTTTACGCGAAATTCCTAAGAGTTTTACTTTGGAAATTCGCTTACGTTCTCGACAATCTAAATGTTAATGTCTTAAGAGTTTACGGTGACGTTCATGCACTATACTTAAAGAGAAATGTTTAACGCCTTTATTTAAAAAAATAAAAATTGCTATAATAAAATTATAGATTCTTTTTTTATAACTACTTGTAAATATAACTACTTAGTTAATTTAACTACATAGTTTTTCAAAATGTTATACTCCTGAAACACGATAATAATATACTTTTTGCATTTTTTTTTATTTTTTTGCTATTGGGTGATGTAGAAATACAAAAGTCATAGTTAGTCAGCGATTAGTAGATACTAAACGTCCACTTTACTCCTTAGTAGGATTTGAGCTGACAACCTTCACGTATTCGTACTCCACTGGTATTTTTTCTTAATATAGTTATTTCTCCTCGAATCCCTTTCAAATCTTTGTATTATTTTAATAAAGTATGTGATGTTATGTTTTTATTCATATGTTCAATAAAAGTACCGCTAACCAAACGTGATAACGCTGCATTCTTATGCACGTGAGTCATTATGAGATTTCATGATGTGAAAGGAGTTGAGGTGGAGATCCAAAATCGATAGCGATGACACATATAGTTTAAGGTATAAAATAATACCTTGTAAAAAACTTATGTATGGTAGTTATTCTTGAAAAAATATGGGACACACCGTTTCCCAGTAAAACATTTTCTACCAAACTTTGAAGGTTCTGTGAGTTGAGTGGCGGAACTCAACGCCGCGATATGTCTCATTATCGGAGGAAATGAAAATGTTAAATATTTCATTCCATATTACGAATTGAACCCACAACCAGTTTCGTTTACAGTTGCACTCTTGGGGCACAAGAGCGCCACGACGAACCTCAACCTCAAGTTTTCCATAGGAATAAAAGAGGTAAATCTACGTACCTTAAAGAACGACGCACAGTGACAATTTTATGTTTTCAAAACAACGCATAATACATTCCCTTTATTATTAACAGTTCATATACCATCAGGTTCGATGCCCTCAATGGCCACTATAATTTATTTTTGAATCATACAACTAAATCCACTCCGTAGTATCGAAGGAATATGATTTAAATTCCTTATTCTCTTGTTTAACATTCAAAATATTTACATATATGCAATGTCATAATGCGATTGATTATAATTACAAAAATTTTATATAAATTAGGTAAATATATCTTTGTAAAATTAAATCAGCTTCACGCTGTGTCCCGCACACAGCAGGCAGGCAGAGGGAACCTAGTGTTAAGACACTCCGTTCCCCATTTCTGCCGAATTTTGGAGGCATTGCGTGTTGAATGGCAGAACTCAACGCCGCGCTTTGCCTCGATACCAGAGCGAAAAAACGGAAACATACATGTAAATAAATATTTAATCTCCTCGAGTGGGGCTCAAACCCACAACCAGTCGGTTTTACAGTCACACTATGTGCCTCTGCGCCACGACTGATTATCTAGCCACAAAACGATACATTAAGCCAAGTTTATTTAGTGATTGAAATTGCGAACGCTATTAAGATATCACAAAGCTAAAATAGCATTGCACGCCATTGGCAAAGAGCAAAAAATAAAAAGTAAGGAAATGAATGGAGAATATAGAAGCTACTTGAATTGGTAAGCCGCAGCAACGCTTCTCAGGCTCATTGATCTTTTGTACGTACTTAGAATATTGTTTATATTATTATACAACTTTTAAATCGATTTTCTATTAGTTTCACGCTATATGCTTCACATAGCAGGGTAGGCAGAGGGAACCTGGGAACCTTGTGTCTCCGTTTCCCACTATCCAAGGAATTCTGGAGGATTAGTTACGATCTTAATTAATGTATAGGATATAAATTAATAATAAGTATAAGATATAATAGATATAAAGAGTTGCTTTTTACATTTTTTTTTTAATTTAATTTTAAAACATAAAAAAATTGTTCAAGATAATTAAAAATATCTTTGACAAAACATTTAGTCCAATATTTTTTGTCCTAAGGTTAACCAATTCTCTTAAACGAAATTCATAATTTTCATTAAGCATCCAAACTTAACGAAAACCAAACATACCTCATAATCCAATTAATAATTTAGAAATAAACAAAACCAACAACAAACGCTTCTATCGGAGAAGCAGAGAAGTGGTCCTATAAAGAGATTGCAAATCCGAAATAACGCAGTCGACGAACAAAACAAGAGACGGTAGCAGAATAAGACAATGTTCCGCGTGCCGAGCAAAGGCGACGTC
The DNA here is from genome assembly GCA_021202915.1 of Heliconius himera. Lineage (NCBI taxonomy): Eukaryota > Metazoa > Arthropoda > Insecta > Lepidoptera > Nymphalidae > Heliconius > Heliconius himera. The sequence goes on along the minus strand of JAJHJA010000144.1, from coordinate 643,884 downwards.
CAAAGAGGATTTATGTGCGGTATCACCTGCCCCTTATTTCGCTAAATCTGAGTTAGTTTCATTCATGTGTACTATATATCTATTTTTAATTCTAAATGGAAATGAATTGTGTTTTGCAAAAGTGCATAAAATGGGAAAAATTATACGATTTCTTTTTATGGTTATATGTGTTCCATATATTAGTTGTCTGTGATTATTTTAAAAAATAAAGTGGGGGAACGGAAGTGTGTTAATGAGAACGAAGTGTCTTAACACAAGGTTCAGGTTCCCAGCTTCCCTCTGCCTACTATGCTTTGTACGGGATACAGCGTGAAACTAAAAAAAATAAAAAACAAATTAAGTATATTTTTCTTCCCTGCTTTTTTATATTTCCCATTTTATGTTAAATAAAATTTATTCGATACGTATCTCCCCAAGTAGTAATACTTCAATGTGCTTCAGATGCGATGATCAGGAAATGCGACAAATTGAACATTTTGAAACTAAAATAAAATGTGAAAAATGTTCAATGTGAAAAATATACCTTTAACTAAGAATTCTATTTCTGCTATAAAATCTCCAAGAATATAATAATTTATCTAATATCTGTTGGTTATATTAATTTTACTAAATTACGCAATACTATACAAAGTAAGCCTCATAAAATGTTTCACAATTTCGTGTAAATAACATAATCCTGAAAGATCAGACAGGCTGTTAATCCCGAAAGAGCTTCATCGGGAGATAGCGGTAATGAATTTCTTTCATTGAGCATTCACAAAGCAACGGCAGCCCGCTTAGATGTGAATCGGCCGCGATTTGCACAGTAGAAAAAAAATAAACAAACTGTGGTCGCATCAAATTGCTCAGAGTAAGTGCGAAGCGAGGCCCCGCAAGCACTTTCTCATGCAAAAGTCGAACGGTTACTTGAATTCTTAGCTGAACCACTTGTCGGTTTTACGAGCGTGGAGCGATTTAATCCACTTAAAACGCGAAGCACAAACTCGGAGCCGACAAAGCTCTCAGCCGCTCTCATTTAAAAATGGAAATAAACCCTCGGCCATCTTTGACTCGACGCGCGACTGGCTGAATTCTAAGTACGTTTCTCCAGTGGCTAGCTGCTGATTCTTTTTGTATTGATGGATAGCATCCTGTTCGACGTCTAAACTTCCAAGCTATCTTCATTTAGCTACATTGACTACCCTTCAAGCGTATTGATTGATTTTGTTCTATTTATATTTATTGTCCATTTCAGATATTTGGCATGGCAGTACTGTCTTTATTGTGGTGCACTTAATCTCCATCCATATTTTCACAATGACTGAACGAGGAGCTTGCCAATATATTTTCTGGCAAATTGTTATTTTGCCAAGAAAGTGTGGTGAAGGATATTTTATGTTGTTTTGTAAACTACCTTTCTATTTTAACATTGCTGTCAATTTTTAACCATAAAATTTAATGGTTTTTTTTATTTTTATTTATAATTTCATATGTAGTTGCTAGAAAGTAGAAAAGATGGAAACATCCCATCGAACGTTTATGTTAGTTGTTGTAGTTGTATGTAAGTCATAATGAAATGGCTTTGGCTACTGCGGTGGGCGTTTCGTTTATTTTCTTACCTGGTCCACAGCGTCAGTCGATTAAACTTTCTTTGTGCTATTAACTTCGATCCCGCATACCAACATCGTCTTGTTTAAATACCTTGTGTAGTTCCGTTAAGATAATATTTATCGTCTGAAATTGCGCAGGAAATGCTAATCTTTGCTTACAGTTGAGTTCGGCTAAACACCAGTGCGGTTTTTTCAACCATTACTTATTATTTATTCTTATTAGGGTATCTTAAAATTGTAATCTTTGAGATAAATTTAAATTTCAATATCATAAGTTTTATATTTAAAAAAATATATTTTTATCAAATGACGAAGCGCATAAAAATTTACAAAAATGTTAATTTGCTATATTTGTTTTTTGTATTGATACTAGATAAAATTTCTATTTTTAATTAATTTTAATTTCTAATTTTATTAAATGTAATTAAAATTATAATGTAATATTTTATATATAATCAGTCCGTAGAGTACTAATTGATAAAGCAACCTCATTTTAACAAAATATTACGCATGTGTAAATATTTCACTCGAGCCAACATCTTACTACACCGCCAGCGCCATAATGAAACTTTTAATGAATTACCCTCATTTAAGAAATCTTTTTAGCATGGCTAATTTAAATTTCCTTCTATAATTTAGACCTACAGTATTTAATTGTTCAGTATTACTCTCCTGTTTTTTTCTTTTTTTGGGGTTTGGCGGAAATTGCGTGGAAGGAAGCGACCTCCGAGCAAATAGGTCTCTAGGTGCCAGATAATTACGGTTTTTTATACTTTGCCCGCGTTCAGGCTTTAATAGGCAATGTAATTAGCAGAGTGTAACTTTTAAAACCAGTAATGGTACGCACTTCTAATTCTTTACGAGCTCTCTGCATGGGATAACAAGTTTTTATCCTTTAATAAACATGCGCAATTGTTTAAAAGAAATGGTTGTAAATTATGACAATTTACACTGGTTTCTTGGAGTGATATAAAATTTTAACTGCCTATTATTATTTTTTATGTATAAATATGTACTAAAAATGAGAAATTCGAAAATTAATTATCATATTTGTATTACCTATTTGGATTCCATTAATATCATAATAAAATGTTATCAATCTATGACAAGCATAATATGGAACAATGACATATATAGATAAATCAAAAACAATGAATGCTTGCGAGATCGGAATCCCTATTGCTACTAATTTATACTAAACTATTTCTATAAATTTATATTTTTTTGTTTAGGATGGAGACCGAGGATACCTTGAAGGATTAGCATCACGTTACGCAGATTTATTCTCCACACATTACGGTGATGTTCTGGACCACCTCGAGGAGTTGAGAAGACACGAATGGGATGAAATGTCTCCTAGAATGAGAGTGCTGGGGGGTACTGGTACTCCTCAAACACCTCCATCAGCCAGTCCTGGTACATTAGCTTTGAACAACTTGACAACGTCCCATTCTCAACCAATTTATGTGCCTGGAAAATATTCGGTAAGAAAAAAATTATATAAGTTCTTATTTATACGTATTATTGCATTTTTGGAGAACTGACTTTTCAAACATCGGGTGCCTAATCTGGTTCAAGAGCCCCATTTAAAAATCGCAAAAATCAAAGATATATTCTTATCATATCAGTATTTTTGTACATTTAATAAGAATTGATAAGATATTCCTTTTTGTGTTTCGATGGAAATTATTTTTTTATAAATTGTGCTTGTTGTTGTGTTGTTTATATTATCTATTTACATATATGTATATGAAAACATGTAGGTCTTGGACAATATCCTTATATTGTCTAAGAACTCTAAGGAAATAAACCTACGTGAACGAAAATGAAACGGAATTTTACATTTTATAGTCCACGCAAACAGAATTGCTAGCTACATTTTATAACTTTGCTTAGAATTTTATTTCTGGTATTAGTTTTTCCTCCGACACACAAAGATGAAAAAATATCGCACCTTAATAGCAGATGAAAGTAATTTTTAAATTTTTAGGTACTTTAACTATAAATCTATTCAAATCCATTTTATTTCAATCTCCTTATTCTTTTTAATTATTTATGTTTGTAGTATGTAATTTCAACCACAAAATGTTATAAAAAATTAAAATAAATAAAACGTAAAGAGAAAAAAAAGAACAGAAAAAATAACAAGCGACAAATCTTATTAAACTTTTTGTAGATACATATTAATCAAGACTATATATACTAAGAGACATAAAGATACATTTTGTTAAGTAAGACAAAACAATACGAGCACAAACGAAGCAAAATTAAAACTAAAAAAAAAAATAATTAAATTAAATTAAAAAAAATCAACATATAAAACAAAAAAGTAAATTGATTATATTATAAAACTATTTGTTACAGCCTTCGAGCTGTCTAACAGACAAGGAAGAGGATGAGATTTACGGATTTGGTTACGGTGTATTCGGAAAACAAATGTTGCAGAGGCAGCAACAGCAAAAACAGCTTCTACTGGCGCAGCCCACGCAACCCCTGATGCACAACCAACAACACAATTACCAGAGGTAAGTCAAGACAACATACAAGCCCGCCTCGTCTATTATTCTATTATTAAGTTCGAACGAACTCAATTTATACTTAGCGTGTATATTTTGCAAAATGTTGCTTACTTCTTAGATGCATGTAGGACGGCCTGAATTTATCGACGAAGTCTTATTTGAAAATATGTATCTACTTATGAGTGTAATGTAGATATTTTATCGTTATTATATAATATTTCTGAATTTGGCAGAGAATAGAGGAGAAAGTGACTCGTTACTAAATCCAGTCGTGACGCAGCGGCACGAGGTGTGACTGTAAAAACCGACTGGTTGTGGGTTCGATTCCCACTCGAGGAGATGAAATATTTACTTAAATTTATATTTCCATTTCTTCGCTCTGGTGTCGAGGTTAAGCGCGGTGTTGAGTTCTGCCACGCAACACGCAATGCCTTCAGAATTGGGCAGAAAGTGGGGAACGGAGTGTCTTAACACTAAGTTCCCTCTGTCTACCCTGCTGTGTGCGGGATACAGTATGAAGCTGATTTAAATCCATAGCAATAAAAATATTACTTATACAATCGAAAAGTATATTTAACTTAGGCTGATTCTATTTTTGTTTCTCTTTAATATATATAAAGTACGTGACTAACAACATTATATAATAGAATATCCGTAAACAGAAATAGAAATATATTATGTTTTATATTTTGACTGAACAGGTGTACTTATTAGATAAGCTTTTACGATGCATGTTTAAAGCCTAATCTAAATTGAAATCAGACGTTCGAATGGCGACAGCAGAAGCTAAGATGGAGAATTATAGTGCGCCGCCAGATTGTGAAAAATCTTCTATTGAATTTTTATGTTTAATAATATACTTTTCAAAAGTGATTTTTGTTAAATGGAATTATTACGGTGTTTAATAAAAACTCAGCTTTGTTATCATCGTTACATTATATATTTAAACTAAACCTAAAGGGAGAAATAAAGGTTAATACAAAAATATATTAAATTAAATCAGCTTCACGCTGTATCCCGCACACAGCAGGCAGAGGGAACCTAGTGTTAAGACACTCCGTTCCTGCTTTAAAGTAGGGAGCGGAGTGTCGAACGTTAAGTCAATTTCATTTTTAAGATCTCTTTTGGCAATTTCGATATATAAATAAGTTTGTTGTTAAATTAATATGCAAAGACTTTTACGTATGTAAGAAATCATTCAAATTCACAGAAATTGTTATTGACAGTAAATATTTTACTTTTTACCAGGAATTATAAAGAAATCGTGCGCTTGGAATTAAAAAATGTTAGCATATTGTATTTACGGTCGCATGTTACAACGGGAAACCCGTTCGGTCTTTTAATTATCTCTTCGTAACAGTAAAATAAATTTAAATTAACGATCCAAGATATTTGTTCGAAGAAGAAGATGTTGCAGTAATTATTTAACTGAAACTTTATATCTTTGAGGCCAGTCGTGGCGCAGCGGCACGAAGTGTGACTGAAAAACCGACTGGTTGTGGGTTCGATCCCCACTTGAGGAGATGAAATATTTACTTAAATTTATATTTCCATTTCTTCGCTCTGGTGTTGAGGCTAAGCACGGCGTTGAGTTCTGCTACTCAACACGCCATGCCTCCAGAATTCAGTAGAAAGTGGGGAACAGAGTGTCTAAACACTAGGTTGCCTACCCTGCTGTGTGCTCGATACAGCGTGAAGCTGATTTTATTTGAAACTATATCTGTCGATTCTTAGTGTGAATCAGATACAAGATAACGTCAACGGAATTATTAATGTCAAATTAATAAGTAAAATCGATAATATATACTTGGACACATGTTAAATAAGGAATATGGTGCTTATCTATTTGTAGAAAATAGATAAAAGTTCTATGATTCATTTAAGTATCGGTAATATTTTGCAATACGAATACGCTCACGCAAAATCTATATCGGGGTTCAATTAAAGAGAAAAATACATATGAAATACCGTTTATAATAGTCTGTTTGACATACTGTATGTTAATGATGATAAAAAAATAAATAAATCGGCATCACGCTGTATCCCGCACACAGCAGGGTAGGCAGAAGGAACCTAGTGTTAAGACACTCCGTTCCCCACTTTCTGTCGAATTCTAGATGCATTGCGTATTAAGTGGCAGAATTCAACGCTGCGCTTTGCCTCGACATCAGAGCAAAGAAATGGAAATATAAATTTAAGTAAATATTTCATCTCCTCGAGTGGGCATCGAACCCACAACCAGTCGGTTTTACAGTCACACCTCGTGCCGCTGCGCCACGACTGGCCTCAATGATGATGATTGTGATTGATATTTATGCTAACTTAATATATCACAGCATTTAGGTGTCATTTACATTTATAATTACTCCAAATTATATCAATCAAACTTAATTAACTAAATAATACATTAAGTTATGTATTATATAATATTAATGATGTATTTGTACGTGTAAAAGATTTTTTAATTTTACCTACTAAAATTGAAAAAAAATATATTTTGTTTTAACAAGATACTAACGATTGATGTAGCTGATGTAGGTAGCACGGCTATATCTATATCTCTGTTATTCGAATCTAATTTTGAGTTATTTTTAGTAGAAGCGTCTGACTGTAAAACGTGATGGTTGTGGGTTCGAGTTCGGTAAAGCAAGGTGTGGCGTTGAGTTCTGACACACGCACACGCTATTTTTCTGTCTGCTATTTATGCGGGATAGAGCGTGAAGCTGGAGTTATTAGTTACACACTTACCAATTATGACAACATATATAGCGATCTAAACAGTTTTATTCTATAAAAAAAAATCAATGTCCATAAATTTAAATGCAGAAAATCAGGCGAAGCTTACCTTGTCACTGCGCCTACGCATCCTCCGCTGGGTTGTTTGATGCTAATTAGGTCCGCTACAAGTTGGCCCGACTAATGAATTACCTCGTAAAATCTGTGGCGTGCTTTAATTTTATATAGATTATGAGTAAATTGATATTTTGCTTCGAAATACCTTTTATTTTATCTGTAATTTATGTTAACAGTTTCCTCTTTGTAGTAGTTATTTCTAACGCGTTATAATAATTTGAATTATTTAAAAGGATTATCTATACAGGATACAAAGAAAACCTAAAAAAAGCTTTTCTTATAAAAGATTCTATGATGAGATGAGTTCTAGATATAAAATATAACTTTAACTAATTAGTTTTTTTTCATTATTTGTCAAAATGTCAAACAAATACGAGATAATAAGAATCTAGATAAGAATTTAAAAAAAATCAGCTTCACGCTGTATCCCGCACACTGCAGGGTTGGCAGAGGGAACCCATTATTAAGACACTCCGTTCCCCACTTTCTGCCGAATTCTGGAGGCATTACGTGATGAGTGGCAGAACTCAACGCCGCGCTTAACCTCGACACCAGAGCGAAGAAATGGAAATATAAATTTAAGTAAATATTTCATCTCCTCGAGTGGGGATCGAACCCACAACCAGTCGGTTTACAGTTACACCTCGTGCCGCTGCGCCACGACTGGCCTAGATAAGAAGAAATCTAGATAAATTATTCAACTTGCTGCCAGTGCATTACAAATTGTTAAGATTAGAGTTTTTAACTTATAGCTTCTGGCATTAAGTATTTTTATTTAAGTGGGCGTCGTATGTGTCGTAAATAAACATCAATATCAAAAGTACTTCATCTCAACAATGTTCTTGAACGATTGGTGGGTGTAGTATAAACTGTTGTGTAGGTAGGTTTGTACCTTTGCTATTGTATGAAAGGTATAAACAGTTTTTTTTTACTTCTTTAACAAAATATTAATAAATATTTTTATTTTCCCTTTCTTGCTTGCATTATCTAGTTACATTTAATATAATTGATAATTATAGAAAAGTTTTTGTTACCTTGATACTAAAGCGTTGATGTAAAGTGTGGTTCCATGGAATGGAACCCACAACCATCGAATTGCAGTCACACGCTTGTGCATATGTGCCACGACGGCCTGAACTCATATAAAAGTTCTTTAAATTATATGCAGTGTCTGTTTTATCGAAAGCAAATTTGAGCTATTATATTTACCTATCTATATGTTTTATAATAAAATAAATACATAAAGTACTTGAAGTTAAGATCATGTTTAATATGTTCGTCAAAGTAAATTATACATTTTTGTCGTTATAAATTATATTTAAAAAAATATAATGAAAAACGTAAATAAACATTATAAAAAAAGTAAATTGTTACCTTATATTTTAAACTAATTTACAGATTATCATATTTTATTTCATATTTTATTTTTACCAAGAGAGAATAACTGATGAAATGTGAAACAATTTATAATAGTAATTATGTAAATATAACACTTAGAACCTTTTGCTTTTTTATTTTATTAGCCTCACGCTGTATACCACACATAGCGAGTTAGGCAAAAGCAACCTGGGAACCTAGTGTTGAGACAATGTGCTTTCACCAGACGTTTGCGACATGGCAGAGCTCAACGCCGTGCTTTGCTTCGTTACCAGAACGAAGAAAAGGAAATATTTCATTTCCTCGAGTGGGAATCGAACCCACTTTTTACCCTTCCTTACTTATAAATAAGAAAACAGTAATGTAATATAATTATGTAAGAAATAAAACACTATAGGGCTCTATAGAGCTGTATGAAATAGCTGTCAATTAACACTACGTTGAATTCTACTAACAAGCTAAGAGAGATAACGCTGCAACGGCGAAAAACAAGTAATAGACTGGGGCATTGGGATTTAACTTATATTGTAAGAATACTTCTCGTTTTTAGTTCCCTGTATGTATGTACTATGAGATATATCTGCTAAAGTTTTATTTAAGAAGTAATAGAAAAAAAAGAACACGATTATGATTTTCTATCATTTGCCATATTATTTTCTGTTGCCAAGTTATATCACTAAATATCCTTACAAATTAAAAGGCCTTCACATAGGTAATTAAAACAAAATATTTTTCAATTTACATGTAGATACCACACAGCACATAAAAAAATAAAAAAACATAAATAATAATAATTCAGCTTCACGCTGTATCCTGCACAGAGCAGGGTGAACCTAGTGTTAAGACTCTCCGTTCCCCACTTACCCCTGAACTTTAGAGGCATACGCCGCGCTTTGCCCCGACACCAGAACGAGGAAATGGAAACATAAATTTAAATAAATAATATTTTATTATATCTATAGCCTATAACTTTCCATCCTGTCAATTGTGTCTAAGTTTTAAAGCGCATATAGAGCTAAACTGCTGACGTCCTCCGATATTAAAGATCGAATATAGCAGTCGGACCAATTATAAAACGGGTGTCAGGAAGTGGCATATCTGCAAATTCGATTACCCATGCTGCGCTGGACACTTTCAAACTTTGGATAGGAGACTAGAACAAGATGAAGGACGCTTATAATTATTATTTATTTATTGGGGATACTAAAATAATTGATTTATTAAAAATAATATTAGTAGTAGTAAGATGAAAGAAAGGTTTTTTTAATTAATTTACAAGTCAGTGAATATACTTTATATATAGTGTGTGTATAGTGTGAAATGGAGTATCTTGACACTATCACGTTTCTCAGCTTCCCTCAGCCTGCTGCTGAAACTGAAAAAAAGTATATATTTGTACATGTAAATAGGTAGTAGGTAGCAGTAGGTATGTAGGTAGAGCATAGTATTTAAACACCACGCTGTTCCCCCAATTTCCGCCGAATTCAGAAGGCATTTTATATTGAGTGGCGGTACTCAACGCCGATCTTAGTAATGAAAATATTAAATATTTCCTCGAGTGGGAATTGAACAACCTGTTGCGTTTACAATCACATACTTTTGCCCCTGCACCAACGATTGGCCTCTCGACTTCTTAACCTCCTCTTAACTTCATAGGAAAATGTACCTTCGCTAATAATTATTTAACTAATAAATATTTAAATACAAATACATATACATGTAGGTCTGTTCACTTTAATCTTTATTGAACACTATAAACCTTGTTGCATCATCGGTAATTAAGCTTGTTTCTATGAACGTGAAAAAGCTCCAACAATCCTGGATTTATCTAAGTGCTTGCACAAATGCGCAATGCTTCGTTACCTTCATGTCGTTATCTGCTCCCCGTTGGTGTCTTTCGTCATAGCATATAATATTAAACGGCATTGTATTGGTGTTAATTATTTACTGTTTTTATATTGTTATACATTTTACAAAAAGTGTATATTTGATTTTTTTTTAGGGTTCCGTACCTCAAAAGTACCGTACGTAAAAACGAAACATTTATGGGATCACTTCGTTGTCCGTTTGTCAAGATCATTTATCTAAAGATCGCATGGAGGTATCCAGCAGAAATTAATATCGAATCTATGATCCCTTGGAGCACAGGAATATCATGCTTCAACCTCTACGCAATCATCGTATATTCAAAACCTATATATAGTATTTATTACTCATTGGCCTAAAATTATGAGATTTGGTAAAGAGAACACAGAAAGAAAAAAATATAAAAAAAGAGAATTTACAATGGAAATCATAATTGTACTTCATTTTATTCAAAATATGTGCAAGCTTTCAAAAGTTATACTTTCCGTTGACCTACAATCCTGAAATTGGTACGGAACCATCGGTCAGAGAGTCCGACATAGACTTGGCCAGTTTTTTAACATAATTCAAATAAGATTAAGCATAACTATATCAGCAAACTCCCACAAAGTAATGGCACTATTTTTAACATTCTCTCTTTGTTCGTCTTCTCTTTAAAGAAATCACTTCTAGATCTCCTTATTAAGTACAAATATAAAATAAGCCAGTCAAGAATATCAATATATATATGTTAATACACATCTAAAGAAATGTAGTTAACACTTAAAAATATAGAGTTTAATATAAATACGTTACTTAGAAGTTTGCAAATATTATACGAAGATGATAGTTATAGAGTCCACTTTAAGTTTAAGTATCTATCTATTTCTATAGGCTATGGCTCGTCGGTGGCTCAAATCGGAACCGGTTATAGTTACTTGCTTGTTTTAAAAGCAATTACCCGACCGACAATGTTGGAGAAGGTTAACACGTTTCTAATATGGGCGGGATAAGAATGTTCTATGCAAGTATGTTTCATGTAATACTGTAAATTATATTTATTTTCCCATTGAAACTAATAATATCTGAGATTATTTATTTTTTACTTTATTTTTCTGTGTATTTGTTAACTTATGGTCTTATTAATAAACTTGTTTAATGTTTATGGCTACTTTATTAGAATTATATTAAATTAGAAGAGAATTAACAATTATATTAGAATTATAAGTAATTATATTTGTGGTATCTCGACACGAATATAACTTTCAACGATAGATGCCATAAATTGTTTAAACGAACCAGCGAGATTTAAAGCATTTGTGTGGAATTTGAACCCACAACCATCAGGACCGACGGCAACCGACCTGTTAAACTTGAACACAGAATTAAATAATTTTAAACTAAAAACTAATATAAAACTATAGCTTGTTATATTTTTTATGCCGCATATGTGTATAATACATCAAACGGCCGTAATTACTAACGCAAAGCAATTTTGTGCATAAAATAAAATTGAACGGTTGACACAAACCATCAATCTTTACCTCATTTTGTATTAAAACCATGAACGACGCGATGCAATTAAGATTAATGTAGGCTTCAAACGGATTAATATTTATTTTGTAAGTAATATATGTACATATTTACCTATATGTAATATGTTCCTGTGGCCAGAGGTCTTGAGGCTAGTAGTGAGACAGAGACACAAGCGTGTGTTTAAACTTGAGAGGTGTTGGGATCCGTCTCCACTCGAGGAAATAAGATATTTAATATTTTCATTTTTTCGCTCTGGTGTCGAGGCACAGCGAGACGTTGGGTTCCGCCACTCAATACACAATGCCTCCAAAAATGGGCAGAAAATCGGAGAACGATGGAACGGAGTTTCTAGGTCTAGGGTCTACTACGACTAGGTCCTCTCTGCCTATCCCGCTGTTTGCGGAATAAAAAAAAATGTATGCACCTGATAGGACATTCCAATATGTAATGGAACATATTACATACTTATTAATAAATCCAATCATAGATTTACTCAATCAAAGGAATTAGCGGCTGTGGTGAGCGTCGCTTTCGCTTGGTATATTTTTTTAATTTTCGCCTTTTACGTCGCTCATTCATTCGTTCCGCTCAGAGCCGTACGCGCTGATTTTCGCAAATGTGATTGCTCACGTAAATTTATATTCGGGGAACTCAATTGGACCGAAAATCAATATTTATTGCATCGCTTCATATACCGATACGATAGCGCCCGTGTTGATTTGTTGTCCTTTGTGGGGTCCCACCGTAGTGGTTGTAATAAATGGTTATAATACCTTATACCTGCTCATTCTGCACTGATTCATTTCCATCTGCTTTGAGCTCTATAATCAGTTCTGTGTGTCCTTTAGTGAAATCAATATTAATAGCACTGTTTAGGTTATTCGATAACGTTCTGGGAACCTTTGTGTGTACAGACCGTTTGCTTGTTGGTAGCCAATGATAATATTATGTATAGCGCATATTACCCATATTCATTATGTGTTAATTGAACTATGAGACCAGTCGTGGCGCAGCGGCACCAGCGTGCGATTGTAGGTAAATACGATAGGATATCGGTTAGATTCCCATTTGAAGAAATGAAATATTTTATATTTTCGTTTTCTCTTTCTGGTAACGAAGTTCTCTGAGTACTGCCACTCAAGACCAGATCCCAAAATTCGGCGGAAAGTGGGGAACGGATTGTCTTAACACAAAGTTGTTTTGCCTCGACACCGGAGCGAAAAAATTAAAATATTAAATATCTAATTTCCTCGAGTGGAGAAATATAAATTTAAATAAATATTTCATTTTCTCGAGTGAGGGTCGAACCCACATCTAGTCGTGTTTACAGTCATACTGTGTCCCTACGCCACGACTGGAAATAATTATATTTACAAATACTTCAATTTTATTTTAATAAAATTTATATAGATCTAGCGGCCCGCCCACGGCTTCGCCCGCTTAAAATACATGATTATTGATTTAAGCAGAATTGATTGACAACTATAATAAAATAAAATAAATAAATAAATCAGCTTCACGCTGTATCCCGCACACAGCAGGGTAGGCAGAGGGAACCTAGTGTTAAGACACTCCGTTCCCCACTTTCTGCCGAATTCTGGAGGCATTGCGTGTTGAGTGGCAGAAATCAACGCCGCGCTTTACCTCGATATCAGAGCGAAGAAATGGAAATATAAATTTAAGTAAATATTTCATCTCCTCCTATAATAGAATGACAAACAAATATAAAGACAACATACAACAACATATATAATATAAAGACAACTATAATGACTTCTAATATGATTTTTTGTTACTTTAATCTGTAATATTCTATTAAGATTTTTTTACGACATTATCGTAACTTCTGTAAGAATTTTTAATTGTTTCGAACTAAAAAATATGACCAATGTCGATATTTGATATTCATAAAATATACATAAAGCTAATTATTTATTATATATATATATATATATATATATATATATATATATATATATATATATATATATATATATATATATATATATATATATATATATATATTTTTTGTAACATTACGTTCTTTTTACCTATGTTATGTTTTTTAAAGCTCTGTTAAATGTGCTGATGTCACTTAATAATTGTACAGCTTCAGAAACAGTCTTAAATGTAAAATTATTAATTTGGTTAAGGATTCATAATATTCTTTGTAAAATAACTGTAATGTTTGCATATTAACTCCTGTTTGCATATTATTAGATAAATGAATAATTGGTAAATATGTAGTTATTACAGAGTACACGTAGAAAGGATGTTTTTAGGCATTTTTATATAGATTTATTTCAAACGAACGAATGAACCAAAAATCTATGTATTTACTTGATATTTCTTTGAAGATCAAATCGTTCTTTATCTCTGTGTTGAATTAATTACGATTTAAACTTTACTGTTACGATTTATGAAGGTAATCTCTACTAACAATTCAATTTTGTTTACTTAAAATAAATAAATCAGCTTCACGCTGTATCCCGCACATAGCAGGGTAGGCAGAGGGAACCTAGTGTTAAGACACTCCGTTCCCCACTTTCTGTCGAATTCTGGAGGCATTGCTTGTTGAGTGGCAGAACTCAACGCCGCGCTTAACCTCGCCACCAGAACGAAGAAATGGAAATATAAATTTAAGTTAATATTTCATCTCCTCGAGTGGGGATCGACCCCACAACCAGCTGGTTTTACAGTCCTACTTCTTGCCGCTGCGCCACGACTGGCCTTGTTTACTTTATTGTATAAAATATTGTATAATAGTGCTTCAAAAATATATATTTTTATCAACAGTCATATAATCAAGACGTTTCGTATGTCATTCTTTAGCCAGGGTCATACCAGCGCGATTTCTATATAACATTCGCTGGCAAGCTAATGCCTTGAGTTCATTCAAATGACGATAACTTTTTTTTTAATGAACTGATTTTGATGAACCAAACTTTAGAACCTAAATTGAGTTAAAACAAAGCAATTGGTGAAATTTTCAAGTAAATCGGTTCAGTAGTTTCAGAGAAAAATGCGGACAACAATATGTCGACAGACAGACAGACAGACAGACAGACAGACAGACAGACAGACAAGAAATTCAAAAAAAATCTTTTTGCTTTCTATTAGTCTTTTTAAGTATCCCTCTATCCATTTCAGTCAAAATTACTTAATGTACAGACAAAATATTTTTACTGTCTTCTCTATATATAATAAGACAGTTAAAATATTTTGTCTGTACATTTACTAATTTTGACTGAAATGGATAGAGGGACACTTAAAAAGAATAATAGAAAGCAAAAAGATTTTTTTTTAATTTCTTGTCTGTCTGTCTGTCTGTCTGTCTGTCTGTCTGTCTGTCTGTCTGTCTGTCGACATATTGTTGTCCGCATTTTTCTCTGAAACTACTGAACCGATTTACTTGAAAATTTCACCAATTGCTTTGTTTTAACTCAACTTAGGTTCTAAAGTTTGGTTCATCAAAATCGGTTCATTAAAAAAAAAGTTATCGTCATTTGAATGAACTCAAGGCATTAGCTTGCCAGTGAATATTATACAGCAATCGCGCTGGTATGACCCTGGCTAAAGAATGACGTTCGAAACGTCTGGGTTATATATGATTGTTGATAAAAATATATATTTTTGAAGCACTATTATATAATATTTTATACAATAAAGTAAACAAAATTGAATTGTTAGTGGAGATTACCTTCATAAATCATAACAGTTAAGTTTAAGTCGTAATTAATTCAACACAGAGAAAAAGAACGATCTTGAAAGAAATATCAAGTAAATACAAAGATTTTTTTGTTGGTTCGTTCATATAATATATGTAACTAATTTAAAAACTGTACAGAAATTAATATGCAATTATTACAGTTATTTTATAAAGAATATTATGAATCCTTCAAATCAATAATTTAACATTTAAGGCTGTTTCTGAATGAGTAAATTAAATTATTCACTGACATCAGCACATTTAACAGAGTATATTATATAGGTAAAAAGAACATAAAGTTACAAAAATATATACGTGTAATAAATAATTAGCTTTATATATATTTTATAAATATCAAATATCAACAATGGTCGTATTTTTTTATTTAAAACAATCAAAAAATCTTTGACGATAATGTCGTAAAAAATCTTATTAGAAGTCATTATAGTTGTGATTGTGCATATTAAATCAATAATCATGTATTTTAAACGGGCGAAGCCGTGGGCGAGCCGCTAGTATTATATATAGAGATAATATTAATCATGCGTTACAATTTTTAAAATTACGGCAAATTTTTATCGTAGGAAAAACCTAACCAAAATTGACGCAAAAAGTATTAACCCCAAATTAAATGTATTTTGATTTGCGTAAAACAGATTAAATCTTCGTAACAGTTTTTAATCCATATCTGTAAATATAATAAAATTGTAACTGATCGCTGTCAGTACATGGAAGACAGAAACATTATCATTTAGTATATTATTATGTTTCACTTAAATCGATTTGTAAATAAAAAATAATTTGACAAATTTACTAAAAAATATTGTTTTAATGTGTGGATATTGTCCTTAAAATGATAATATTATTAGACAGCGAAAGTAATTCAGATTAGTGAATAAATAATTGTGTACTTGAAGCAGTCCATGCCGCGAGTCGCTATATAAGTATATACATAAGTCTAATATATTTTTACAAAAAAATGCAAACAAAAAATAGATTGATGATAGAGAGCGATGTATATCAAAAAGTGACGAAGGGTGTAACCCTTAGTTTTTACTACTTTTCATCTACCTTGAAGAGATTTATCATAAAGGTTTAAACTGTTACTATAGGCCATCGTGGCTCAGTGGAACGGTGCCTGACTACTAACACGGCGTGGGTGGGTCGTTTCTAATCGGGGGAATGTTTATATTTTAATTATTTTATTTTAACGTGCTGATAACTCAAAGTGTGGTGATCGGAAAATTAAGTGTCTTCACATTAGGTTATCTCCGCTTTCTTATGTGGTAAAAACGTAAAGTTAACATGAATATTAGTATATAGTTGCTTATAATAAATATTAATAATACCAGTAAATACCGTGGTGACATACCTGTAAGACTATCTGACTTAAAGCAACCGGTTGTGGGTTCTATTCTAATTGTCATCTTTACAATAGAGAAGGTAGCCTGTAGACAAGGTGTCGCATTTACTTTTGGCAGTTAATATGTAATGTAAATAAACGCGGAGAATAGATCATCATCAATAATCATTAGATTATGTAGATGAATATTAAAAATACTATGTTCTTCTTCTTTTATATTTTAAAAATCACTCGTATGAAAATTCAACGTGTAGTAATATTTAAGCGTGAAATAAAAAATATATATGTTTTTGTTACAGCTGTCTCAGCCCCCGTTCTGCGTATTTTTACGAGTTCCCTCCTAGCGGTGAGTAATGAAAAACAGTCTACAGCCTCAATTGTCTGGAGGTTCCGTAATCAAGTTAATGTAAATCCAGTGACACTTAGAGATTTAAGTTCTTTTACCTTTCCAAATATTTTTCGTATAAAATCATATAATCCTATTTATCCATATTTCTATTACTTCTTATTTTAATTTCCAAATTCACACACATTTTATTTTATCATTTAATGTAAATAAATCTTATTCATTAGACAATTGCCTTGGTACTGCTAAGAAGAAAGTAACAACATTTTCGAGACTATTGCGAGGCCTAAAATCTCATAGGAAAGAAAAACATGGTTCCTGTTCGCCCAAACATTCTCACAGTCCAAGACAGCTGCCTCCACAGAGGGTAAGAAAAGTTATACATTTATTTAGTTTTCACGTTTGGTTAAAAATAAAAAAATGCATGCTTCCTAGAAATATACATTTCCACATGAGTGTAACATCCAAAATTGTTGCTCAATTCTGTAAAATGTGACTAAATAAATTCCTCTTATGAAAACTATTTTGAATCATTTTAAGGTCTTATCTGAAAGAACTTTGAGTCAGGTAAAAATACATATTATGTAAAATTTATTATAGTTAGAAAGAGTGTGAAGAATATAGAGCTACTAATGCTAAACTTGTGCATGGTCCACCCATGAATAATATAGCATGTCCTGAAGTTTTGGTCTTAGACTGCAAAGGCCTCCAAGGACGAAAGCCTTCGGCGTGTGTTCAAACGAGTGATAGTTGTATTTGTATATGGCTAGCTTTGCCCGCCATTGTTCTGAACTATAGTTGAATAGAATAATATTACGTGTGTGAAATTTTTATATATATATATATATATATATATATATATATATATATATATATATATATATATATATATATATATATATATATATATATATTTATTTAAAATAGCTAAGTTAAGAAATATTTTTTACAAATATTTTATATAGATATATAGTGAATTAAATTAAGAAGAAATGAGAAGACGAAAAGCTTAGATGACAAATTTAATGTATAATTTTGGTAATTTGTTTCTTTTTAAACCAAAGACTGTAATTTTCTTATAGTACAATTAGTCTATGAATAGTATTAGTGTTTTTAAAATTTAATACGAATTATAATAAATAATTTAGTACCTATTTACCTAGTTGTATAAAAACTAAAACATTTCTTATATTTCTTGTAATCAATTAGATGTTTTTTGATCTTTTGATAGAAAAACAAACGAATATCCAAATCATTACAAACACAATATTATTACATCCTGATACCTTAGACAAAAAAGCACATCACTGATATATCACCATCTTCCATTAACACATAAAACGAACGAAGTTCCCCGCAAATGAAACAATAGGGATGGGACGGGAAGTACCTCGATATCTTCACGGGCAAACAAAACGTCCTCAACGGCAACGTAACCGAATCTTAGCGAAAGTATGTTCGCTCGGCGTCTGCCTTCCTTTTTTCCATACATTCTCTTCCCCCATCCGCCATTATGTCGATCCGGCGCGACGCCGGTCCTTCTTTGACATGCACTCGCAGCAATTAGTATGACGCGACGTGCAACCCATTTGTATACGTTTCTGACATGACCAGTTTTTTTAGGCTGAGCGAGTAGTTGGGGAATAGTTTGTCTAAGTGGTGATTATTACTACTGTTAGTCTGTCTGTCTGCTTGTTACGGAGATACGGAGCAACTCAGACACGTTGATCTACATAGGAGTGTGCGTGGAGTGATGGGGAGGTGTGTTTTTATAGTCAGTACTAGTGTAAGAATATGCTATATACATATATATGCCGACGAATTTCTTTATTCAGTATCATACTCTTATATATATTTTTTGTGACTATGCTACTTTGTATAGTTTTGATAAAATACAGCATTACGTCATGCTGTCTTCATTGAGTGGGACGTAATTGTGTGATGATTCGTGAAATCTAACGCTGTACGACCTTCAATCAGATGGAGGAAATTTTAATATTTAAATTACATATTAACTTCGTGTGTTATTTAAACTGAAAATTAACGCACTTCGGTCCGTATTTATAAACTACTCTCAAGTTTGAGATTGATCTTGAGATGCCGTTTTCTTTCTTAAATTATATGTATGAATGAAAGTGGACATAATATGATTATTTAGTCGTGTCGCAGGGGCACAAAGTGTGACTGTAAAACCGACTGGTTGTGGGTTCGATCCCCACTCGAGGATATGAAATATTTATTTAAATGTATATTTCCCTTTCTTCGCTCTGGTGTTGAGCGCCCCGCTTTACGCGGCGTTGAGTTCTGTCACACAACACGCAATGCCTCCAGAATTCGGCAGAATGTGGGGAACAGAGTAACACTAGGTTCCCTCTGCCTACCCTGTTGTGTGCGGGATACAGCGTGAAGCTAATCTAATCTAATTTATTAACTCTTGAAAAAAAAAATTCACACGCATCTCATCACACGACCAACTTCATGAACTTCCACCGAACACGCAACTCATCCCAACCGAATTAAGTGCTACATTTTTCCACGTTCTCCCATATTTATTAATCTGCAGACGTAGGGGCACGTCACCGCGCGCCGTTGAGAAATGACGGCTGCCAAAGTTAAGTCGGTTGAGCCAAGACGGCGCCTGAGTTATAGCCGTTTGTTGGCAGAAGGGATGGAGGCCATTAGGGCGCGAGTATAATCCTTATCGGGCAAGTTGCACTTAGGATTAGTCCTGTCAGAAGTTGCTTTTTTCGACTATTCTGGGGCTTTGTCCAGCTGTGATTAGAGGATTACTTTATGGATTGCTCGAGGAATTTTCTTGGACGGATTATGGCGATTTGCTTTATGTTTATCAAATATTTACGGTGGGCTGTGACGATTTTTTTGGAAATGGAGGCCAAAATGATGAACCTTCATCATTAAGAATTTTTATTCTTCTGGGCACAAGAATGCGACTGTACTAACTTGACAGGTGTAGCTTGACAGGTTGTGGTTTCGATTCCCACTCCAGGAAATGTTTTTTTTAATATTTTTATTTCCTCGCTGGTAACGAAACAAATCGCGACATTGAATTCCGCCACACTACATGCAATGCCTCCAGTATTCGGCGAAAAGTGGGTAGCGCCCCAATAGTGAGTGAGAGTCTTAACACCAGTCTCCCTCTGCCTACGCTGCTACATGCGAGATATAACGTAAAGCTAAACAAACAGAAAAATATATTTTCATAAATATTTTGGTTCCCTTTTTAATATTTATTAATGGCATTAAGCTTACACGAAATTTTTCATACAAAAACGTTCCTCATATTCACATCAAAGTATACATATTCAGTTTGTTCCATATTTTAATTACATACACTGGTCTTGACCTGGCAACATTCAAATAAGAGTCAAGTTTTAATATGAATGCAAAAACAAACCCAAATAAACTCACGTAGCTAACGTACAAAGAAAATAATCTATGTCGGTGGCATAGCTTTGAAAATATTACTACAGTAAACGTGATAAATGCGCCCCAAGGAATAACTTTTGTAGTTGCGCAACTTTAAAGGCTTCACTTTGTCCAGATATCCTTTGTTGTGTAGGGAATAATTCGCAAAACTCAAAGTATGGTCCAATTACATTTAAGTTATGGATCATGAATTCATATTGAAAGACAGTATTGATATAGATGTTTTATGACTTTTGCCTCGATACCAGAGCAAATTTTATAAATGTTAAATATTTAATATTCCACTCGAGTGAAAATCGAACTTACTACACCTGTCACGTTAATAAACCACATCCTGTGCCCATACACCAAGACTGTCTTATATTTAGAACAATATTTACAAGGTAACCATCATAAATCATTCTCACTTAGCGAAAAACGCTAAGGATATCTGCATCACAATGAAATTTTATAGGCTCAGATCGATTAATCATAGGTCGTACAAAGCACGCCCATTAGCTTCGCACTTGATAAGGGAATAATGTGACGGCGACAAAGACCGCTTCTATACGGACCCGGAACCGTACTCGGACTCGTTCCAAATTTATAGTCTTATCATTTTCACATACATTGTCATTACGTTCATACCATTGTGGATATCTTTGCCTTATCTATTTTTGCTGTTTTATGGCGTCGTGTTTTTAAATTGTTTTCTTAGCTTAATTTTTTAATAAAAAAATTATAATATTTTTCAATCGCTTTATATAGATATAACTAGCAATCCTCGAGCGGTGGAAAGTGGAGAACGGTCTGTCTTAATACTAGGTTCCCTCTGCGTACCCTGCTGTTCAGTGGATTCAACTTCAGATCAATTTCATAAAAAATGTAATGGTGTAAAATACTCATTTAAATATTTATAATTATTTAATATTTAATGTGATTACGTCAGCTTCGTTAATTCATCTAGTTTGTTCGTAACACAATACATTAAATATTTGCGCTCAGGTTTCGAATCAATTATGTTTAAGCGGATATAAATAATATTTTCATAAATACAAAAAGCACAATTAATAATCCACAATCTCTGTAATTTTGCATAATTTATCATACAACGGTCAGACCGTGATTTGTGTAAAAGTTTCGCTGGTTCAAAGTTAACTCCGTTAACTATATTTGAGAGTAGACCTAGCAAGAAAAATACTTAACAGTTATTGATAAATGACTGAAATTTATATTTACTTTGAAAAAATCACAGTGATTTAACAGTTTAAAAATTTTCAAGGCTCAGCTAAATTGTTTGTCTTTGTGTTTTAGATTACAGAAGCTAGATTAAATAGATAAACATCATTAGATATTTTAAGCAATTGATTTAGAAGGTATTTAGTTTGCATAGTGTAGAAGATTTAAAACATAAATTCTTCTGATACTGTGTTCGAAAATGTTACATAATGTGTTCATTTAATATTCTACGTACTGGAGTCTCCCGATAGGGGACTCGTGTGATAATATTTACCTTTCCTCCAGGTTGACACACCGGACAGCGTGCTCCAAAGTGGCTTGGGCCTCGGCCCTGGCCCAGATACCGTTTTGAGGTCCATGGTTGACCCCAGAGACTATGATCGCCTCCGCTTCTTTCAAATGAGTGCCGCCCAACCAAACACCTTCGAAGAAACTATACATAGGGTGAGCCAGCGTTTTCCTGCAATGAAATATATTTGAGAGAATCTGTGTCAATTTAAAAAGTTGATAAGGAAAGTAAAAGAAACATTTCTAATTGAATTGGGGGTAATATATTTATTTAGTCATTGAAAACTAGCCAACTTACTATACAATTTATGGCCTCGTTAGGTGTATTTTATATCAACTACGCAGTATCTCTCAAACTATCAGCGCAGGAAAACTTTCTGTTACGCTCTGGACGGCAAACTTCTTAAATTTTTCACAGTATACGTTCGCCTATATTTTACTACGTAAATAAGTTTTATTATTATGGGGTTGTAAATATATTTTCATCTATTTGATGTTGAATTACGTATCTTTATATAATACCGCAAAGTTAAAAAAATAAATAGCTTTAAAAAAATAAATTTATATATATTACAATATAATATAATATAGCCCAGGTAAAATTCTATAAAGTTTGAGGGAAAAAAATAATAACTTATAATTAGTTTTTATTTTTTTGATTCTTTGACTGTTGGAAATTCTAAAAAAAGGAGTTACTTTGAAATACTACGGTTATTTAGTCAGAAAGATTCTATTTAATGTACCTAAATAGAGAAACATAAAAATATGGTACCTGATTAGTTTACATAATTGACTACATTTTTTGAAATATTAATAAATAGGTTTAGATTACTATTATTTATTAGGTATAAAAATTATAACATAAATTTTAATTGTTATTTTTTTCCATTATCACAATATTTTACCGGGCAATATGTTCAGTCATATCGTTTGCCAACAGAGTTGTAACAGAATTCAAAATTCAAAATTCCTACATTGCCTACATTTTTGGTTTCCATTTGGTATGCTCAAAGAAAGGAGGTGGATCTATTATTCATATATAATTTGCCTATTTTAATATCTAAATGTTATATATTGTATAAAAAAAACGTATTTTGTATTATAAACAACTGACAGCACGCATTGCACTTGTCTGTAGCGGTTTGAAAAGCACGATTTTGCACGAACATTTTTTTCGGCATGACATTTTTTTGTGTCAGCATGATATTTTTTTTTTTAATTTTGTGTTGTCCTAATATATTTGTATTTTGTATCTAATTCGTTGGGTTGTCATTGCCAAAAAATAGTATTTGCATTTAGCTACGCCAGGTTTTTAACAATTCGTTGTGTAGAATTGTAGAAATATATTATTTATGGTTATTAAAGATGTTTTTATTCTAATCTTGGTTAACCGCTAATTTATTAGAAAATGCTAACTATCGCGTAGAACGCATTATTAATTTGGCTGTGTACATGCGTATTATGTGTATATAAATCAGAAGTTTCTCGATCGTTTTTCTCTGCGACCTTACTCAAACATTCAGTTTCCATTACTTTATGTAATTTGTAGAAGTAGCCAGAGTAGCTAAATGATTAATGAGCTTGTGTTTGTTCCAGTTAAAAGTTCAGGAAGCTATGAAGAAAAAAGATAAATTAGCGAGGGAACAGGAAGAGGTAATACTTTATAAATTTCCAGAGCAGTTTAAAAACTCCCTGATCACACACACAGACGCACGTACTTTTTTATTCGCTATCACAGTCGATTTATATATTTAGAATGTCTTTCACGCTGAAATAAGCAAACGTAGTGATTTAGCACTCACATTAGAATAATTTACGTAGTGTAAAAGAGCCTTTAATCTTGTGATTTCATGGGCGTGCGCCTTCGGCTAATCGTGCCCTAATCTAGAGCTAAGCTTATTAAAAGCAGTTGTATCGCTTCCATACAAAACTTTGGAAGCCCTTCACCGAGTACGTTTCGCTCGTAAATCTACAGTCGGGAATATTAAATGGACCTAAATATTTTAGATTTCTCAGGAAAATCGACTTTAATGTGTGCGCTTAAAATTCATTTTACTGTAATTGTGGTATATTTGACATGAAAATGAAACTCGTCATGAAGTCGATCATTGAAGTTTTATAGAGGTAATAATCAATTTTCTCTAGTTACGGTGACCTCAAATACAAGAATGATTAACTTCAAATAATTAACTGTAAGCATTAACTTTTATTCATTTAACAGTTATTGCTAAAGACATTTTTTGAATGCTGAAATAAGGAAATTGCTGTATTTAAACCACTAAATAAAAATTACTTTATCATATTATTTTAATACAACGTTATCTTCCTTAAGATTATGGAAAGCTACACATTATTTAAATAAATATCAATTACGAATCGTTCTTTAAAGAACTCAACCAAAAATAATGTTCCTTTTGAAAACGACTGTACAACTTTAAATACGATTTTTAAAACTATAATCATTAATATAATCATAATATAATGATTACAAAATCCCACTCTATCCCTGACATGAATTCTCATTTGCTGGATTCTCGCAAATCCCTCGTTTGCTTGGTGTGTCGGCTCTAACAGAACGCGCATAAATTAAGTTAACGTTCAATACTTTTCTACTTACGTGAAAGTGGTCGTTTTTATTACAGCCTGTGAATATTTATACAGGCGTTCGCTAATACAACGGCGAAAACACGTCGGTGGTTGTGGTTGCTTTATTTTTTTTTTTGAATCGTAAAAGAGGATTGATTTGAACTATGAACCTATGAAATTATCAATGGTTTTTATTAGTTTTTGTTTTTTTTTCAGTTTCACGCTTTTTGACGCGTGTAACAGGATGGGTAAAGGGAGTGTTAAGACACTTCGTTCCCCAGATTCCACAATTTTTTTTCGAGGCATTGCGTGTTAAGTGTGGGCACTCAACGCCTATTAAAATGATAACAAATAAATATTTCCCCCGAGTGAGAACTGAGTCCATAACCGTCGCGCTTAGCCTCTGCGCCACCACGGCTTCGATGATTAATTTGTTATGTGTATTATTTTAAATAAACTTGATATTTAAACAAATATATTACGAAGATATGTTCTTATTTAAATAACTTTTGTGCATATCCTAACACAGTAATACTTGTAAGGCCAGTCGTGGCGCAGGGGCATAAAGTGTGACTGTAAAATCTACTGGTTATGTGTACGATCCCCACTCGTGGAGATTAAATATTTATTTAAATTTATATTTTTATTTCTTCGCTCTGGTTACGAGTCAAAGCGCGGCGTTGAGTTCTGCCACTCAACACGCAATGCCTCCAGAATTCGGCAGAAAGTGGAGTACGAAGTGTCTTAACACTAGGTTCCCTCTGTCTACCCTGCTGTATGCGGGATACAGCGTGAAGCTGAAAAAAAAGTTTAATATACATGTGCTAACATACATTGTGTATATAAATGTGGAACTCAGATTAGTATAAATGTTTCATTTAAAGATTTAAGCAAATTATTAATATTTATCAAAGGAACATATAATCAACATTTTAATAAAACATTTATTTGTATATAACGTATTAATATATTTATATACTATTCATTACGTTTGAAAATGAAATTATGGGTTGTAAAGCCTTGAATATTTACCCCTTTTATTATAAATTCCGGCAAATAAACTCAATGATCGCTTGAGCTTCAGCATTCAGTGATTATGCAAATCAGATACCTTACTTTGGCCTAAAATTATAATCTCATTACCGAGAAATATAGTTGAGTTAACGCCTAAATCATAATGTCGACGTTTTTTATGTTTAGGGATTTAATAAAAAATATCCGAACATTTTACTTTAATAATATCTGAAATACGAGGACGTTGTGGCGCAGTGGTACAAGTGTGTGAAGCGTTGTGGGTTAGATTTCCACTCGAGGGAATGAATTATTATGGGTGTCTTAACACTAGGTTCCATCTGTCCACCCTGCTATTTGCAGGATACAGTGTGAATCTGAAAAAAATCTCTATAAATTGTTATTGAATAAATATTTCTATTTAATTTTAGGTGCGGCCATTTTAGGTGCTGTAAGTAAAATAATCGTATTTGTTTCAGATTTTACGAGATATTAGACACGGTCTTATGAACATGGGACGAGATGGAGTACGCGGCCCGTTCGGAGGTATCGATCGCTTTGACTATTTATTTACTGAGTCTCATTGGAATTGTTATTATGTAAATATTACTGAAATTACCATTAAATTTTAATATACAATTAATCTCAATAAGGCTTATTTTATAAGGACCAAAAAAGCGAAACTCTTTTGATTTTTCTTAAAAAAATATACAAAAATAGAGTTATATTTAATTATTTATTTTTCATTATTTAAAAACAACTACAGAAATAACTTAACTTACAGTAGTTGCATAATAAAATGGTTCAATTTATATTTTATAAACGACAATATGAACAAAAGTTAATAGAAGCTACAAAATATCAAATTTAATGTTCTACTTAAAGCCATCTTTTCATTTATGAGCAATATCTTTAGCAATAAAATATGAAACAGTTACAATTATTATGACATAATTCTTAATATTACTACTATTTTAGAACCAAGTTTTACATCTAGAAGACTTGTAATATTTTGACTTGTTCATGTTTTTATTTTTAAAAAAGCTATTTTTATTTGTTTTCGGCGCTTTTTTACTAGCAACTACTTCCTGTGTATATATTATATATGAAAAAGTCAAAATTTTGAAGCTTCTAGATGAGAATAATGACTACAGCATGTTGCTTGCACGATGTTTTGACACTTAATTTATTGGTCATCGTTGCGGAATGCTTATTATTGATAATGTGTATTGATTTATCGTCCGGCATCATTCATTCGGTTTGCTTTCGATGTGCATCTTCCATCAATCATATTATAATTGTTTATACAAATAAGAAAAGAAAAATTGCAAGAGAGGAAACTCGTATCTCATATAAAAAGTGATTGCCAATAAAGGTGTTGCATTATGTAACTGCGGCAAACGCTAGTGAACTCATCTTCATCCAAACAAAAAAGAATATATATTTAATTTGCGACAAAATGCTGTTATGCATGTTGTTTTAAAATATTTTGCATCAACCACGCACGGCTTGCCGATGTTCGTAAACAGCTTATACGCAGTGTTGTCAGTGAGAGCGCCACTTTGTAGGAGGGATTAACCGGTAAACTTTTTTTCAATATTATGTTAGCACGTATATTTTTATTTGCACTTTTAAATTCTGCGCCTTGCAAGCCTAATTGAGGACTCGTTTACAGACGACACGTACATGTATGACGACGAGGCAAGAGGTCTCTCTGGTAGAGGGCATTGGTATGACGAACCGCCATACGAAAGTGATCCTGAAGATTTTCTAATGGGAGGTGGTGCTCCAGCCGCTTCTTTTCAAAATGGACGTGTATGTTTTACCCTAAATCTAAGAAACGAGCCGAGAGGCGAAGGAGTTATATCGTTGAGAACCGCTGGAGATATAAGTTTAGCGAGGGCCCCGCGGAGAGGATTAATAATCCCACAAAGCGGCCCCTACCCCACCACTGTGATACCCTTGCGGACAGCGCGCGATAGGGAAAGCGGGGATTACGCCGCGTCCGATATACAATCTATAGGCTCGCGGTTATCCGCCATCTCGCTAGAGTCGAGCCGCTCGGAACGAGACTGTAGAAGAGGTTACAGGCAAATGTCAGGCTATCGGATAGGCATCGATCCGTTATCACCGGCGTCCTCGGATTACGAAGATCAAGAAAGCGAAACAGACTCACAACATATAGCAACTGTACATAAGGTAACAGCAAATTACCTTAACTTTGGGATCATTACCTTAATAAAATTTAAAAACATCAAGTTGCATTTGATTTCACTTCCTGTCTAATGTGTTTTATACATAATTCCAGTCAGCCGAAGAATGTGAAGGAGTTTCAAATTTAGCGGGCAAAGTAAGAGGGCTCCGGCAAGATGTTCAAAGGAAAATATCAAGATTAAGACAGGAAAGGGGGCCAGACGTACCCTCCGACCGACGCACAAGTGGCGATCAAGCGTTTCCATGTTCTAATAGTTCTTTTGAAAGTCTTCCCAGCGGCTCAGGCAGTAGTGAGTGGATTTATTAAGTTTTTGTCTGTGTAATATAAAAATATTTGTAAATAAGTTTGTCTTTCCTTTCTATGTACCATAATGCCCATTATTTATGTCACAGATCTCATGTATATATTGTTCCCCAACAGCTAATCTTGAATTTCCTACTAATTAATAAGCTTTAAATAACAGCAAGAATAGCAGAGTTAATGTGTGACAGGTATTTAAATTTCATTGATCATTTTGGCTAGATATAACTTGTTATTTAGGCCTCTAAGCAAACTCATATTTATGTACAGGCACCCAGGCATTGGTTCGTGCCGGTAGTAATCATTCGTCTCTCTCGGCAGAAGAAAACATAGAATTAAGTCCGGCGGGGCGGAGTCTGCTCGTACCGCAAATGCTGTGCCGCGCTCGTGCACTCGTGGATTACATGCCCAACATTTATGAGAAGGATGCCTTGAAATATAAGGTAGTTAGTCATTTATTAACTTTTCAAATATTACATAACTAGATTCCGGATAAGAAGTACAGTAAAGAACAAAAAATATTTATATATTTAAATAATTTATGTTTCTAGAAATAATAGGTATTATCTAAATCGGTCAAGCGTTATAAGTCTCATTTACCACGCATGAAATGCTTGCTTTGTAGTAATTGAACCCTTGAATAAAATAATGTTAAATTATTTATGAAATTTTACCTCCATTATTTATGATTTATTTTGTTAACAGAAAGGAGATATTATAGAAGTTATAAATATGAACGCTTCTGGGATTTGGCGCGGTGTTTTGAATAATAAAGTTGGAAATTTCAAATTTGCTAATGTTGAGGTGCTATCTGAAAGAGATACTATGAGGTCAAGATCATCTAAATGGTGCAAAAGTCGTGAAAGACTTTGGGAAACAAGGCCAAGAACAGTCGAAGAACTATTAAGAAGAATAGATTTACCTGAATATATGGTTGCTTTCTCACGTAATGGCTACGAAGATATAGAGCTATTCAAAGAAATTGAACCTTCTGACTTGGACTATTTGGGGATCATGACTCCTGACCATCGTACGCGTATCCTTGCCGCTGTACAATTGCTGCACCAGCTTGAATGTGAGTTTAAAATTTTGATTTTTCTTTTGTTAAAATGATATATTTGTTGTTGTAATGTTATATTTGTAAATTGTTATTTATCCATAATTTGATAAAAAAATATAAATTAATGTTAAACACATTCGTACTTATCACTTTACGAGTATATTTTAAACTGCTCTGTATATCTTTTACAAAAATTAAATAATTAATATTTTGCTTAAAATCAAAATTTACATTATTAATAAATAAAGTAGTGTAAATTATCAAATTAGGTGGCGAAGGCGAAGGTGAAGGAGAGGGCGGTGGCTCCAGCTCAGAGGGAGGTGATTCACCATTTGGTCGACGTCAGTTTCCTCGAGATTCCGGTTGCTACGAAGCGGGAGTAGGCGTAGGTGGAGTCCGTGTTCGTACTTCACCACTCGTCCACAGGACTGACGAACCGTCGCACCGTCCACCCGAGCCGGCTCCAACAGCGAAACGGTCTATTAGACGTCGACAGCCTGACGACGCTGAATGTGACAGAATTGAGCGATACCCTGGCACAGTCGGAGAGAAAACCAACGTTCGCAGCGGCGGGCTACCAGGAGGCGCGAGGGACGACACTTGTGAGTCTGATCACAAGTTAAATGTTGTTAAATTTGTTGCTGGGGGCGAACCTTGTGCATCCGAAAAGAGCAGCGATTCTGGTGTCAGTAGTTCTTCTTTGAGCTCAGCCCACCCACACCGTCCCTGAGCGAGGGCCGCCGCGCCCGCGCTAGCATAGACGCTAGCGCGGGCGCGCGCGTACCAGCCGCCGTCGCCCGCCTCGTCCACTGACTACGAACCTCCTGATCAGAACACCTTGTGAACTAAGGAAGAGTATTCTAAATGTTACTGGGAATATATTAACCATATAGTTAAATACCCTTTCGTAATTTTTAATTTACAGAACTTTTTTGGAAGGCCTAAATATTTAGTGATACAACTCGACTGCCGTTTTTCTTTTCCTTTAATTTTATACGGATCTTTTTGACGTTAAAGTAAAATGTATTTAATATTTGAATAGATATTTTAGTCAATAGTTAAATATATCATTTGCCAATATAAATGGTGAAACTCCAATAGGTGTCCTAAATATTTACGACATTAATACTTTTAGATATAAGACTGAGGTAAACGTCTGATCAGCTTTATATTTTATTTTTATAGTTGAATTCATGTCTTTTAATATATTAATTATAAATAGATACAATTTTAATAGCAATCAGTTTATAAACTACACGACTGAATTATATGAATAATATCACTTTTAAGTTACGCTACTATAATGTGCATTTACTGCTACTATAAAGTTCACTTTTTAAAACGTATTAGTATTACGTAAGAGAGCCTCGACTTTAATAAGATAATCTTTTGAACAAAAAGTGTCTATATCTATAATAAGTAATATTACGGCCTATACAAATTCATATTTGTCTTTTTTTTATTTTATTTATTAAGGCTTTTTACTAACACAATATCAAAGTTTTTTTAATCCAATTTTGATAATTGAACATATGAATATTTAGTTTAACATTGTTTCAGCTTCGTAGACACTTTCATCAATTATGAAAGCATATCATGGTTAAAACCAATCATGTTATAGTATTAGTTGCTAATACCTCCAATTTATTCTCTGTTTAACCGATACGAAATAGCAATATCTATATTTTTATTAAATATCGATTAATTTATGTTAATAGACAAATGATTATAATTTGGAAAATATATTGATTTATTATAAACATTATTTTTATCATAAAAAAATATATATTTAGAAAAAAAAACCGCCAACTATTTCAATATGTCATTTTGACATTCCCTTAAACAGAGTATAAATGTTGAATGTTGCATTTAATTTTTATTGTATAAGTATCGGCAATAAGCCACTTGATGGTGTTTGATGCGTTTTGAGCGCAATTTTTCATAGCAATAATTGTATATAAACAAATAGATAGGTTAATTATTATATGTTAAAAAAAATTTTGTAACTTTTTAAGAGAGCTTTATGCGGTATGCCGCATGTACATAAACGGTTAGTGTGTAGGTGACGTAACACGTGAAATTTTGAATTTCACTCGCAATTATATATAAAAGTGAACTCCTCATATATTTCGCATTAATAACTTCAATTATTAGTAAAAAAAACTTATATATACCCTCGAAAAATTAAATTTTAAATAAAAAAATCTGTTTTTAACTATATTATCATATTCTTTTTCGATACTGTGGGAGGTAACAAATATGATTTATTAAAATTCATGGTCCGTATCTCTTATGAAGGAAGCAATTTGAATCTATAAAACATTAACGTGGATAGTGTTACAGCATCTCTATTGCATGCATTAGAGAGATTTTACCGTAGACGCACGGCACCTGGCGCCGAGTCAACACATTATGTTTCATACTTATGACAGTCGATTTAAATTTAAAAATACGAAAGCTTGAAAATTTCAAAACCTATTTCACTTTATTCTGTTTGACAGATGCTTTTTTTTTAAATATTTTTTTTAAAATAAATGTTGTATTGCAAAAATGCGATCTTCGGTGTTCACTTTTGTAAAAAATTTTGTAAAAAAAAAAAATTATTAAAAATCTCTTCGATTACGACCGTGAACTAGTCCGAATAAAATGTACATAGTTAAATGTTTGTTACCTGTATATTGTAGATAGAATATTATTCTTTTGACAATTATTGTATATTTAGTATATCTATTCTTTATTAAAAATTAATGTTAAAGTTATTATTTATAGTGGAATTACGTTTAACACGCTCAGGTAGGATGTTTTGTCGATTTGTGATTTTTTGACTGTTACGAGAATGTGATTGCGATACTTAACTTTAATTAAATACAGTTTAATTTTCTTTAATTTTAGCCACAACGTGCAGGACTGTCCTTTTTTAGCCATATTTATATTTTTTTAAACAAACATTATGTGTAAGTTTGGAACTTTACAAACGTGGATTCTAAATAAATAAATCCGAAATTAATGTGTGCGTGTAGTTTTATTTATTTTTCCTGTGATATAAAGTACTCAGTGAAATTACTTTTTTTACTTCATTTTAATTTATTCTCTCTGCCCTACAATATAATAATAGTTAACGGTAATTAAATCAGCTATACGCTGTATCCTGCACACAGCAGTAGGCAGAGGGAATCTAGTGTTAAGACTGCCGAATTCTGGAGACATTGCGTGTTGAATGGCAGAACTCAACACCGCGCTTTATCTCGACACCAGAGCGAAGAAATGGAAATATAAATAAGTGTAAGTAAATATTTCATCTCGATCGGATCTCCTCGATGTGGATCGAACCCACAACCAGTATATTTAACAGTCACACTTCGTGTCCCTGCGCCACGACCGGCCTCACGATTAACGGTAATTATATATACATAAATATTTTTTTATTTAAAAAAAAATTATACCACTTATTGCGATTCTCTAGTATTAGCAACTAAAGAAAGGTGTTAATTTGATATTATAAACAATAATCTTTCTAAAATTTACGATATTTTAATACATTTTTGACATTAATGATAAAAATAGCCACCAACTCGTGACCGCAGCCTTCGAGGGTTTATGTTGAGAGGTAATAAGTTTTACGACTTCAATATATTGTTCAATATAAAACCACAATATTTAACTTGGAGCCAAGAATAAATTTCAGAGTAAGTCTTCAATTTCATCTAAATTGTTTATAAAGCCACTTCCTTATGTTCTTTTTCTGCGGGTACGTCAAATATGAAAAAAGATTCAAACTTGAACTCTAATAAACCTAAGACAATCTACGGAAAAATAAAAAAATAATAAAATTTGATACATTTTATCATACTATTTGAGGCCGTCGTAGCGCAGTGGCGCCGATTGTGGGTTCGATTCTCACTTGAGAAGATAAATTATTTAATATTTTCATTTTCTCGCTCTAGTCACAAGACATAGCGCAACGTTGTGCTCCGTCACTCAACATGCAATGTCTTAAAAAATCTGCGAAAAGTGGGGAATGGAGTATTAGGACACTTCTTCTAGGTGAAGCTGTAAAAAATATCATTTTTTTTTTTAAATAAACATTATAGTTGTAAGATCAAATTGGTATTTGTTGGATTTTTTTGTAAAACCTACATACTCGTATATATTTCTATAGCTCAATCAGACTAAATGAGGCGTTTAACGCCGCACGGTATACCTTACAAAAAAACAGTAATTGTGACATCACTCAAAAAAACGTTTCGCATGATGCCGACGCACGCTGGAACATCGATACCTAGAAATAAATATACGTAGAAACCTCGACGCGGGTGTCCGCCTTGTTTACTTATTCCTTGTACTATAATTAACATTTCAT
Organism: Heliconius himera; assembly: GCA_021202915.1. Classification (NCBI taxonomy): domain Eukaryota; kingdom Metazoa; phylum Arthropoda; class Insecta; order Lepidoptera; family Nymphalidae; genus Heliconius; species Heliconius himera. Next base: position 610,262 of record JAJHJA010000144.1, on the reverse strand, counting down.
TTTCATGCTATCGCTTTCCCACAGCTTTGATGGCTGCCTTGGTATAAATAAAATAGTTGAGGCCGTCGTTGCGCAGGGTGCGACGGTTGTGGGTTCGATTTCCATTCGGAGTAATGAATGATTATTTATTAATATGGCGTTGAATTCTCCCACTGCACACGCAATGCCTCGATAAATTCAGCGGAGAGTGGGAGATGTAGTGTCATAACATTACTACGTTCCCTTGGCCTACCCTGCTTTATGCGGGAATAGGGTGAAGCTGATTTATTAGTTTATTTACATTATGTTTATGAGGCCGCTCGCGCATTAGCGCAGAGGCACAAACGTGTGCGTAAATGTGAAAGTTTGAGGGTTCGATCTCCACTCGATGGAATGAATTATTACTTATTGATATTTTGATTTCTATTTCTGGTAACGAAATAAAGGCGGGATACCGCGTGAAACTGTAAAAAAAACCTGAAGATATTTTCTAGTTTATCACTTCATTTTATATAAATCGAGTGGCAGCCAATAGTAATACAATAGCTATGTTGTTACATTTAATGAACCTAACACCGCTTCAAGCCACAAGCTAACACGACGCGACAACTAAAATTCCTTAAGAAACAACTTTAAATGGAAAATGTTAATAGTTCTACAAAGTATTTCGTATTACGACATACTTTCTCTATATTGTTTCCAGACAAAGGAGTAAGACTTCCTTTATGTAAACAGCAATGATCTCTAACGAAACGTCGTTAAGACGATATTATCGTTCTGGGCATTTTATTCTAAAATAGCGAACGCCGTTAAACAGAAGATAACAGTTTACTGGATTTACAATACAAGAGATGTTGAATAGGAAAGAGATATATACTTTACTAATTCCCTTTCATTAAGTTTCTTAATACAGAATTGGGAAGCCAGCACGTTAATCTTTTTGGTTAGAGTTTATAACTTTGTTTAGTGCAAAAGCATTTTATGAAAATTAATTTTTGTTTTAATAATATGCTTTCCTAAAGTTATGTCAAGAATAAAGAATGTCAGCTTTACGTTGTATCCCGTACACAACAGTGAAGGCAGAGGGAACATAGTCTTAAGACACTCCATTCCCCACTTTTCCTCTAATTCTGGAGGCATTGCGTGATGAGTGGCGGAGCTCAACGCCGCGCTTATACCTCGACACCAGAGCAAAGAAATGAATATAAATGTAAATAAATATTTCACTTATATTCTGCAGTCACACTTTGTGCCACTCGAATAAGATTATACAAACAAATATGTTTACATATAAAATATACTTAATTCTTCTTAAAAGTATAATTGACAAGCTCATTAACTGAAAGATTGTTTTCGGTATTTCATTTAAAGGTAACTCATTTAAATTAAGCTCTTTGTAAATATTCCTTATTTGTACATATGTATATATTTTTCTAAAAATAAAACACTTTGGAGGCCTGTCATGGCGCAGGGGTATAAATGTGTGCCAATAGGTTCGATTCCTACTCGAGTAAATATTTAATATATTTTATTTCCTCGTTTTGGTAACGAGGCAAAGCGCGGCGTTGAGTCCCGCCTCCCAAGTAGCAATATCTCTAAAATTCGGCGGAAAGTGGGGGAGTCTTAATGGGAACGGAGTATAAGGCATAAAGTTAAAAAAAAAACACTACACTTTCATAACAAAATTTTAATACAAAATCTACAATATAATATATTTTAAGAGAAATCCTAATTATTGAAGGTCCTAGCTTTGTCTTAAGGACAGCGAGTCGCAAATTAAATTCATCGCTAGGAAGGTAATTGCGTATTCTCGCGTTTCTTCGCAGGTGGTCTCGAGAATTTTACTCTACTGAGTGCCATAATTTTAGTTCAGGATCTTAATAACCAATGTTTTAACGACGACGTTGAGATTGTTTCTAGTAAAAAGCAAAATCGTAAAGTGCTGCTTCTTTAGGAAAGGATATATTTAAAGATAAGAGACTTTTGTACCTATATATATTATATTACTTTCACAATTAGATTTTATATTGTGTTCACTGGATAACGTCTATTACTTATAATGAAATAATTAATTTCTCGATAAATAAAGTCGAGAGGCCAGTCGTGGGGCAGCGGCACGAAGTGTGACTGTAAAACCGACTGGTGGCTGTGGGTTCGATCCCCACTCGAAGGGATGAAATATTTACTTAAATTTATATTTTCTGTTTCTTCGTTCTGGCGTCAAGGCTAAGCGCGACGTTGAGTTGTGCCACTCAACGCACAATGCCTCCAGAATTCGGCAGAAAGTGGGGAACGGAGTGTCTTAACAGTAGGTTCCCTCTGCTTATCCTGCTGTGTGCGGAATACAGCGTGAAGCTGATTTAATTTATAAATAAAGTAAAGTATACAAAAAAAATGTTTATATAATTTAGATACATAAAATATGTACACAATAATATGGACTGACGCTTGTGCTTAGCTTTGAGCTCCGGTTACTAGTCGCCAGGTTCCCACTCGCGGTTGGAATGAGATGTATAGGTATGTAGCGATTAATGTAACAGTAGGTGAGAGACTCGTACTAACTGTACAGTCGTGGGTTCGATTCCCTCTCGTATGAATTATTTAATACTTTCACTTCCTTCGCTCTGGTAACAAGGCAAAGCGCAGTTGAGTTCCACCATCAAAAACGCAATGTGTTAAAAATTCAGCGGAAGTGGGGAGCGGAGTTTCTTAACTCTAGGTTCCATCTACCTACGAAACTATATGTGGTATATAGCGTGAAGCTAAGAAAAAAATTCATCAAAACATCAAACTTTGATCTGAATATTTACAGTATTTTAAATAATCATCAAAATAGGTCCACCCAGACCTCCTCCTTTTACAGAATAAAAAATAAATCATTTTTTTTCTTTTGTACTTATATATATTACCTTCACAATTAGATGTTATATTGTTTACACTGGCTAACATCTATTACTTATATTAATAATAATAATAAAACAATTAATTTCTCGATAAATAAAGTAAAGAATACAAAAAATTGATTATATAATTTAGGTACATAAAATATGTTTACAATACCTTTTACAGAAATAGGTTAAAAATTGTTCATGTTCACGATTTAAGACATAAAATGTGATATTTTGCCTTTAACTTGGAATGCAATGATTATGGGTGCGAATCCTCACTTAACAAAATAATTATTTTCATTTGTTTACAATATCTCAAAGTCGGTAGGAAAGTCTTAACACCAGGTTCTCTATCTGATATACGGGATAAAACGAGAAACTGAATAAATACAACAAAACTATGTGGGCATCACTGTAATGTGCCATTAAGTCAGTCTCTATATTTCGTGTTCTACATCCTAATATACGAAAGAATAGGAAAAATGAATAAATATATATAAAACAATGATATACAGTCTCATATAGTCTCACACAGTCTCACACAGTCAAATTTCATAACCTCAGTATTTTGAAATTAGCAATAACAATCAGCTTCACGCTGTATTCTGCACGCATCAGGGTAGGCAGAGGGAACCTAGTGTGAGTCACTCCGTTCCCCACTTTCTGCCGAATTATGGAGGCATTGCGTGATAAGTGGCAGAACTCAACGCCGCGCTTTGCCTCGACACCAGAGAACAAGTGGAAATATAAATTTAAGTAAATATTTCATCTTCTCGAGTGGGGATCGAACCCACAACCTGTCAGTTTTACAGTTACACTTTGTGCCCCTGCGCCATGACTGGCCTAGAAACCAAAAGAGGATGACCAAATAGTCGGTTATTTGAAATTAATATAATAGAATAATGCCCTATCGATCATATTAATTGTGGTCGTGATCGTGCTGGTGAAGGGAATACTTTGTTTTTTTTGTTAAAATAATAAAATTAACCTTACGGAGCAAGATGATTTTTCATATGTTCATATATATTAAATTATAATTGCATCTAAAATGAAGTCTACATTTACATTAAGGATAAACCAAGTTTTAGACAAAATAATTAAAACACGACCAACAAAACAACAGAAGCGCGCTCCTTAAAGAATGAATACTATTAAAGCCTGCAACGGATAAACATCTAAAATGTTGAGAACATCTGCGTCCCGGGAAACTAAAGGATTACGGACGAGACTCCACGTACGAAACGATAACAATAGGCGCTCCTCTTTTTACCGTGAATACCGTAGAGCTGTGAAAAAATACAAACAATAAAAACCTTGCGAAAGATACGGGAGACGAACGTTCCGTGCCGCCCTGGTCGTAAAATTAAATGAAAAAGGGTTCCCAAACGCTGGGGTACAAGCGGGTCAATGCGGTAGATCATATGATCATGTAAAAAAAATGCAGAAGATTGTCCCTTACTCTGGTGCTGTATATGGTTAGGTAAATCATTGTTAGTTGAGGCCAGTTGTTGTTGTAAAGACCAGTCGTGGCACAGCGGCACGAAGTGTGACTGTAAAACCGACTGGTTGTGGGTTCGACTCCCACTCGAGAAGATGAAATATTTACTTAAATTTATATTTGCATTTCTTCGCTCTGGTGTCGACGCAAAGCGCGGCGTTGAGTTCAGCCACTCAATACCTAATGCCTCCAGAATTCAACAGAAAGTGGGGAACGGAGTGTCTTAACACTAGGTTCCTTCTGCCTACCCTACTGTGTGCGGAATATAGGGAAAAGCTGCTTTATTTATTTTTATTCTCTTTTGGTTTATAGTTTTTAGAGCCTAAAAGTCGTAAGTTTACAGTCTTCTTTATTTTTTTTTGACATATCACTATAAAATAATCCCAAACACTGCGTATGGAACCATTTTTTCTGTAGTCCTTTTCTATGTGTAACGCTTTATCTATATTTGTGTGGTCGCATTTTAATTTGGACCAGTTCTAGCAATGCTATCCATCAGAAAATCATATAAGTCTTAAATTTGCATAGTTTATCATTTCACATCGGCTTTTTTTTGTTAAAAATTAATTAATAAACATTATTAATATAAAACAACAGCGTCAGACTTATCAAATATAAAACATTTAACGTCACGGCTCTACCTACTACTCTCTTCAGGAAAATTGATTTTCACTCAACGCTGAGTGTCCGTTGAATTGGAATAGTGACAGTGCCACGGATATTACCCACTTGATGGCTAATTGTTCCCAGTTCGATTATCGAACAACTGTCAACGCGTATTGAAGGGCTGACGCCTGCATTGAGTCTGGATGGACTTCAAATTGATTGTCTATAGAGTTATTATAGAGTATTTTTCATTATTGGAGCCGGTCGCGGTATATGTGTACCATCGTGTGAATGGGTTTGATTCAGCACAGCAAGGTAGGCAGAGGGAACCTAGTATTAAGTCACACTGTTCCCTACATTCTGCCGAATTGTGGATGCATTGCGTGTTGAGTGGCAGAACTCAAGGCTGCGCTTCGTCTCAACTCCAGAGCGAAAAAACGGTAATATAAATTTAAGTAAAAATTTCATATCCTCGAGTGGGGATTTGTGCCCCTGCGCGACCGGCCTCCGATTCCTTTTCGATGAAATTAAATAGTTAAAATGTTCATTTTCTCACTTTAGTAACGAGGCAAAACGCGACGAGACACTCCGTGCCCATTAAGACACTACCGTTCAACGCTTTCCGCCGAATTTTCGATGCATTGTATGTAGAGTGGTGAAACTCAACGCCGCGCCGCGCCGTCTTTAGTTAATGTGTTTATAAAAACATATTTTCATTTTGGATATTACAATAATCATTTGGTAAGCTTATTATATAATTCGCAATTTTCGACTTGTGGCATCATATAGGTTGCCAAAATGTTGTTTGCCAAACCAAATCAAATGTATTTTTATAGGCAAAATACTATTGTGCCTATACCTAATGTACAATATATTTTTGTTGAACACTTTAATATTATATTTATTATTAATTTAAGCTATAAATTATTCTAAAAATATAAAATATTTATCTATTATACTCTTGATACTATTTTTAAGTAGTATATTGTATAATCTTTCAATAGATGATTTGGGTTCAGTGTCGTATATGACAAAATGTAATATGACTGGTAATTGTCCCGTTATTCTGACAACGTCTGATTGTAAACGATGGTTGGTGGTTCCATCCCCGCTCGAGACACGAATTATTTTTATTTCTCAATTTTCAGTGCTCAAGCAAATACAATGAGAAGTTAAGTTCTGTGTCAACATGCAATATCTCGAATTCGGAGAATAGAGTGCGTTATCGCAATTTCAGAATTGTATGCCAACCAATACTTATCTTCATAAAAGTTGACAAATTTAAATTTGCAGACGTTTGTATACAATTTGTATGAAATGAACCACAATTTTCTGTGCCCCAGGAAGGACCGCCGTAGAATATTTGTCATTAATTTGAGCTTAATAACTTCACGCGATCTCGAGATAAATGCTCTTGACAGACGGACAGACGGACGACCAAGTGATTCTATAAGGGTTCCTTTTTTTCGTTTTGAGGTACGTAACCCTAAAAATAATAGAAAATCTAAACAAAATCACACAATGAATAAAAAAGAACGACTTAGAAAGTAAGATTAATCAACGTCACCTGCACTTGCAGCTGTAGTCCTTAGTTCCATAGCCGCTTGTTTCTTTTCCCGTCTCACCTCCGACCTTCTTTAATTGAACCAAGAACCCTTATTTAATATAAACGTTTATTATCTAAAACATAAACTTTACTTTTCGCTTAGCTGTAATTTCATTAATTTCATTTGGAAGTCTCTCTATAGATCACTTTGTTAAATCACAGCCTACCCTTTGATGTATTATTTGTCTTCAAACATTGGTTTCGTGTAATTCATTTCAATTTCCAATTCCTATTGGTAATTTGAGAAAATGGAAGTGACTACGATTTTACTCTCGCCATTTTAGATTGAATAATAAATTAGCCTTGAAGTATTTAATTTTATAGAAAGTTGACTAATTTTAAATGTAACTTATATTACCTAAACGATTTAAATTATTTGTTAAATAATTAAATAATCTTGTGAAATATACTTTAAAACAAATTAAAGATTCTGAAATTTGATTTAAAAAATATGAAAGTTCAGTCGTAACGCACAAGTGTGTGATTGTAAGCGTGACTGGTTGTAGGTTCGATTCCCACTCGAGAAAATTAAACATTTTCATTTCTTCACTATGATGTCGAGGCAAAGCGCGGTGTTAAGCTCCGTCACTAAACACGCAAAATCCCCAGAATTCGGCGGAAAATGGATAACGGAGTGTCTTACCACCAGGTTGCCTTTTAACTTGCTGTGTGCGGAATACAGATTGAAATTAAAGAAATATATATATTATTTTTAATAAAATATGGCGTACTAATATATTTAGTTATTAATAAGGGCATCATTAATGTCGTCATAAAGTGAAACAAGATATATTTACCTGCAATGCGATATTGATTTCTTTATTTTTATTTCCATACGAATGCGGCAAGCTTATCGATCATTGCATTATGGAGGTTTTATCTGTTTGTTTATATGAAACTACTTAATAACTCACCCCAGAATGTGTGTATGATAAAAATATATCATGACAGTAGATAATTTTATTAATTTAAAAAAAATCTACTTCACGCTGTATCCCGCACACAGTAGGGTAGGCAGAGGGAACCTAGTGTTAAGACACTCTGTTCCCCACTTTCCGCCGAATTCTGGAGGCATTGCGTGTTGAGTGGCAAAACTCAACGCCGCGCTTAGCCTCGACACCAGAGCAAAGAAATGGAAATATAAATTTAAGTAAATATTTCATCTCCTCAAGTGGGGATCGAACCCACAACCAGTCGGTTTTACAGTCACACATTAATTTTTATTTATTTGTATTTTGTATTAGTAAATATTTCTATATTTTATATATAAAATATTTTATTTTAACAGAAGTTACAAAGTAAGAAATCCCAAGCTTTTATAATTCAATTTATTCTATCGTATTATAAAAAAACAGCACGATATTTCTCATTTCTGCGCCACGTACGGCAGTCCGTGTGATAGTTACTGAGGGCCAATGACATTTACTATTATTGAATAGGTAGTTAAAACGGTTAATAGTTTGTAGTAATAATTTTGCTATTTTTTTTTAGCATCATGCTGTATCACGCGTATAGCAGGGTAGGCAGAGAGAAACTAGTGCTAAGACACTCCGTTCTCCACTTCCAACGAATTTTCGAGGCACTGCGTTTTAGTGGCGGAACTCAAGACACTTTGCCTCGACTGAGCGAAGAAAATGAAAATATTAAATATTTGGGATCGAACCCACAATTAGTCTTGTGCCCCTGCGTCACGACTGGCCTAAATGCTCTATCTGAAAAATATTATAGTTATGTGACACCATAGTGAAGAAATGAAAATATTTCATTTTTTCGAATGGGAATCGAACCTATAACCAGTCACGCTTACAATCACATACTTGTGCCCTACGACTGACCTTTCATATTTTTTAGATCAGATTTCAAAATCTTTAATTTGCTTTAAAGTATATTTCATAAGAGTATTTAATTGTTTTACAAATAATTTAAATCTTTTGGTAATATAAGTTACTTTTAAAATTAGTCAACTATCTATAAAATTAAAATCGTTAAGGCGAATTTATTATTCAATCTAAAATGGCGTGCAATATGTGTATTTTACAAATATTTGTGCCAATTATTACATTTATAAAAATACTATCCCAAAACCAAAGCAGACAGGTCTCGGGCAGAGTTCCAATAAAATCGTTCACAAATTGAAACATGGTATCATCGTCAAATCTGCAAAGAAAATCTTTGCACCAATACTTTTAATAAAATATTAATTTGTAAGAAATACCAGTAAAAATGTTGAATAAAAAAGTAAGCAAATAAATTTAGATATTTAAGCAATCTTTAATATAAGCTGAATGCAGGTACATCTTCAACCTTGAGAAGTACAGTAATAGACCATCTAAACTGTACAAGAACAGGCTCCAAGTAAAAAATAGGGCTCCTCAGTAGAAAAAATGCAGAGAGCATATCTGATTTTAAATATAAAAGAACTGAAAAAAAATAAGTAATAATAGTATAACCGGTGTTAAACGCAAGGGTCACAAAGCCCATGTAAATACATTTGTGGGCACCATCGAGTATGAAATAAAAAAAATATATGTATTACAATACATCGTTAGTTTCGTCGTCGTCGTCAAATTTTCAATTTAACCTAATAAGGTTGAATATTGTCAGTTAGATGAGCTTATAAGCTTATATAATCTGAGCTACAACTACAGTATTAATTAAACTTCTGCTTAGATTGTAGAAAGAGGATGATATCAAAATATGTTGTTAAAACTTTGCTAGCTTTATGTACACTGTACAAAGTTTAATAATGGAATAGAAATTTAATATTTATTCAAATTTAAAATATTATATAATTTATAAAATTAGTTCAAAATATTTATTGTATACGATATATAAGAATGAAAAATATTTTTGATAAACAACGTATACTAATTTTAACGTAGTGGGATTTGAACCTACGACTCTTGGAACTCATCCAAGTGCTCTGACCACTAAGCCATAGCTTCTCATAAAAGTACGAAAAGAGCTTTCTATCTGACCAAATGATATTTCTAAGCATCTTATTTTAATTCCTTGAGTAGTGAGTAAAAATCTCCTTAAAGACATGCTAACAACATAAATAAGTTGTGTTAAGCGAGAACGTATGGTTTAGTGATCAGAGCGCTTGGAAGGTTCCCAAGACGCTCGAGTTCAAATCCCGCTAAGTTATTTTTTTTTAAGTCAGTACACGAAGTTGAGTTTCACTACTAAACAGGCATTGATTTCCTTTAATTTAGGCGGAAAATGGAGAATACAGTTGGAGTGCCAACCGTAATTTACGAAAAAAATGTTAATTCCTTTTTTTCTGTCTTTGTTTATCAGTATGAGTAAAAAAATTGTGATTCATATTTACTCTCATATGCACTCTCTTCTCCTATTTTAGTGATTTTTCATATTACCCATTTGTCTTGCCATCCACAGAACGTGTACTTTATTTGAAATTTTATTATTTATAAACTAAATATTATAAGCTTTAAAATAACTAAACCACAACTACAATAAACTTTAAAATAACCTTTAAAAAAAATAAAGACAGCAAACGATCGTCAAAGTTTGATCAAGGAAAGCAGGGCTGTTTGGGTGATAAATTAAATAATACGTTCACGTTCGTCACGAAATATCAAAAATTGTTACGCATCACGCACAGCACAAACGACACAGTGCACAACACTACACGAAATTATTATTTATTCCACTCATTATACGG